>OY757010.1:20212126-20529433 GCA_963580285.1 Lucinisca nassula | reverse complement strand
TACAAACCTACAATGACCTCCAATGTTTATATAGATACAGTCGAACTTCAATGCTCGAACACCTTTGGGACATCGAAAATCTGTTCGAGACAGCGGTAGTTCGAGCCACTGAGGGTAACTGTCAGGAGGCATAACGAGATACTTTTAGACATCTTTTCGGTGTTCTATAATGAATATGTATGCTGTGTGTACTCATTAGAATCGCCTCATCGAGGCGATTCTAATGAGTACACACAGCATGCATTTGCAAGATGAAAGACTAAAATCTCCCGAATTATCCCACACTATTTCTTATGTAGAGGATTTCGCTAGGGGCTCAAAATGGGTCCGACTCATCCATGGTAAACGAGCCATCGGTGTTCGAGCCATCGAAGTTCTTCTGTATATATAATTTGATTTATAGATATCTATTATAAATTATAGATATCTGGTAAAAATATAGATATCTCGAATTGTATTAAATAGTATAACGACACGCCATATACTTTTCTATATTCAGCCATATTAATTCAGTCACGTGACTGATTTCACGCTCTTTTTGAAACGTGGTCGTTGTGCTCCACGAAATTGTTCGAAATTTCACGAATCTCCCAGTCGAACACAAACGTGCTCCACGCTTCAGTTCGTGGACCACGAAATCACCAGTCGAATACCGCCATTGATAACACCTGAATAGCTCCGCCTAGTCAATTTGATCTGCCACTACTATATAGTGCGAACACATTGACCCAAGACTAACCTGCAAGGAATAAATTAGTCAATGTGAGCGCCTAATACGTCGGCTTTCGTGAATCTCTCGTGAATTTTCGGCATGTCGTGAATAACGACCAATTTACCGACCCCTATGTATTGTATAACAATATCACCATCTTCGGAAAAACGACGAAGAAAAATACATGCAGTCAGTCGGATGTGAAATTATGTTAATAGAGTCACCAGTCTCCAGGTCAATTTGTTCGAACTATATTTAATCCCCACGATGTGACATGGAGTTCAGTTCGACGGTACTACGATATAGGATTCAACCACTCGATGTGACATGGAGGTTAACTCAGAAATTTTCATGAATAAACTATTGCCATTAAGGGGAATGGGAACATCTGGCAGATTTTTTCGCCATTTTTCAAAGGGTGACAACTTTCCTGTTCGCCTTGCTATAAGCCCTGTCCCACGGAAAATGGGGTCTACCCTTAAAGGAAAGAATTTGCTCCTCAGGAACAAACCCTTTTCTTTAAGTGGGGTGGGAACACCTTCAGGGAAAGCAACACCTTGTCTCCCATATCAATAGGGATCAACTCTTAAAGGAAAGAACTTGCTCCTCAGGAACAAACCCTTTTCTTTAAGGGGAATGGGTACACCTTCAGGGAAAGCAACACCTTGTCTCCCATATCAATAGGGATCAACTCTTAAAGGAAAGAACTTGCTCCTCAGGTTCTTGAAAATCTGCCAGGTGTCCCCATTCCCCCCTTCCTCTGGTGTCCCCATTCCCCCCCCCCCCCCCCCCCCCCCCCAAGAATTGACCCTTATTGGCATAGGAGACAAAAATATTTCCGCAGGAGTTGTCTCTCCTGGAGGTGTTTCCATTCCACTTAAAAGTAGGTAAAAATGTAAAAGAGGATTGTTCCTTTTGTACCAAAGCACATACAGAACTAGTAGTCGATTGTCTCTGAGTGTACATAAGCTTGGAAAATGGTCCTGAGCCGAGCCTACAGCCTTTCGTTTAACGAGCTACATTCAAACCTCATTGGCTCAAAATCTGTTCGAGACAGGGGTAGTTCGAGCCACTGAGGGTTATTGCTAGGATACATAACGAGGTTAATTTTGAGACATCACTTCGGTGTCCTATACTAAAATGTATGCGTGTGTAGTCATTACAATTGCCTCATCGAGGCGATTCTAATGAGTACACACAGCATACATTTGCAATATAAAAGTCGAAAATCTCCTTAATTATCCCACACTACTTCTTATTTAGAGGATTTCCCTAGGGCTCAAAAAACGCGTTCGACTCAGCCATGGTTAACAAACAGTTCTGCTGTAATTTCCGTTTTTAAGCGAGCAGTGTAGACACCGATCTGGCCCAGAACATGTATTCAGTCCAGGTTTTACAAATAACCCACTTTACTTAACACTCGGCCGCCAAAAGGAAATAATAGCGTGGCTATATAGAACCATTGCCTGAATTGCTCACAAATCAGTGATATACATGTGGACATCAGCAGTGTAAAGCTACTACACTTACTAATTTCAGATCGATTGGCAATTTTACCAACATGGAGGAAAATATACCAGTATATACGTAGTGTCTCAATCGATCTTGTCTCAGCCTCCTTTTCACACAAAACATGTTGGTACGAGGTCAACCAGTGCTAGCTTTCCCAACCCCAGGCGGGTGTGCAGACCGGCAATGTCACCGTCAAGACCTTTGGCATATCACGGCCGGTGGTCGCGGCCGGTGGTCGACCCGATACTAGACAACTGCTCATCTCATTTAAGACGGTGTTATTGTTCGCGTCGCACTCACTCACTCACTCACTCACTCACTCACTCACTCACCCACTCACTCCCTCAGAACCCATCATTCCTGCCCTGCATTAAGGAGCTTTGGAACCTGGGTTACCCATATAGTGCGCAGCGAAGACTGATCAGATGCGCAGTCTGGTCCATCAACCCCTCCACACCATACTTTATATACAGCAAACTGGGGTCTACGTAGTATACACTTCAGTGAAATTCCGCTATTAAGACCACCTAAAATTAAGACTAATTCTGCGTGAGTATTTGAGTTTTACGTCCCACCAACACCTAAGGTCATACGAAGACGGGACCTCAGTTTAAAGACTCATCCGAAAGTCTGGAGAAGCCCGGGATCGATCCTGTGATCCCTGGTTTACAAGGCGAGTAGCGTAACCACTACACCACGGAGGCTTCTAAGACTAATTCTGCTTTAAAAAGCTTATTTAGTAGGCTGCAGTTATTTTTCTTTGTGTTTTCTGCATACAGTTTCCTCTGGGCAGAGACCACCTTTGGGACTGTTTGGGACTGTTCAAAGGTGGTCTTAAAGACCACTTTTGAAAAGTCCCAAAGGTGGTCTTAATATTGGAATTGTACTTATTTTGTTGTTTCTGCTCCAAGACATAGGTTGTGGGTACTCGTTAGAACCGCCTCAATGAGGCACCCACGCTCTGTGTTTACAATATAAATAAGAAAAATATCACGGATTTTCATCAGGAAAGTAGCCATTTGGAGATGTGAAAAATGCACTATGTCACACGGGTGTGTTATGCTCACAGGCAGCATTCCATTTACTGACTGGCCAATGTGACAATCTCTTATAGGATTTATATTTGAGCCGGGGCACAGCATTTTCTACAATTTACATGTGCGCCCAGCGAATACTCAGATTAGCCGGAGCATCCATATAATCTGACCAGAGACTTCTCTTGCTGCATGAAGGAGAATTGGGTCCTCAGTTATCCTTAGAACGCACAACGAGGATTCTGATCAGGCTTTGCTGATGCGCAGGCTGATCTGAGTCTTCGCTAGCACACATTACATTGTAGGAAATGCTGTGTTCCGGCTCAATTTTATTTTCGTTTGCTATATACATTGAAATGCGCCCCCGCCCATCGGTTCCTGGAGAAATAGATTGGGCTGCACGGTGCTTCCGCGCAGAGCTGAAACCGACCGAACTTGAACACAGGAGCTCGGTTGTAATTGTATGAGCTACATAAACTTTAGATTTCCCCACCCACATATTTCACACATTAAGTTCGATAAAATCCATTATTATCTATTGTTATCAACTGTTTTATCAGCTCATTTTTACCTTTGTCCTATGAACAAACATAAAATCTGTTACACAATCACTACAGCTGATGTCTAACTCAATGTTTAACATTTATCAACAATGCGCCATATAGTAGAAAAAACACAAGGAAAGACAGTCGCCATCTTTTTCGCAACGTTTCCAGCCGCTCAGGTGCGTCACAAATTTCTTGGTACCCGGTCAACCTTACACCGCTTATGACATCGGGTACCAGCAGGTAGTACGTATCGCGGTAAAAATTCAAATTCAAAAACTCAAAAGTCGCCATGACCGATAGATAATTGAATTCAATTGATTTGACAAGATCTAAGTAAACCCAGACGGTAACTGGTCAACTCGTACCCAAGTCAACTCGTACCTAAGTCAACTCGTACCTGTTTTTGGTCAAAGGAAGAAAGGTATCAAGGCTGTAACGGTAACACGTACTACCTGCTGGTACCCGAAGTCATAAGCGGTGTAAGGTTGACCGGGTACCAAGAAATTTGTGACGCACCTGAGCGGCTGGAAACGTTGCGCAAAAGATGGCGACTGTCTTTCCTTGTGTTTTTTCTACTATAAGGCGCATTGTTGATAAATGTTAAACCTAAAATCTAAAGTTTATGTAGCTCATACAATTACAACCGAGCTCCTGTGAACTTGAATACTGGTAAATAGCTTAGGTCTTAGCCTGTCCAGGATAAGTGATGCGGTTTCTACGGGCGGTAGGGCTTGAGATGTCATTTCATCTCAATGTGGGGTAATTGTCCCACAAAATCGGCAGCAATGACCCCAAATTGACCTTAATAGTGTTGACGGGGACATGAAACCCCAACTCAAACAAACTATATACATTGAAATTCTGCTATTAAGACCATCTAAAATTAAGTCTAAGCTTATTTAGTAGGTTGTAGTTATTCTTTCTTTGTGTTTTCTTGCATTCAATGGTGTCCTGGTCAGAGACCACCTTTCGGACTGTTCAAAAGTGGTCTTTAATGCCACTTTTGTCAAACTTTAGGGGTGTGAGGTTCTTTCAAAATTTATTTGGAAAATGGTTAAACTTTAAGCAAACAGTGCAGGCCCTGATCAGACGCCGCGTTATGCGGCGTTTGATCTGGGCCTGCACTGTTTGCCACTTACCCCTTTTGGGGTTTCCGGTACCAAATGGGATAACCGGTTAACAACGCAAGAAAAATAATGAATCCATAATGGCCAACAATTGATTTTTTTTAATTGGGCTTTTACGACCACGTCAACACATTTTGGAATGCACAGGAACGGTCCGACTCGCACAGGCATAGACTCGGGCTTAGACATTCTAAGCGGTTTAACAGTACACTGCGGTTGGTTTCAGCGCTGCGTGGAAACACCATACAGCCCAAACCATTTCTCCAAGCCCCAGTTGTCGGGTGCCCCAACGTATTTATCAAGTACTCTAAACGCGCCATTTAACCCTTGTCCTGCTGAACATAATAAGTCTTACCTTTACAAACACAGAAGATCCAGCCCAATCCATTTCTCCAAGCCCCGATGGGCGGGGCCCAACGTATTTATCTAGCACTCTAAACGCGCAATTTAACCAGTGAGCCACTGAACACGGTAAGCCCTACCTTTACAAACACAGTAGATCCACATCAGATAATAAGCAATCTGATCAGAATCTCCTACACTCGTTTTCATTCAATGTGCAGTTTTGAAAAAAAAATAGGTTATATTAAGTAATTAGATTTGTTGGACAGAAGCCTCCGTGGTGTAGCGGTTATGCTACTCGCCTTGTAAACCAGGGATCGCAGGATCGATCCCGGGCTTCTCAAGACTTTCGGATGACTCTTTAAACCGAGGTCCCGTCTCCGTATGACCTTAGCTGTTGGTGGGACGTAACACTCACATTTGTTGGTCGTCAGAAAATGGTGTGACAAAATTAATGTATTCAACAGGAAAACGGTTAAATTGAAATCTTGAGAAGAAGAAGAAGAAGAAGAAGAAGAAGAAGAAGAAGACAACTTGCATACATTTGGTCATGGTCAAGACAGTTCCAGATAAGGAGTAGTATTGAGATAATTAGGGGAAACATTCATCACGTGAACATGTCCGTGAAATGAACACCCCCCCCTAAACCCCAATTTATATAGGGAAAACTGGGGTTTACGGGGGTATACATTATTTTTCTTATTTCTGCTCCAAGACATAGGTTGTCGGTACTCGTTAGAACCGCCTCATTGAGGCGGTTCTAACGAACACCCACAACCTATGTTTTAAGTAAAAATAACAAAAACATCACAGATTTTCATTAGAAAAGTTGCCATTTTGGAAGTGTGAAAAAAATGCACTATGTCACACGGGTGTGTTATCGTATTGTCCTTATTTTCCATAAAACATACGTTGTGGACAATTGTTAGAATCAAGCAAAAAATATGTTTCTGGCAAGAAATAAGGAACTTTATCCCCTTATTATCCTTCTTACCCTATTTCCCATCAGTAGCTATGGATAGGGATGTATGCTTTGCTATTCACCATCACCCCTACTCCGTTGGGGCTTTGAGAAATAGATTTAGCTGCATGGTGCTTCCAAGCAGATCTGAAATCGGCCAAACTTGTTAGAAATTGTCAAATCTAATCCTGGCCATAAAAAGTGTGCTAGTCGAAACGTTCTTTAACCCCTGGTGGTTTCTTTGGGTGGCAGGGCTTGAGATGCCATTTCATCTTAATGTCAACGTCTCCAACATGACATAAACAGTGTTGACGGACACAAACAAAACATGTACCGACTTTGATAACTCAAACATCTTTAGACGTGATTTAACCCAGGAATAACTGACACTAACGCACGCACGCAAACACGCACGCACGCATGCATGCTGTTTGTTTGTATTGGAGTTTAACGGCCCAGTCAACACTATATAGGTCATTATTGTGCCGTCAGTTTACCTATCCACACTTTTCTTGGGCATGCTGTGTACCAAAGCGGCTAACCTGTACAGTGCACATTCTTTTCACTGCCCTTCTTGAGCGGAAGGGAGAGAATGACCATAGAAAAGATTTCATGATTAATCTCAACGAAAGAATGTTGCCGAACTTTCAGGTATTGAACCCCGCGTCTTCCTGATCACCCGTCATACGCGCATCCGACTGAGCTACCGAGGCCGGCACAAACATGCATGCACACATAAACATGTCAATGCTTTCGAAAAAGACATTGAATTAGGATTGCGGTTCTAACGTGTATCCACGGCCTGTGTTTTGCGGCGGAAATAAAGAAAATAATGTATGACCCCCGTAAACCCCACTTTTCTCTAAATAAAGTCGGGTTTGGGAGTATTCAACAACACGGACTTGTTGACGTGATACATTGTATCGTCTTTTTGATGTTTGATTGTTAATGTTATCACTACTATTATTGTCAGTATTAAGGGTGGCGATGATGATAAATATGGTAATACTAATGCATGACCCGAGTTTGTCTTAATAAAGAACTATTATGTTATTAAAAAGCTCATCAAGGTAAATTCATATATATACAGTAGTCGGAGGATAAGTTGAAAGTGACGTTTAAGACTGTACCACCATCGATAGGTGAGGCAGGGTTTTACAGTTATTATCGATAAAAAAACGAATAACCACCTTATACAAGTGTAAATAATTAGGGTCCTTTACAGGCCAAGATGAAATGGCTCAAGTGGTTAGTGACGGGGTTGTTTAAAGTGTATTTTTTTTTGTTTGTTTGTTTTGTTTTTTTTTTCTTTTTATCGTGAATATTTTTTTATGATATTTTTTATCTTTTTTTTTTCTTCTGAATTTATAATGACGACGCTGGTTCTGTATGTGTCTGTGTTAGCGACTTTCTTTCGTTCAAATTGATCTTGAAATCTTGTCTACGGTCATTCCCCCCTTCCACTGCTTCAAGACGGGCAGTTGTCAGTTTCTGTACAGGTTATCCGCTTATGTTGGGAGAGTGTGGCTATGTAAACTAATCGGCTCAAAAATGACCTAAATATTTTTGACGTCGGTTGCTTTCAGCTGTGTCCTGGATGGTTTGTTTATTTGATTAAAGGTTTAACGTCCCCGTAAAAGTCATTTTGGAGACGTTGCTCCAAATTTAGTGGGACTTTTACCCGACATTGAGAGGAAATGACATCTCAAGCCCTGCCGCCCAATGCAACGAATAGGGTTTATATGCATGGATGGTCTGACTCGCACCGCTTTGCCTGGGCAGGCTTACATCATCTAAGCGGTTTACCAGTACTCGTGTGCGGGTCGGTTTCAGCTCTGCGTGGAAGCATCATGCAGCCCATCTATTTCCTCAAGCCCCGATGGGGTGGAGTCTTAGAAATCATATCAGCAGACATTATCATTGAAACATGAGACAGACGTTTATAGCTTTGTGTGAATGTTAAACTTTGATTTTTTTAAACCTGCATGATTCTTATGAAATCCGTGAACAAGTACTTGCAGTAGCTCGTCAACAGCTTCGTGACATTGTTTCGTGTTGCTTAGAAAAGGGGCATTGCACTTTTTTAACATTAAAAAGTATAATGTAATATTTTAAGAAGGAATAAGAAAAGAATGTAATAGTGAGGCTCGAACCCACAACTATAAAGTACAAAATATATGACGGGTTATTAGTCAATCAACTTTCCACTGCGCCAGGTTGAATGTCTAACACATATACAACAAAATCACATTATATTGAATATTACCAGCGCTTGCTTACCTTTCGACAACAGTGGACTATGCCCAATAACAAAAATATTCGCTGACGTCACAATATAATGTGATTTTATTGAACGCCTGGTAGACATTCGACTTGGCTCAGTGGAAAGCGTAGTAGACATTCAATCATTTTGCACTTTATAGTTGTGGGTTCGAGCCCCACTGTTATATGATGTTTCTTTTTTTTTTTTTTTTTTTTTTTTTTGTTTTTTCGTTATTAAAATATTACATTATACTTGTCGTTGTTTAAAATATTACAATGTCCTTTTTCTTCTGCTGAAATCAGTAATTCTATTTTTATGTGTTAAGAAGAAGAAACACGGAGCAATGTCGAGAAGCTGGCAGTCTTCAGAAATTAGTCTGAATGTTCCATTCTCTAGAGGAGAGAGATTGATAGTTTTGCATTCTGGCTCAAGAGTTGGATTTATCAAGGGTCAGAAGAAATCTGGTAGGCCAACACAAGTACTGGAGACTACCATGACGAGATGAATGGGAACAACTTCTTCAAATGGGTAAAAAACAAGCTTATTTCGCATTTGCCAGCAGAGTCGGTTATCATAATTGATAATGCACCGTACCACAACCTTCAGGTAGACAAGTGCCCTACACAGGCTTCCAGAAAGGCAGACATTCAGGCCTGGATGAATCGACACAAGATGCACTTTAATTCTACAATGTTAAGGGCAGAGCTGCTCCAGATATGCGAAAGGCGCGCCATCATTCGTACTAGGTAATCTATTAAAGGAACATGGACATGACTGCCTGAGACTCCCTGCCTCCCATGCAGACCTTAACGCCATTGAACAGATCTGGGCAACGATGAACGACTACATCGTCAGGCACAACCTAACCTTCAAGGTGGCTGACGTGATGAAGCTCGCGTAAGCAGTGACGGAAGATGAGTGGCTCTTGTGCTGCAAACATGTAGAAGATATTGAGAAGGCATACTGGAAAGCAGACATAGCAGTTGAAGAGGAGGTAGAGAAGATTATAATCGAGGTGATCTCCAGCGACGAAGATACGGACACGGCAACCGAGTGCTCCGATTATTCGGACACAGAATCTGCAGAAGAATGTTAAACTTGTGAAAACAGATGGGATGTCTGTTTTAGTGCTGAATGTATATTTTGCATTCTTTTTGTTTGTATTGGAGTTAACGACCCAGTCAACAATATTTAGGTCATTTTAAGCCGGTCAATTTATACGTAAGCGGTTAACCTGTACAGAAACTGGCAACTTACCTTTTCGAATCAGTGGAAGGGGGAATGACCGTAGAAATGATTTCAAGATCAATCTCCACGAAAGAGGCAGGAATCGAACCTGCGTCGTCATTATAAAATGATAAAAAAACACTATATTACATAAAAATATAATAAAAGCAGTGACCTACAAAAATGCATGTCAAAATTTTTAAATTTCAATTTAAAAGAACATCAAAGAAAAGGGAGAACTCTATTCACGATAAAAAAAAGTGTGTGTGTGTGTGTGGGGGGGGGGGGGAAGTGGCGATCGAACCACGAATGGTGATCTTCTCGGATTTTAAACAATCCAAACACTAACCTCTTCAGCCATTTCAACTTGGTCTGTATATGATCCAAATTCTTCTCAATTTATCGGACGGTTACTAGATTTTATCGATAATAACGGTAAAACCCTGTCTTACCTATCGATGTTTTTTTTTTTTTTTTTTTTGTGGTTTGGGTTTTAAGGCTTATATCGATGGTGGTATAGTCTTAAACGTCACTTTCAACTTATCCTCCGACAACAGTACCATACAATTATACTACCGTACAAACAGGCCCGAGTCTCATAACAGAAAATCTAAAGAAAAAAAAATGTAAACGCTTTTGGGTCGATCATTTTATCAGTCGACCCAATGTTACAAATTACTTCTAGCAGGCACACGTCGCTAGAGCAACGTCATATCAACGTAGGTGCAACGTTGCACCTACATATATGTGGCTTTGTATAATCGTCATGATGCTGCACTGACGTTGATGTGATGTCACAATTACGTCATGTTCTTGCTGGGGAGAAGCATCCCGTCTGCTATTGTCCACGAGACTATCATTTCGCCCCCGCCCGTAGGGGCTTGAAGAAATATATGGGCTGCATGATGCTTCCACGCAGAGCTGAATCCGGCCCACACACTTGTACTGGTAAACCGCTTAGAGGATCTAAGCCTGTCCAGGAACCGCGGTGCGAGGCGGACCGTCCATGCTAATAAACCCTATTGGTTTCATTGGGCGACAGGGCTTGAGATGTCATTTCATCTCAATGTCGGGTAAAAGTCCCACAAAATTGGAAGCAACGTCTCCAAAATGACCTTTACAGTGTTGACGGGAACGTTAAACCTCAAATCAACCAACCAACCACGAGACTATCGCTGACCATGTACAAAATCCAGGCAGCAGCTTTTTTTTTTTATAGCAGTGCTATATTGCACGACCCGCAGAAAAAGCGACCGACTGAAGTCGGTTGATTTTCTAAGAGTGCCCTAAAATCACCGTGTCATTCTGTCATTCTGTCAGTCTGTCTGTCCGTCCGTAACCCGTTTGTGAAAATTGGTGATAGTGACTTAACCGCTTGGAATATTTAAACAATTTTTGGCATACTGATAGATGTCAATGAGATCTAACCAATGAATTTGCGAAATATTACATTCCGTTTAGTATAGCCTCGCCGAGGCGAAAAATGTGAAAATTTTCGAACTGCTTGTTCTCGGAAACCGTTGGGCCGTAGAAGTCAAATTTCATATGGAGCCTCTATGGGATGGAGGAAACCAAACTTTGCTAATGGGGTCCAGGTCACATGACCAAAATGGCCACCAAGCCATATATGGTCTGTCTGTCTGTCCGTCCGTAACCCGTTTGTGAAAATTGGTGATAGTGACTTAACCGCTTGGAATATTTAAACAATTTTTGGCATACTGATAGATATCAATGAGATCTAACCAATGAACTTGCGAAATATTACATTCCATTTAGCATAGCCTCGCCGAGGCGAAAAATGTGAAAACTTTCGAACTGCTTTTTCTCGGAAACCGTTGGGCCGATTGAAGTCAAATTTCATATGGAACCTCTATGGGATGGGGGAAACCAAAATTTGCTCATGGGGTCCAGGTCACATGACCAAAATGGCCGCCAAGCCATATATGGTAAAAACCCTTCAAAATAGTCTTCTCCAGAACCAATGGGCAGATTTCCACGAAACTTGATAAATAGCAGCTGGGACGTAGGCCCATTATAAATTGCTAAAATGGTGACCCTGGGTTGACCTTGATCTTCTTTGTGCCAAGGTCAAACTTTGACACATATGGTTTTGTTTGGAAGATTCAGAATACGGTACTAAAGTATAAGATATATTTTTGCTCCTTACGATAAGGCGCATTTATTGGGGGAACCGTTTTAGGTCCAGGTCACATGACCAAAATGGCCGCCATACCCATATATGGTAACACTCATAAAGCTAAAAGCATCCGGCGGGTCGTGCACTTCAGCTGAAGCACTGGTTTCTCCCTCTAACGTCAGAGTGCCGGGGACGTTAAACCACAAACCAAACAAACAAACTAACGTCAGAGCAGTTGTTTGTTGGTTTGTTTGATTTGTGGTTTAACGTCCCCGTCAACACTGTAAAGGTCATTTTGGAAGCATTGCTTCCAATTTTGTGGGACTTTTAACCCATATTGAGATGAAATGACATCTCAAGCCCTGTCGCCAAATGAAACCAATGGGGTTTATAAGCATGGACGGTCCGACTCGTGCGCACCGCTTTGCCTGGGCAGGCTAGGCCCTCTAAGCGGTTTACCAGTACACGTGTGCGGGTCAGATTCAGCTCTGCGTGGAAGCATCATGCAGCTTATATATTTCTTCAAGCCCCGATGGGCGGGGGGCCGCAGAGCACTGTGTAAAATGTGTAAAATCTTGACTGGGTTTATGGACTGTGACATTGGCAAGTATGAAAACAAGAACTGAAGGGTTTGACCGAATTGTTTTAGCACCCGTTCAGGACCGTTAAGGAGCGTGATAGCTCAGTGGTTAGTGCACTCGCCTCTGATGCTAGAGGTCCCGGGTTCGATCCCCGGTAGCGGCGATAAAATTTCGGTGTCCGAACACGCTCCATTGGCATCATTTGCAGGGATGAATGTCATAAAGTGCACCGTCCTTCGGATCGGGACGTTAACTGGAGGCCCCCTGTGCAGGGAGAACCATCCCCTGTGCAGGTTAAAGATCCCTACCGTAATTACATGATTACTGTGTAGGCTTTCATCCTGCAAAACCTGGAGTGTATGTAATATACACCTGCGGTAATGGTCAAATGTGACCGACGCAGTATCAGAAGATAGATAGATAGATAGACCATTTTGAGATAATCGACCCACCCAGGCCCATTTTGACATACTCGACCCATCAGCGTTGTCAGCCTGGGCATCATGCACTGTAAGGTTGCAAATTATCATAATTCTTAAAGAAAAAACAAATAGCTGTGTTTCCACTACCGAAGACGGGTATGGGTCGGTAGGTCGCAAAAAAAAACTGTCAAAATTTTATTCGATGGAAAAAAAGAGAGAAAAAAAACAACAACAACAATAAAACTAAATTCTAACTACGAGTATATTACCTGAAAACGTTAAAATAACGAGGTTAAAAGCATCAAGGAAGCAAATGAACAGGGTTTCAAGCATTAACTTAGCTCTTTTGACAGTTTCATTATTTTTTATCAAATTAAAGTCGGCAGGTAACAAATCGTTTTACAGTAGAACTTCGATGGCTCGAACACCGATGGCTCGTTTACCATGGATGTGTCGAACCCATTCTTGAGCCCCTAGCGAAATCCTGTACATTAGAAATAGTGGGACATAATTAAGGAGGTTTTAGTCTTTTATCTTGCAAATGTATGCTGTGTGTACTCATTAGAATCGCCTCGATGAGGCGATTCTAATGAGTACACACAGCATACATTTTCATTATAGAGCACCGAAAAGATGTCTAAAAGTATCTCGTTATGCCTCCTGGCAGTAGCCCTCAGTGGCTCGAACTACCCCTGTCTCGAACAGATTTTCGAGGTCCCAAAGGTGTTCGAGCCATTGAAGTTCGACTGTATTTATTTATTTTTCTGGATGACAATAAAATTTGCAGAAAAAAATCAGGGTCTGTCGGGTTAGCGGAAACACAGCTATTTTTTAGGCCTAATTATACATAAATCTGTCTGCGTGGTTGCACAGACAAAAGCCTCATGTCATATACATTTGCTCCAGTGATGTATGAAGAATCCACTGACATGCTTCTCTCCTGTCTTCTTTAGGTGTAATAAAACATATTTCAACGACAAGCACTTGTCACTTACAATGTATGACTTGAATTGACGGTTATTAAGCAATTACAGCTTGCCCACCTCATCCCATGGGCGACATGTTAGCATGTTACAGAACTTAGCCGTTTCAAGCGAAAGTGTGTCTTCGTATATGAACGTCCAGAGTTTTTTTGTTTGTTTGATTTGAGGTTTAACGTCCCCGTCAACACTGTAAAAGTCATTTTGGAGACGTTGCTTCCAATTTTGTGGGACTTTTAACCGACATTGAGATGAATTGACTTCTCAACTCCTGTCGCCCAATGAAACCAGTAGGGTTTAAAAGCATGGACGGGCCGACTCGCACCGCTTTGCCTGGGCAGGCTTAGATCCTCTAAGCGGTTTACCAGTACTCGTGTGCGGGTCGGTTTCAGCTCTGCGTGGAAGCATCATGCAGCCCATATATTTCTTCAAGCCCCTATATGGCCCTAAGGGCGGGGGCGTAGCGTCCAGAGTAGATTCAGGTCAACATTATGAAAACATGCCTATATAAATAATTGTAAATTTTACCGCCGAAAAAAAAAAAAGATTAAGGATTGTGGTATTTTTCTTATTTCTGCTCAAAATATAGATTGTGAGTACTCGTTAGAACCGCCTGCTCAAATATATAGGTTGTGGGTACTCGTTAGAACCGTCTTAAAGAGGCGGTTCTACCGAGTACCCACAACCTATATTTTAAAGCAGAAATAAGAAAAATAGGGTTTACCCATGTAAACCTCAGTGTTCCTATATAAACGTGGGGTTCAGTGGGTTCAAAATTATACAGGATGCACGGGCTGATCTTCACTTTCTGTGCGTTCGCAAATGACAAAATAGCTTTTCTAGTGTTGTGGCTCATATTCCGTAACGTCGAATCAACGTTGAAAGCGTTGCTTCAACGTGATGCAACGGTGTGTGTTTGCAGGAGTCTTTCGAATTATTTCTATTCCGGAACAATTTCTATTCCGGAACAAAATGATGTTAACTACCATGGCCCCCGCCCAGCGGGTTCTACGGGTATATACACGGTAATTGCCAGAAACAATGAGGCCTTATCTCGTTAAACAAAAGGACTCGGCCTGCCTCGGTGATTTTCTTTCGGGTGTGTACAAAACTACGTTTTGACGTTCATCCTGTGACGTTGGAGTGGTTTATTTCCAATCCAATGTCAGGTTTATTGTTTTACAGTGTAGACACGAGTTTATCACTGTCACAAAAAACGGACGCTATGTATATACAGTAGAACTTCAATGGTTCGAACCCCAATAGCTCGTTTACCATAGATGAGTCGAACCCGTTTTTTTAGTCCACAGGGAATTCCTCCAAATACGATAAGGGGATAATTTAGGGACATTTTCTTCTTTTATCTTGCAGATGTATAGTGTGTGTACTCATTAGAATCGTCTCGATGAGGCGATTCTAATGAGTACACACAACATACATTTATAATATAGAATACCAATTATATCCATTATATCTCCTGGTACGGCACCAACAGTCAAACTACAGCTATCTCGAACACATGATAGTACAATACCTTCTTTCCCATCTTTGCAGCCAAGCAAATTTGAAGGCAGATTATTTCGACACGGGGGATTTTTTTTGTCTTTTCACACGGCTGTGATCAGCCCGCGCGCCCATAATCAGAAATTGTCCTATCCACCATAACGCACGTATCGTTACTGTACGGTGAATTTTGTTTGAGTGTTTTGGAATTTAACGGCCCCGTTAACACTTGGTCATATCGAGCCTGTCAGTTTCGTTAACCACACTTTTACCGGACTCATACCCTTCTTCCACAAATGATAACCACTCCTCTGAGAAAAGGAGAGAATGGCTGTAGAAAAAAAAATCGAAATCAATGTTCATGAGAAAGAAATCACACCACAGGATTCTGGTTTGAGTAAGTGTCTGAATGGATTAGAAATGAACCTGACTCTCCCATCGTCGATTGTATGATGCACCCATAGTTGCAAAAAGAGGCAAACAGTATAGGTCCTATTATAAGACAGCTCATTACGAGCAGTCTCATCTGGATCTATACTGTTTGTATAAGTATCTGTACCAGTCTAAAGAGTTAGGGGCTTAAGCGGAATACATTTTCCGCCATTTTAAAGGGAGGCAACCTCGGGACTTCCTATTTACTTTGCCACATACCGATCCCCTTAGACAAACAGTTTAATACTTTTAAAGATAAGAATTGCTCCGGTTCCATACTTTTCAAGACCCCCGAGGAGCGAATTCTTTCCTTTAAGAGCTCACCCGTATATATTGACCGAGGAGAATGAATATTTCCAAAGAGTTGCAGCCCTTCAAGGCTTATCCTCCGATCCCCTTAAAATATAACAAAAGCAGTCCGTGTGTCCTGTTTTGTCCTTTAAGTCTTTTCCGGTGAATAAGGGAATTAACTAGAGTTTGTCAACTGAAGACTATTCTGGTAGAGTTGAGACTTGTTTGTTTGTTTGTTTGTTTGTTTGTTTGATTTGAGGTTTAACGTCCCGTCAACACTGTAAAGGTCATTTTGGAGACGTTGCATCCAATTTTTAGGGACTTTACCCGACATTGAGATGAAATGACATCTCAAGCCCTGTCACCCAATGACACCAATAGGGTTTATAAGCATGGAAGAGCCGACTCGCACCGCTTTCCTGGGCAGGCCTAGATTCTCTAAGCCGTTTACCAGTTCTCGTGTGCGGGTCGGTTTCAGCTTTGCGTGGAAGCATCATGCAGCCCATATTTTATTCAAGCCCCGATGGGCGGTAGCAGAAGTAGAGTTGAGACACCACGATATGTCTTTAAACTAGAGTTTGTCAACTGAAGACTATTCTGGAAGAGTTGAGACACCACGATATGTCTTTAAACTAGAGTTTGTCAACTGAAGACTATTCTGGAAGAGTTGAGACACCACGATATGTCTTTAAACTAGAGTTTGTCAACTGAAGACTATTCTGGAAGAGTTGAGGCACCACGATATGTCTTTAAACTAGAGTTTGTCAACTGAAGACTATTCTGGAAGAGCTGAGGCACCACGATATGTCTTTAAACTAGAGTTTGTCAACTGAAGACTGTTCTGGAAGAGCTGAGGCACCACGATATGTCTTTAAACTAGAGTTTGTCAACTGAAGACTATTCTGGAAGAGCTGAGGCACCACGATATGTCTTTAAACTAGAGTTTGTCAACTGAAGACTATTCTGGAAGAGCTGAGGCACCACGATATGTCTTTAAACTAGAGTTTGTCAACTGAAGACTATTCTGGAAGAGTTGAGACACCACGATATGTCTTTGAACTAGAGTTTGTCAACTGAAGACTATTCTGGAAGAGCTGAGACACCACGATATGTCTTTGAACTAGAGTTTGTCAACTGAAGACTATTCTGGAAGAGTTGAGACACAACGATATGTCTTTGAACTAGAGTTTGTCAACTGAAGACTATTCTGGAAGAGTTGAGACACAACGATATGTCTTTGAACTAGAGTTTGTCAACTGAAGACTATTCTGGAAGAGTTGAGACACCACGATATGTCTTTGAACTAGAGTTTGTCAACTGAAGACTATTCTGGAAGAGCTGAGGCACCACGATATGTCTTTAAACTAGAGTTTGTCAACTGAAGACTATTCTGGAAGAGTTGAGACACCACGATATGTCTTTGAACTAGAGTTTGTCAACTGAAGACTATTCTGGAAGAGCTGAGGCACCACGATATGTCTTTAAACTAGAGTTTGTCAACTGAAGACTATTCTGGAAGAGTTGAGACACCACGATATGTCTTTGAACTAGAGTTTGTCAACTGAAGACTATTCTGGAAGAGCTGAGGCACCACGATATGTCTTTAAACTAGAGTTTGTCAACTGAAGACTATTCTGGAAGAGTTGAGACACCACGATATGTCTTTAGTCTCTAGACCTCCAGATATACAAGCATTTCAATATTCTAGGAAGTTTTTTTCTTATTTGATCTGTAAAAAGGTATGTTGTGTGTACTCATTAGAATCGCCTCATTGAGGCGATTCTAATGAGTACACACAACATACCTTTTGTCCATATAAGATCGTTTAGAGATAAAAGTGACACACATTCGCTTCATACTTTTAACTATGTTTAAACCTCAGTAGTTCGAACTGCCACTATTTCGAAAAAAAAATCATGGTCCCAAAGGTATTCGAGTTATCGAAGTTCGACTATATATATTATTTTCTTATCTATGCTCATGAACGTTGATTACGAGAACTCGTTACAACACCTTATTAAGTAATACCATAATGATTGTAAACCCCACTTTATATACAACGCGCGTCTGACTGGCGATTAGCAGGACCGACCGTGTCGGCAGCATGTTTTCGTAAGATTGAACATGTAATCTTTTCTAAGGACATTCCCTCGCTTCTGCTGATTCAAGAAGGGCAGTTGTCAGAAGTGAAGTGAAGCTGAGCTCTGTGTGAATCTGGAATGCTCTTTGTCTGAGTTTCGTGCACCTCTACTAGTTAACCGGCCTGTTGAACAAAAGAGTATTTAGGTTATTTAAACCGACCGGCATGATATGCCCTTAACAGTGTTGACCAGGCCTTTTAACTACAAACAAACAAACACACACACAAACAAATTGTCAAACAAACAAAAACCTGTATACTGAAAAGTGGGTTCTCAAGGAAATACAGTTTTTTTTTTTTTTTTATAAAAAACATGTTTCATGGGTGCTCGGTAGAATCGCCACAATCAAGTGAAGGGTCCCTAACGAGCACCAACTAACTATGTTTGCACCAGAAATATGAAAAGTAGAGTGAGCGAGTGTTTGAGCTTTACGTACCAGAAACAGCTAAGGTCATACGGAGACGGGGCCTCGGTTCAAAGACTAATCCGAAAGTCTGGAGAAGCCCGGGTTCGATCCTGTGACCCCTTGTTTACAAGGCGAGTAGCGTAACCACTACACAACGGAGCCTTCTATGAAAAGTAGAAACAAAAATCACCAGGATAAATATCAACCCATGTAAACCCACTTTATATGGAGAAAACTGGGATTTACAGGGGTATACATAATTTTTCTTATTTTTGCTCCAAGACATAAGTTGTGGGTACCCGTTCCAACCGTCTCAATGAGGCGGTTCTAACGAGCACCGATCACTAATTTTCATCAGAAATATTACCGTTTCGGATGCACTATGTCACACGGATGTGTTATCATAATGTTTTGCAGCCATGAGAGCATTATCAAACATTTCTCACATTGGTGTGCTGCCATTATGAGAAGAAAATCTTTTACAATCTTTGAGGCGGTTCTGCATGCACCAACACAACATAAACGGCAATGCAGTACAAGGGAAACAACTAGAGTGTACATATATATATATATATATATATATATATATATATATATATATATATATATATATATATATATATATATATATATATATATATATATATATATATATAGTGTCAATTGTATAGTCGTTCAAAACGCAGTGAGACGTGACTGCACTTTTAATTTTGGACTCGTCCATATTTTAGGTAAATCGCCTTTGATTGGTATTTTTACACTTGGCGATAGCTACCGTCCTATTATAATTCTTATGTAACATAGAAGTATAGTCGAGAGGGTCTAGTAACGCTTCCGCCAACATGGAGGACCAGGGTTCAAATCTTGGAGGAGGTTTTTATTTATGTATTCATGATTACTTTTTTTTTACTTTTCGTCAACATTTTTCGTAAATGTGACACGCGTTTACCGCGTAAATCATAAAAGTGGGTCACACAAGATATTGGTTTGTTTGATTGGCGGTTTATCGTCCCCGTCCATTTTGGAGACGTTTCTACCAATTCTGTAGGGTTCTACCTGACATTGAGATGACATCACAAAAACACGCCTTTATAATTTTGACATCACCAAACCCGACTTTCATATGGTAAAACTTGGGTTTATAAGGGTAAACAATATTTTCTTTATACCTGCGGTAATAAATAGATTGTGGGTATAGGCATGCTTTTGTAATGAAATGACATATCAAACCCTGCCCTCTTAATGAAACCAAAAGGGGTTATATGAATGAACGGGCCAACTCATAACACCTCGCCTGCCGGGCAGCATTAGATTTACTAAACGCTTTACCATTATTCATGTGCGATCAATTTCAGCTCTGTTAAAAAGCATCGTACAGCCCGATCTGTTTCTCAAAACCCCGATGGACGTGCCACGGCCATCACGATAGATGTATATATTCATCTTATTGGAAAATGAAACGAGCGCAAGGGAATCGTTGTGGCTCGGATTCTAGTAAAATTATCAAAAATGTTAGTAAGATGGATACCATTATGAAATACTGTCAGTGAAAGCGAAGCTTCATGTTTGAATGTTTTGTTGAAATGTATCTGAACATTATAAAATGAAATAAAATATAATTGTTTAAAATAAAAAAGGAACCAAAAGATAAAATATGAAAAATACAAATAAAGAAACTAACTATAAACATTAAAGATGAAAATTAAATAAAAAATATATGTATGCCACTGGGACTCGAACCCTACTCGGATAAAAGGTTCTAGTTTGACTCGCAGTGCTAAGCATTACACGAAACCACTAAGCCAAGACTTTTACATGATGGCAATGTCAAAACATTTATCTATCTATTTAAAATCAAGTGTAAATGTTGTCCGAAACCTGCTTCCCCTTAAAAGTGGAATAGTCTTGCCACGCTTAATCTTTGAACTCTCAAAGGTCGTTGATGAACTATAGCAGTGGATTCAAGTAGTGTTTATTTCACTTATGCTTGGGTAAATATATACTGTGGCTACTCATTATAACAGCACCAATGTGGTTTGTTTTCATATCTATGCTCCAAGCGAAGAGTGATTATTTTGGGTATTTTCAGCCCCCGCCCATCGGGGCTTGAAGAAATAGAATGGACCGACCCGCACACGAGTACTTGTAAAACCACTTAGAGGATCTAAGCCTGACCAGGCAATGCGGTGCGAGTCGGACCGTCCATGCTTAAAAACCTTATTTGTTTCATTTCATCTCAATGTCGGGTGAAAGTCCCGCAAAATTGAAAGCAACGTCTCTAAAATGACCTTTACAGTGTTGACGGGGACGTTAAACCTCAAATCAAATAAATATATTTGGGTATTTTAATATAGTCACACCTAGTTCTGGCTATACACCAATCAAATTACTTGATTATGTATTATTTAATTGATAAAACTGCATGGCCAAAAAAGATCCAGGCCAGTGCCATCTGATTTGGATCTACACTGTTGGCAAATTTAGAGGTTGTCATGATCATCGGGATAAGGTTTAAAAATAAAAAAGAGAAACGACCAGGAACTGCTACAATCATATTCCAAATGCTTCCCACAGTAAACAAAACGGACAACAGGAAAACCGAGTCAGCAGCTCTTTCCCAAACAGGTGTTGAATCAGAATATCCAAACCATAATATCCAAATGTAACTAAAAAGGAGCAATATACATAGTGGGGGAAGAATCAGAAATGTTTGTTTGATTTGAGGTTTAACGTCCCCGTCAACACTGTAAAGGTCATTTTGGAGACGTTGCTTCGAATTTTGTGGGACTTTTACCCGATATTGAGATGAAATGACATCTCAAGCCCTGTCGCCCAATGAAACAAATAGGGTTTATCAGCATGGACGGTCCGCCTCGCATCGCGGTTCCTGGACAGGCTTAGATACTCTAAGCGGTTTACCAGTACTAGTGTGCGTGCCGGATTCAGCTCTGCGTGGAAGCATCATGCAGCCCATATATTTCTTCAAGCCCCTATGGGCGGGGGCCGAAACCAGAAATGTACACATGGATGGAGAGTGTGAATTATTCAGACAAACAACTCAGCTGAGAGGAAATGTATTCTGATTCTTGTTTAGAATACATTATACATTCGTTCACACACCTTGCCAGGAAATAAAAAGTTTGAATACTAAACATCAAGAAAACACGCCTATATAACTTTGACCCCCTTGAACCCCTCTTTCATATAGTAAAATTGGGGTTTACTGGGGTAAACCTTATTTTTCGTATTTCTGCTCTAAAATATAGATTGTGAGTACTCGTTAGAACGAGTACTCACAATCTATATTTTTAGCAGAAATAAGAAAAATATCACAATCTTTCATCTTAAAATTTCGTTTTTTTCGGTGGTAAAGTTTACAATGTATTTGTATAGGCGTGTTTTCGTAATGTGTGTGCATGCATTTCGAAAACACGCCTATACGATTACATTGTAACCTTTATCGCCGAAAAAAGAAGAATTTAAGATGAAAAATTGTGATATTTTTCTTAATTCTGCTCAAAATATAAATTGTGGGTACTCGTTAGAACCGCCTCATCGAGGAGGTTCTAACGAGTACCCACAATCTATATTTTAGAGCAGAAATAAGAAAATTAAGGTTACCCCTGCAAACCCCAGTTTTACTATATAAAAGTGGGGTTCGAGGGGGGTCAAAATTATGTAGGCTTGTTTTCGTGATGAAGGAAAAAAAAATGTTTTATTAATTCCAGTGCCCTCGAGGTGAGATAACGAGAGTCGACTGTATTTTATGCTCAACAGCACCATAAGTTGTGTGCTCAGGCCATTGAAATCAGCCGACAAAATATCAATTATCTATAGTGCGTTATTTCATGTTGCCAAAACAGATTTTTTTCTGATTCAAATTAGTGACACTTTCCTAATTAATGCTCAAAACATAGGCTGAACCGCCTCATCGATTCGGTTCTAACGAGAACCCACAACCTATGTTTTACATAACCTATGCCCTACATACGTTGTGAATGCACGTTTTAACCACCTCAATGAGGCGGTTCTAACTATACTAAGGGAAATAAGTTTAGGCGTGTTCTTTTTCGGCCCACTTTTTTTTTTTATCAAATTCTGAGGTGCTAACTTACAAATATGTCTTATAAGTCGGTTCAAATACCAAACTCACTAATTCTGCATTTTTTCCAGGCTTTTCTCACTGCCACGGGCGTGCACGTGCAGTCAATATCGATTATACTCACTTAACTTTTGTGGTCCACGCCAATAAACAAATAAACCGTCGAAAAATCATACAAGTTCTAAGATGGTGCGCCATCCTGGACTGACGTTAGACCAGCGCATCACGAAAAGACGCCTATATAATTTTGACCGCCTCGAACCCCACTTTTATATAGTGAAACTGGGGTTTACAGGGGTAAACCTTATCTTTCTTATTTCTGCTCTAAAATATAGAGTGTGGGTACTAGTTAGAACCGCCTCGATGAGCAGAAATGAGAAAAATGTCACAATTTTTCATTTTAAAATTTTCATTTTTTTTTCGGCGATAAAGATTACAATGTATTGGTATAGGCGTGTTTTCGTAATGGTAATGCTTACTGGCCGCATGAAAGTTAAGGAGGTTCCAAAACAGTTTCGTGTTAGCGAAAAGTGCCATGTCAAGAGTCAGGTCAAACTTCAGTCAAAATGGCACCGTCAAAGACAGACCACGTTCTGGCAGACCTGGTAAAACAACACGAGGGGAAGACAATTGTATCGTGACGTCATCTCGATGCAATCGGTTTCTCAGCAGTACCAGAATCGCCGGTATGGTTCGCAAATGGAAGTGGAACACGAATTTGCGGCACGACTGCGAGCTGCGCGGTTACGTGGACGTCCACCGTACATATATGTGTTCCGTTAACGCGGGACCACAGACAGGTTAGACTCAGTACGGCAAGGGCACATTGTCGGTGGACAAGACGGCAGTGGAACCAAGTTGTGTTCACGGACGAATCCCGTTTCAATTTGAAATTTGCTGACAGAAGAGTGTGTGTTTTGAGGCGAGTCGGAGAGAGGATGGACCGTACTAAAGTCATTTAGTTTTTGTTTGTTTGTTTGTTTGTTTGATCTGAGGTTTAACGTCCCCGTCAACACTGTAAAGGTCATTTTGGAGACGTTGCTTCCAATTTTATGGGACTTTTACCCGACACTGAGATGAAATGACATCTCAAGCCCTGTCGCCCAATGAAACCAATAGGGTTTATTAGCATGGACGGTCCGCCTCACACCGCGGTTCCTGGACAGGCTTAAATCCTCCAAGCGGTTTACCAGTACTAGTGTGCGGGCCGGATTCAGCTCTGCGTGGAAGCAAAATGCAGCCCATATATTTCTTCAAGCCCCTATGGGCGGGGGCTTCTAAAGTCATTTAGCATGGCCGTTTTGGAGGCGGCACCGTTATGGTTTGGGGCGGAATTTCGCGTCGGGCTGAAACAGACTTTCGACTGTTCAAGGAAACTTGAATACCGTCCGATACTGTGATGAAAATTGTTCGGCCTGTGTACTGCCTTTCCTACGTCAAGGACACGCCACGATTTTCGGCAGGATAACGCACGCCCCCCATGTTGCACTTCATACAATGGACTTTCTGCACAGGCAAATAAAGTGAATGTGTTAGACTGGCCAGCAAGATCACCGGATCTTTCGCCTATTGAGCACCTCTGGGACCATCAGAACGAGAAATGACGTCAACAACGTAAGAGAATTGGACGTGATGTTCATGAGGAATGGAATCGCATACCCATGGGTGTTGTTCGGAGGCTTATTTCGAGCATGAGAAGACGGTGTGGGGCTGTTGTGAACTCAGATGGTGGGCATACCAGATACTTATGTTTGGTGTGAGTTTTGTGTGCCACCCGACGTTGACTGACGCTATGCAGCGGGTGTATCTTGTTTTTGTTTTTGGGTGTGTGTGTGTGTTTTTTGTTTTTTTTTTTCAAATCAAATTTGAAAATTTTCATAGCCAATACAGTAAATATTGATGTGTAAAAATTTTGTTCTATTTTAGATCCAGACAAGAGCGAAATTAGCGGTAATATAAACAAGAGGGCTAAGATGGCCCTGTACCGCTCACCTGTGGACCAGAAAATCATAAGGGATTTTAGAAAAAAAAGAAGAAACTGTGTTTCGCAGCAACCACAATTAAAGACAAGCCCAGACCCATTCTATATGGAGTGAAGCCCGTTGCGTAGCAATAATGACAACCCCGGCAGCTGACGGTAAAATGCTTGTCAACGTGCTCTACCATAGCGCAGTCGTCTGTGTTATCGCTGTGGGATACGCCCGTCTTGGCAAGATGGCGATGGGGGTAGCCCCCCGAAACTAAACTTCATACCCCGCGATGTGGGCATGGCCATAGTTGACGTCGCTCTCGCCATGGCAACCAAAGACATGCTAATTAAACAGGGGCTGATACCTGCTGATATCATTAAGTAATTGCAAGTATTGCTATGCTTGTTGGCGGTGCCCTGGTGGACGGTCTGGCGTTCTCGGGATCGAACTTCTTATTCTCCATGTTGAAGAGCTCTGGCGTGGACGAAGAACGCATGCGACATGATAAAGCGGCCGAACAATTACAGGCTGTACAGGCAGAATGGTCTCGGAAACGGACCGAGCGTATTGATTTCATCACTGAGGAACTTCGTCGCGAAGGGCACGCCGTTAGAACCTTCAAAGACGTCGATGACGCGATGCGAGTTTATGCGCAGGTCACCGGGAAAAATGTCAGCCTTGCTGACCTGGGGCCCGAGCCCCAGCTCTCCGACTTTTACCAACCGAGTGACGACCAGAACCTTGAAGACCGCGAGATTGCCTTGGGAATGGGTGTTACAGGCTTCGCGGTATATAAACTGGCCTCATCCCGATCATAAGTTTTGTCTTTAGGACGAAATGGGCATAACGGAGTGGTAAGTATGGAATGGGCACAGTCAATTGGCTAATCAGTGTCTTTAGGATGAAATGTGCTACAACCGACTATGTAGGACCACAGCTGGCTGGTTACATCTGATCAGGTGTCTTTAGGACGAAATGGGTACTTGTTAGTACCGAATGGGTAAACAGACTGGTCAGTGTCTTCAGCGGCACACGTTTACTTCCTTGTGTTTTCTCTCGTTTTATCATTTAACAGTTACCTCCCTCACTCCGCTAGTGTATTGAGAAATTTGAGAAAGAGAAAAGTTTTATTGTCACGCAAACAATATATTAATCGTTGGTCCCAATTTTCTGTCAGTGTCGATTATTTTTGTCAGCTCCGGTTTTTTGGCCAGTTGTAATCGAACCTGACAGTCGTATCGCGCTAGCAGAAAAAGAAACGCATTATTCGTACAAATAAATGTCAGTATTGGTTTTTGCGAGATAAACAGACAGCAGTTTGTGGTATATTTCTTTATACTGCGCAGTATAATAACAGCGAATTGTTGTTGTTGTTGTAGGGATCAAGCCTATTAAAGGCTCAACAGCTGTCGCTGAATTTTGGGCTTTTAGTATATGTTCAATGTCACATGCGTATATGTAGTTAAAACCATGGGCATTAAAAGTCACTAAGTAGCCAGTATACATATATATAGTGTTAACACATCAATCCATTTTGTGGGCCAGTCGAAGATATGCGTCGATAGGCGGCGTTGTCACATCCAACAGTCTCTCTACAGTGACGGGAGAATAATATCCAGCGTCGGGAGAATAATATATATATCCAAATTTAACACGTATTTACTTATTTGTTAAATATATATTGACTTATAGAACTAGGTATTGTTGCTATATTTATACAAGTAGACTGTCGTATGTACAGCATCCCTAGAAAAAAAGTAAGGCACATTATTAACTGTTTAACTATATACAGCTTTTAGTGGTATTTACATGCTACACAGTTCAGTAGTATTAATTACAGCCATGAGTGTGCGATGTTCCAAGTATCTAAAGGTCTCTTAATTTTAACCCTAATATTTCACTTCTTGACCTATGCAGTGAAAAGCACCAATTCCTTGAAAGTTGTTCTAGACTGCTAACTGTCTCTTCAGTTAAAACCAAACCTCCGTAAGCCCCGCATAATGTACTATCTAATAACAGTTGAGTCAAGTTTTCATTGTCCGAGATATAAGACTGCACACAAATCTCTGAATTATTTTTCAACAGTATCTCTCTTATTCGCGGCCTATAATTGTGCCTTACTTTCTCCAGCCTACTGCACTCTACAAGGAAATGTTGACGAGACTCAGCCTTGGATAGGCACAGGGTACAGGTGTCATCCACTACATGCTGGTTGAATCTGGCCCTGTTTTCCTGGAGAATATAGGTGCCTGTCAGTAGCCGTATCTTCGTGTTACCTTTCTTCACTGCTCTTACATCATTTGGAAGCGTACTCAGTGAGTGGTGTGTTTTTCCAACACGGAGAGATTCAGTGTTAAGATATTTCAGGGACTTCTTTGCGTCTTCATGCCAATGCGACTGGACATAGTCGTCAACTGCTAATTTTAACTGTTCCTTCCATCTTCTGAGACTAGTGATTTCCTTACTCAGGGTATAGACGTTTGGGAGTGAGTATTTGTATAAAAGTCTGTTACATTCAGAGAACCAACTCCTGCTATCGATGGATTTCACTGACATTTGTCTTTGAGCAATTTCATACTCAAGTGTGTCTTTTTGTACTAGTATACTTCCAAGAAGCGTGAGTTTCCTGATATCCAACTCTTGCTTGATAGGGCGCATTCCCAGCAGACCATACACAGCCGTCAGTGGGGTATTCACTGGCAGGTTCAGAATCCTCCTCAGTGCTGATCTTTGTAGTTGCTCCAGCTGTGTAATGTCTTTCTCGGAGAGCCGGAACTCTTCCAAGCTATAGGTCATCCGTGGAAGTGCGAAGGTCTTCCATAGGTGTGCTGCCAGAGGGGGGGCAACCCCGGAGCATCCATATGCACCAGCTCCCATCATGGCATACATTGTTCGTCGACCCATCTGGACTCGAGATCCAATGTCTACGGTGCCGGCCTCATTGCGATCCACACCTAAATGTATTTCAGACTGGCTTCTGTCAATAACATCAGTACCAAGCAGAACAGGTAAATCTCTGATGGATTTCACATCTTCATTCAGCACCACATCAGCAGACTTCGCGGCATTAATACCATAATGTTCACGGCAGATGTAGTAGTTGACAACATATAGGAGCATCAACAGACACAGTGTAGTTGCGGCAAGGAGCGCGACATCGTCCGCACAGGTTGGAGCACAACAGTCAATGTGTCCAATCGTCATACCCACTCCCAGCTTCCTTAGAAGTAACAAAAGGTCGTTGTTGAAGAGCTTGTAGTGCAGGGTTGAAAGGATGCCGCCCTGTCTCACACACTGCTTTATTTCAAAAGGTGTTGAGATTCTCCCATTCCATTTTACCATTGAACGTGCGTGTGAGTACATATTTTTTATCGTCATCCAGAGTGCTCCCTGTACTCCAGCAATGAACATCTTTCGCAGTAGAGATTCCTGCCACACCACGTCAAAAGCTTTGCATGCGTCCAGGGTGACCATCCGCAGAGGGGAGCGTAAATCTTTAGCTTCATTCTGAACCTCAGACACTATTAATGCCGCATTCACCGCGGATGAGTGGTTGGTGAAGCCTCTCTGGAATTTTGACTGGTTGTTTTCAATCGTATCTTTTGTACGGTTGAGTAGTACTTTTTCTAAGATCTTCCCTAGAATCGATAAGACAGTGATACCTCTGTAGTTGGTTGGCAGGGTTGCGTCCTTCTTCTTCTTAAGAACCGGAGTGAGAATACCTTCTTTTAGCTGTGCTGGGATGTATCCAGAACTAATGATTCGATTCATGATAACAACCAGGACATGATGTAGTTTTTCGGGGGCCAGTTTTAAATGTTCTGCTGATAGACCAAATGGGTCCTGGGCTTTATTATTCTTAAAGCTCTTGATAATCTGTTGAATTTCTTTCAAGGTGACTGGGTTTTGTGAGCTAGCTTGCTGACTTGCAATAATCTCTATGAGGAGTTTATCAAATGTAACTTGATTTCTATAGTCGGTGTCATAGTCTTGGCTATAAGAGGGAGTGGCCAGTTTTTCAAAATGTTCTGCGAAGGCGTCAGCCACTTCCGCAGAAGAACTATAAGTTGTGCCTTCGTAGTGTAAAACTTCGGTGCCGGTCGACTTGTTGGACCTTTGGCGGTTGACCAGGCTATAGAACACCTTAATATCTGTATCCTTCGCGTAGCGAATATCACGTAGTCCTATTGATTTAGTATTATACATCTCTAAACGTGTCGAGCACAAGTTTCGCAGACGACGTATCCATAAACTCAATCCCGTGGTAATGGGCTGTCCTAGAATGGAATTTGAAGACTTTCAACCCACGAATTTGGGAAGCTGGGAGTGTGGTAGGCCGTCCCCCTCTGGGGTTGAATTTTTTTTTTGCGTTGTAAATCTTTTTAACACCAGGTGATCCCCCCCGCGATACGGCAGGCAAACAAATATTTTATTCTATTGCATCCCCTCTCGGTGGGGCCGACCCGGGTGGGTGTGTGGGGTGGGCCCCACAGTATTTTTGTCCCAAAACCTACATAGTGTATACTCCTGGGGATAAACTGGGATGAGTTTGGAAACCGGCCAAGTCGGCCCATTTATCATAGAGTTACGTCCCTTTGATTACTGAAAATGCCGGTTTTTGACCTTGTCATCATGGTAGACCCTTCAGTTCTGATCGGATCTTTCTAAAACTTATATGTAAGGTGGCTGGGGATAAAACCTCGGATGAGTTCGAATACCGGCCAAGTCGGTCCATTTATCATAGAGTTATGTCCCTTTGATTGCTGAAAATGCCTATTTTTAGCTCACCTGGGCCGAAGGCTCCAGGGGAGCTTATAGGATGGTAGTCCCTCCGTCGTCTGTTCGTCCACACTTTTGACCAGCTATATCTCTGGAGCCTGCAGGCTGATTTCAATCATTTCTCCTCTGTAGCATGCCTCTGGTGGGGGCATTGATGACATAAACTTTTTTTTTTCGAAATCGCTCTAAAACTTTGGTTGTTCTGGCAACCGCAAGGTCCCATAGACTAACTATGGGAAAATGCTTGTCATCACCCTATCGCCTTCAGTTTTGCTTGAATCTTTCTGAAAATATATGTAAGGTGGCTGGGGATAAAAACTGGAATGAATTCGAAAACGGCCAAGTTGGCCTATTTATCATAGAGTTATGTCCCTGTGATTGCTGAAAATGCCGATTTTTGACCTTGTCATCACCATAGCACTTTTGTTTTGATTGAATCTTACTGAAACTTTTATGTAAGGTGGCTGGGGATAAAATCTCGGACGAGTGAAAAAACCGGCCAAGTCGGCCCATTTTTCATAGAGTTACGTCCCTTTGATCGCTAAAAATGTCGATTTTTGACCTTGTCATCACCGTAGCCCCTTCAGTTTTGATCGGATTTTCTGAAACTTATATAAATGGTGGCTGGGGATTATAACTCGGATGAGTTCGAAAACCGGCCAAGTCGGTCCATTTATCATAGACGTACGTCCCTTTGATTGCTGAAAATGCCGATTTTTGACCTTGTCATCACGGTAGCACCTTCAGTTTTGATCGGATCTTTCTGAAACTTATATGTAAGGTGACGGGGGATTAAACCTCGGATGAGTTCGAATACCGGCCAAGTCGGCCCATTTATAATAGAGTTACATCCCTTTGATTACTGAAAATGCCGATTTTTGACCTTGTCATCAAGGTAGCCCCTTCAGTTTTGATCGGATCTTTCTGAAACTTATACGTAAGGTGACTGGGGAGAAAACCTCGGATGAGTTCGAATACCGGCCAAGTCGGCCCATTTATCATAGAGTTAGATCCCTTTGATTGCTGAAAATGCCCATTTTTGACATTGTCATTACCGTAGCCCCTTCAGTTTTGATGGACTTTTTCTGAAACTTATGTATATGGTGACTGGGGATAAAAACTCGGATTAGTTCGTAAACCGGCCAAATCGGCCCATTGATCATACAGTTACGTCCCTTTGATTGCTGAAAATGCCGATTAGTTTTACCTTGTCATCACGGTAGCCTCTTCAGTTTTGATCGGATCTTTCTGGAACTTATATGTAAGTTGACTAGGGATAAAACCTCGGAAGAGTTCGAATACCGGCCAAGTCGGCCCATTTATCATAGAGTTACATCCCTTTGATTGCTGAAAATGTCGATTTTTTTACCTTGTCATCACCGTAGCCCTTTCAGTTTTAATCGGATTTTTCTGAAATTAATGTATAAGGTGGCTGGGGACAAAAACTCGGATGAGTTTGTAAACCGGCCAAGTCGGCCCATTTATCATAGAGTTACGTCCCTTTGATTGCTGAAAATGCCGATTTTTGACCTTGTCATCATGGTAGCCCCTTCAGTTTTGATCGGATCTTTCTGAAACTTATATGTAAGGTGACTGAGGATAAAACCTCGGATGAGTTCGAATACCGGCCAAATCGGTCCATTTATCATAGAGTTACATCCCTTTAATTGCTGAAAATGCCGATTTTTTTCCTTGTCATCACCGTAGCCCTTTACAGTTTTGATCGGATCTTTCTGAAACTTATATGTGAGGTGGCTGGAGATAAAAACTCGGATGAGTTTGAAAACTGGTCAAGTTGGCCCATTTATCATAGTTACGTCCCTTTGATTGCTGAAAATGCCTATTTTTGATCTTGTCATCACCGTAGCCCCTTCAGTTTTGATCAGATCTTCCTGAAACATATATATAATGGGGCTGGGGATAAAACTCGGATGAGTTCGAAAACCGGCTAAGTCAGACCATTTTTCATAGAGTTACATCCCTTTGATTGCTGAAAATGCCGATTTTTAGCTCACCTGGGCCGAAGGCTCCAGGGGAGCTCATAGTATAGTGGGTCCTCCGTCGTCCGTCGTCCGTCCGTCCGTCCGTCCGTCGTCCGTCCACACTTTTGAGCAGCTATATCTCTGTATCCTGCAGGCTGATCTCAATCATTTCTCACCTGTAGCATGCCTCTGGTGGGGCATTGATGACATAAACTTTTTTTTGAAATCGCTCTAAAACTTTGGTTCCTATGGCAACCACAAGGTCCCATAGACTTACTATGGGAAAATGCTTGTCATCACCGTGGCGCCTTCAGTTTTGATCGGATCTTTCTGAAACTTATATGTAAGGTGACTGGGGATTTAAACTCGGATGAGTTCGAAAACCGGCCAAGTCGGCCCATTTATCATAGAGTTACGTCCCTTTGATTGCTGAAAATGCCCATTTTCGACCTTGTCATCACCGTAGCCCCTTCAGTTTTGATCGGATCTTTCTGAAACTTATATGTAATGTGGCTGGGGATAAAACCTCGGATGAGTTCGAAAACCGGCCAAGTCCGTCGATTTATCATAGAGTTACGTCCCTTTGATTGCTAAAAATGCCGATTTTTGACCTTGTCATCACCGTAGCCCCTTCAGTTTTGATCGGATCTTTCTGAAACTTATATGTAAGGTGACTGTGGATAAAATCTCGGATGAGTTCGAAAACCGACCAAGTCGGCCCTTTTATCATAGAGTAACGTCCCTTTGATTGCTGAAAATGCCGATTTTTGACCTTGTCATCACTGTAGCCCTTTCAGTTTTGATCGAATCTTTCTAAAAACTTATATGTAAAGTGGCTGGGGATAAAATATTGGATGAGTTCGAAAACCAGCCAAGTTGGTCCATTTATCACAGAGTAACGTCCCTTTGATTGCTGAAAATGCCGATTTTTGACCTTGTCATCACCGTAGCCCTTTCAGTTTTGATCAGATCTTTCTGAAACTTATATGCAAGGTAGCTGGGGATAAAGCCTCGGATGAGTCCGCATACCGGCAAAGGTGGCCTATTTATCATAGAGTTAGGTCCCTTTGATTGCTGAAAATGTTGATTTTTGACCTTGTCAACACTGTAGCCCCTTCAGTTTTGATCGTATCTTTCTGAAACTTATATGTAAGGTGGCTGGGGATAAAACCTCGGATGAGTTCGAAAACCGGCCAAGTTGCCCCATTAACTATATAGTAATGTCCCTTTGATGGCTGAAAATGTCGATTTTTTACCTTGTCATCACCGTAGCCCCTTCAGTTTTGATCGAATCTTTCTGAAACCTATATGTAAGGTGACTGGAGATAAGTTTGAATACCGGCCAAGTTGGCCCATTTATCATTGATTTACGTCCCTTTGATTGCTGAAAATGCCGATTTTTGACCTTGTCATCACCATAGTCCCTTCAGTTTTGATCGGATCTTTCTGAAACTTATATGTAAGGTGGCTGGGGATAAAATCTTGGATGAGTTCGAAAACAGGCCAAGTCAGCCCATTTATCGTAGAGTTCTGTCCCTTTGATGGCTGAAAATGTTGATTTTTGACCTTGTCATTACCGTAGCCCCTTCAGTTTTGATCAGATTTTTCTGAAACTTATATGTAAGGTGGCTGGGGATGAAACCTCGGATGAGTTCGAAAACTGGCCAAGTCTGCTCATTTATTTTAGAGTAACATCCCTTTGATTGCTAAAAATGCCAAATTTTGACCTTGTCATCACCGTAGCCCCTTCAGTTTTGATCGGATCTTTCTGAAACTTATATGTGAGGTGGCTGGGAATAAAATCTTGGATGAGTTTGAATACCAGCCAAGTTGGAACATTTATCATAGAGTGACGTGCCTTTGATTGCTGAAAATGCCTATTTTCGACATTGTTATCACTGCTGCCCCTTTAGTTTTGAACGGATCTTCATGAAACTTACAAACAAGGAAGAGAGGCAGAAAGCTTGGAGGAGTTTGAAAACTCTTGTTTTTGAACTTGTCATCACCATAGCCACTTCAGTTTAGATTGGATCTTCTTAGCAAGTCAGGAATAAAAGCTTGAATGAGTTTGAAAACCGGTGAGGTCAGCCTGTTTATCATAAAGTTAAATTCTACTTGATTTTCAGAAAATGCTTACCCTGTCATCACCATGTCCTCCCATAAAGCCTTCAGTAAAGGTTGGCACTTCCTTTAACTTTGAATCTGTTAGCTCAGGTGAGCGATACAGGACCAAGCTAGTTGGTCCTCTTGTTTACCTTGTCATCGCCGTAGCCCATTCAGTTTTGATCGGATCTTCTTGAAACTTACTTACAAGTAAGTCTGATTTAAAAGCTTGGATGAGTTTGAAAACTAGCAATGTGGGTCAATTACTGGTGGAGTTATGACCCTCCTTTGCTGAAAATGCTTACTTTTGACCTTGTTTTTTTTTTCACCTTAACTCCTTCAGTTTTCATCGGATCTTCTTGAAATTTATATGTTAGTAAGTTAGAGATAAAAGCTCGGACAAGTTTGAAGACTAGCAATGCCAGTCAATTAATCATGGAGTTATGTCCCCTGCTTGGCTGAAAATGCTTATTTTCAACCTTGTCATCACTGCTGCCCCTTCGAATTTGATCGGATCTACATGAAACTTACAAACAAGTAGGTCCGACAGAAAAGCTCGGAGGAGTTTGAAAACTGGTGTGGTTTGCCTATTTATCATAGAGTTACATCCCTTTGATTGCAGCAGTCAATTGCTTATTTTTGACCCTGTCATCACCCTAGCCCCTTCAGTTTATATCGGATCTTCTTGAAAGTTACATATAAGCAAGTCAGGAATAAAAGCTTGAACCAGTTTGAAAGCCGCCGAGGTCTGTCGATTTATCATAGTTACATTCTACTTGATTGCAGAAAATGCTTACCATGTCATCACCTTGTCCTCCAATAAATCCTTCAGTAAAGGTTGGCACTTCCTGAAACTTTGAATCTGTTAGCTCAGGTGAGCGATACAGGACCATATTGGTCCTCTTGTTTAAAACCCATGACAAAAGGTATCCGAAACTTGCCTTCCCTAAAAAATGGAATGGTCTCACCATGCTTGGATTTTGAACTCTCTTACTATACATTCGTTCATATACCTTGCCAGGAAATAACGTTAAAACATCGTAGCCAAGGTGACAGCTGTACAGTTTACTTGTCGTAATTCGATGAATCTAATTAGGTTTTACAAACGGCGTGTGTCTATTTGTGTAGTCATAGGACTGAAAAGTCAGATGACAAAGCTGTCCATGTCTATAATATATTAGTGTGCCAGTAAATCCTTGTATAATTTCTCTGGGTATTTCTGTAATGAATTTTGTCTAAACTTCGTGTAACAATAGATTTTTGTCATGCCCATTGGAATACCCTTTTGTCGAAGCTCTAGGCACTTCTGGTATGTCCTTTATCTACTGGAATAATCTTTGGTACATCTGGAATGCTCTTCGTCTAAGTTTCGTGTACCACTGTGATACCTTTGTCTAAGGTCCGGTACAGATGAAAGTCTCATTTGTCTAAGCTTTATGTACCACTGGAACTTTATCTAAGGTCTGGTACATCTGAAATGCTCTTTGTCTAAGGTCTATGTTTATCTTGAATGTTCCTTGTCAGAACTGGTACCTCTGAAATCCTCTTTGTCTGAGCTTCATGTACCACTGGAATAGTCTTTATTTAATTTCTCCGGTGGCCAGATTTGAAACCCAGAACCTATCGATCATAAGTCGAACGCGCTAAACAGAGGAGCTACCTATGTTTCGCGTATAAACAAGAAAAATATATCGTCGAAAAGTAGTCAGTTTAGAGATATGAAAAAATACACTTTGTCACACGGGTTTGTTATCGAAATTTTTTCACACTTTTCAGCAAACAAATCCATTATATTTGATATTTTAATTTTAGGACAGTTAAACAGAGGTGAAGGCAATTGTTACGAGATGGAATAGGAAACCTTTCTTGTGCTTATGCACATCTAAATTATTTTTAGTAGGTATATGGCAAAGCAGCGTGAAAATATTTTAGGCAAAATATGCCGCTCCACACATATCATACTGGTTTGTGGGGAAATTATGCGCCATACAGTTGGCCGCTATAAAATAGAAGTGGAAGCAATGATCAGGAATCGATACAATCAACCCACAGCTCCCATCAGAGACACCATAGGGAAAGAAACACAAACAAGAAACAACAGACCTAATGGAAACATCAGTAGCGGAAAGCCAAAAGGACAGTTACTTTCCCACAAAATGGCCAATAGGCTATCCAAAATAAAATAATATAAGCGACACAAACACCCAAAGACAAACCATAACAACAATAAACCGCAACAGAAGAACCGCCTTGGAACGGTCAGCGAAAAAGAATTCCACTGTGGGGCTTAAATCGATTTTAGGTGGTCACAATCCTCGCCCTTACTTCCGTCGCGATTTAGACAAATAATTTGTTCAGTCCGCATGAAGGCCTCCTAACTCATCAGTGCAACATCTCCGTGAACACAAATAATCAAACAACCACAGAGATGAAATAACCGCCGGTGAGGACTCGACAGCAAGAAACCACTGAAATGCTGGAGCATCAGAAATCCAACCGTTAGACTCCGATAGGCCCGACCAGAGATAGAGCATCAGACACCAACCAACATTACCTTGAATTAGATCTCATTTATTCTCAATAAGCCTTTACGCTGAAACCGTCATAGAATCTGAGGCCTGACCCACCGGCATGCAATTAAAGAGGGAAGCAAAGTTGTCAAACTGTGATTGGGTTAACTACCATGCATGCAGTCTGTCGTATAACATTTATGTTGTACCCAATCTTTTTATATCGAAGAATGATTTTACGAAATTGGTCATTGTGGTTTTATATTTTTCTGAATTTATATACTAAGTTACCATAAAATTCGGGTTCCTATGGACCTTGTTGCAGAAGAGATTTAAGTCCAATATTGAATTTTTGAAATTAAATCAGAATGACGTCTATAAAATTTCGAAAAGGCTTTGCGTAGTTTATGGTACCGATAACCCTGATTAAGAAGTTTAGCCGTTAACAATTTATCACGAGTGTTGAAGTCAGTTACATGACTACTCACTCTGGCAAATCGAATCAATTGTGAAATATAAACGCCATAGGATAGCGCACGAGGAACATCACCATCCAAAAAAGGAAAATTTACAATCTCAAAATCAAAATCATCGCGTTTATCATAAATTTTGCACGAAACAAACCCATCCACAATAGATAGATGTAAATCCAAAAACGGGGCCTCGGTATCAGAAGAATTAGCTTTATTTAACTGAAGTTCTGGGGGGGGGGGGGTAAATTTGATTGATCAAACCATCTAAATAGGTATTATCAATATTTAATAAATCATCCAAATATCTAGAAGTGGAGCTAAAACTTCAATGATTTCAGACTGGTTTTCAGCAGAAAGGGACATCATGAAATCTCTCTCATAACAAAACAAAAACAAATCAGCCACAAATGGTGCGCAATTAGTACCCATCGGAATACCCACAACTTGTCTAAATAACTTAGTACCAAATCTTATATAAATATTGTCAAGTAGAAAGGTGAGAGCTTCACACACTTACTGACATGGCCATAAAGTATAATTTTTATGCTCTTCAGAAGTGAAAAATGCAGTTCTTACATTACATGCAAGATAGAGGAAGTCTTCCCTACGAAATGTCCATTCAATTTAATCATTAAGTTTTTCTTTTAAAAGATTATGAGGAAGTGTAGTGAAAAGGGTGGAAAATCATAAGTAGACAGACTTGAAGCACGAAAACGCCTGGATTTCAATTTAGTTAAAACTTTATTAGAAATTTTTATAGACCAAAACAGATTTCTACCTGATCTTTCGAAAACTTTGTCGCAGTATTTTTATAATACGTCTGATTTTTATATAGTTTGCCTAAAAAGTCGCCAAGCGCCAAATAGTGCCATTATATTTTTCATGCCAGTCACAATGTTGTGGATATTCGTATTGAGGGGATTTATACCATTAACCTGTGGGGAAGTTTCATCATTTCCCTAAAGGAAATGCAATTGTAACGGAGATCAATGATCTGCTGAAATTTGCTGTATGGCTATGATTGTGGACAGAATCTTTACTTCTCACAATTTTGGCAAGCTAGCACGGATATGCATGATTTTCCTGTAGTATTCATAGATATAAATACCCTGAAAAATGGACCATATATCAGCAGCAGGTCGATGGTGTAAGATTACATACAACATTATGACGGACCAAACAAGACGCCGCTTTGACGGTATGTTACATATATGTTTAGTATTATTCTTTGTATGAACATGCCTGTAAGTTTTGGAGGGGTTTTCTTCCTAGTTAACCCTAACTTTCTGAAGCCTATTCTGGATTCACTTTAGAAGCCGCTGTGGTGTAGTGATTATGCTTCTCGCTTTGGGGATCGCAGGATCGATCCCAGGCTTCTCCAGAATTCGAATGAGTCTTTAAATCGAGGTCCTGTCTCCGTATGACCCTAGATGTGGGTGAGACGTAAAACTCGGACACTCGCTCATTCTAGATTCATTTAGGCTTTTACAGACCACTTTTGTAAAATATATTTATAAACGTCGGGTCACTTGTTCGATCAATAGCTTTTGACTATCGGTTGTTTGAAAACCGTGGTCCCGTCTTTATATGACATTAGATGTTGAGGGGACGGAAAATTAAGACGGATTTAACTATATCTTCATCAGGGCGAACTCTTAGACAAGAGGCTATCGGGTTATCCGTGATGATGAACCGTGATGAATTGGTATTGCAAGCACATGAAAGAATTTTGTTAAAGAATAATTACGAGTTCATTTTGGAATGATGCCGTTTCTGTTTAAGAAATCTGTTTGTATATGTATGTACGTGTAAATAACGTGGTGATGATAAGTTAGGGTATTTAGTCGCCACACGTTATAACGTCCTGAGCAGCGTGGATGACGTCAGCAACGTCATCGACGTCGCGAAGGCGGTTCTGACGTTGAGCCTACCAAATACGGAAAGAATTTACGGCAAACAGTGTTGATCCCTATCAAACACTGACAAATGTTGTGTAGAATAGATAAAAATCTTCCTGTTTTTAATTTCTAGCTGTTGTTAATGTAATGAGTTTTTGAATAGCTATATTTGTGAGCCGTGTCGCGGAGAAGGATATGAAATGGAGTTTGTTATGTTTCCTGTAATTGGCGAGTGATCAGGTAGCGCAAAGGCGCGGTCTGTTCAATTGCCTCTTACCTGTGCTAATGTAGTGAGCACGAATTTGACGAGTAATATGCTCAGTTGAAGTGAGCATTAATGGATTTCTGTAGTGCTCAGTAAGGAAGCACAAATTTTGAGTATTCTTGTTTCAAGTGCTGGGTGCTGATATTTTGTTGCACAGTCAAGTTGAGTTCTGCTGCGCGGATATTTGTCGCATGTACTGATCAGCCTGTTTGTCTGGTTGGCGCATGCGCAATAACGGTTTATGCATGAACATATTCAGACTTCTCCGGGGCAGGGATCATGATATAATGTATACGTTTCGTGAACCGTATTTTAGTTGATTATCGTCATTTGCAGGCACATAATGTCAAGATGACGTGTGATGACCTGCTGCTCCCTGGTCTATAGGAGCAGGTATTGGTACGAGTCACAGGGAGGAAGTGTCCTGCAGAGGCGGCCATCCCCATAAATCTGACCGACCAGACCAGTTGACTGGCAGAAGTTCTAATGGAATACAATATTCCAAATAGCCAGAGATTAAATAAAATGGAAGTGAAGGCAATGATCAGGAGTTAAGACCCTGACTCGCGATAAGAAGAGTGATTCTTCATGTGAAACCCCGGGTGCACCAGTGCGTCGACATAATCCACCCCAAGTGGACTTATATTTTTTGCCGGACAGTTATTTTTTTGTTGTTGTTGGTGGTTCATTTTGTTATTTGCTTCTATATAATTTTCACACCACCGTTCCGAGCACTAAAAATAGTTTTGCTTTCGGGGCGTGCCCCGTGAAATGATTATAGAGGCAAATAAATGTAGTGTTTAGTGTTGGTTTGTTGTATATAGTTACTGTTATTTTTTTTTTTTTTTTTTTGGTTTTGGTTTTACGGCCCTTTCAAGATTATTTCACTCATATCGAGCCGATCGTTAATCAGAGGTGGGCGAAAACCGGAGTTCCCGGAGAAAAACCACCTGACCTTCCGTTGCAGAACTTGGCATCTCACATGTGACCCGAGCGAGGCTCGAACCACAGCGGTGAGAGACTAGTTTCTCTTAATAATTTATGTCTTGTACTTGTCAGCATGGGGGTTTGCGGGACCCCGTAAACCCACATGCAACAGCAACGATCAGGAATCGATACAATTAATCCACAGCTCCCATCAGAGACATCAAAGGGAAAGAAACACAAACATGATTTAACCAGACCCTTATGGAAACACCAATAGCGGAAGCTAAAAGGACAGTCACTTTCCCACAAAATGGCCAATTGGCTATCAAAAAAAAAAAATAACAAAAATAAACCGCGACAGAAGAACCGCCTTGGAACAGTCAGTGAATCGAATTCGACTCTGTGTGTGTTGTTGTTGTTGGTGGTGGTGGTGTGTGTGTGTGTGGGGGGGGGGGGAGGGGGGGGTGTAAATCGATTTTACACGGACGCAATCCTCGCCCTTACTTCCGTCGCGATTGAGACAAATACTTTGTTCAGTCCGGATGAAGTAAACGCATGGCTCACTTTCGTGTTTGTAAAGCTTACAAGTCTTTGAACAACTGGGCCAACGATTGTAAAGGAATTCAAGTCATCTGTGGCTTTAAGGCCCAGTTTTGTACATGAAAAAAAGGCTAGAACCTTGTTGTTATTATGGTATTAGGGCTTTCAAAAATGACATACAAATCAGCATCAGCATGATTTATACGTGAATAACTTCGCTGTTTATGTAAAGGCAAACCCTAGAGAATTCTACAGCTATATCAATAGCCTAAAAAAGAGGGGAGGGGGGGGGGGGCAAGGTATCTCGCCTCTTTATAAAAGAGGGGTGAGTGGACAGGTAAACCAGTATGACAATTCAACAACACATTCAATAAAACTGAGTTTAAGTAGCAGCTTGGTCCCTTTCTTGGCTAGCAGTATTCTATTATCGGATGGAGTGATCAAGTTAGTTAAAGGCCATATCCATCTAAACTTTAGGACCTGATGAGCTTCATCCTAGAGTCCTGAAGGAACTAGCAAATGAGCTAGGTCCAGTTTTTTGGACATCTGTTGCAACAGTTGTTCCGGTTGAAATCCCCAAAGAATGGCCTCAAGCGAACATTTGTCAACTCTTTAAAAAAAAGATAGGGCTCTTGCTCGAAATTATCGCCCAGTGTCCCTGAATGATGTTGCATGTAAATTGCTTGAATATGTAGTTTGCTCAGACATCATGGCCCACTTGGATGAACACAAAGGTTTGTCAGACATATTTGTGAAACTCAGTTGAGCATGGTTATAAATTTTGGACAAAGGTGGACACATTTATTTATTCTGGACAAGGCTTTTGACCCCACACCCCCTAATGAACTACAAATTATTTGGCTACGGATTTGTAGGGTAGACTCTCAAATGCATAGATTCTCCCTTTCTTTGATACAGGAAACAGCGAGTTGTCGGTAATGGTGAATCTTCGAAGTGGGCTTCAGTTTTGTCATGGTTTATTCACTGTTATTCTCCCTGTACATCAAGGGTACTTCCACTGACACTGATATAGAAATAAGACTATTTGCAGACAACTGTGTTTGTTACCGGAAATTTAGAGAAACGGAGGACTCGCTGAAACTTCAGAACAATAGACCAGGATGTTTGGCAAGAAATGGGGCATGCGATTTCAGCCCGTTAAATGCAATATTGTGCAGATTACTAGGAAGAGGTGCTTCTTTCAACTTAGAGGGAACTGTCCTCGAGAACGTAGATTCCATTAAATACATTGGTGTGACAATCACACACGATTTGAGATGGAATACACACATTAGCAACATGTATACTAAGGCAAATAGAACGCTTGGTTTCCTGAGGCGACATCTCCATCGGTGTCCTAAGATTGTTAGAATGACAACATATACAGGACTTGTGCGCTCAATCTTGCAATATGGTTATTGTATCTGGAATCCGAATGGAGTGGGTCTTAATGAAGAAATTGAAAAAGTTCAGAATAGAGCTGCTAGATTTGTAACAAGAAATTACTGCTTTGAAATTAGGAGTATGGGTGGGATTATAGGAAAATTAAGATAGGAGTCTCTGAAGAATAGGAGAAGAGAGTAGGTTCATACTTCAAAGGTCTAAAGGGTGCTGCCAGCATTCCAACAGATGATCTTGTTCCACCAGCTAGGCGCTGTAGAAATCACCATTCATTGCCCAGCTTTAACTGACAATTTTTTCCCGCGGACCATTAGAGTTGGAATTACCTTCCCGATTCGATCATCTCCACAGCTGAAGGTGCTGAGGATTGTGTAGCTAAGTTTTACCTCTCTTGTGAGAGCTAGGGACTAACTTCCCATATCACACGTCCTTGTGTATGAATGTCATTTGACGTATCACCAATAACAATTCCAATTCTGATTCTGATTGACACATTCATGCGAGTCTTCAAAATATGTGCTTAATACTGGCAATTTCAGTGATGAGAACAGAGAATGTACCAGAAAGCGGAAACCCATTCAAATCATAGGAAATGCCTAATATGTATCATATCTGGCCACAACAGAACAAATCTGATATTTTTTAATTCAGTAAATTTCAGCCCAAAAAGAGGGAATCTTCTGCTCATCCCTGTAATTTACACTCGCAAACTTGAAACTGGACTCTAAGACAATAATTTTAAGAAGATCAAATCTCTCCCTCCTTCTGCCCCGCCTTTTACCAAGGCAAGTCCCTTTTAATATCTTTCTTTACGGCGTAGCCGTTATAGTTTTGCTTTTGTCCTACATTTTTCGTTATTCCATTGGTCAATAAAACCACATGTCCAAGGAGATTACCATTTCATTGGTCAATGATTTGCATAAATAAATCTACTCAAAAATACGACAGTTTACTGAAGTTTTAACCTAGGAAATGTTTCGTTTTTTATGTGAGACATGAATGAAAAATATATACAGTTTCGGATTGCTCACCGTCTTGTCCTTTGATGACCATACGTCATATGTATAATTGTGTTTCTAGTGAATTCTGTAACTGCTGTGGTGAATAGCTATTTTGACCTAATTTCACGTGGTTGGTCTATATAGCGAAAGGAACCATTTCGAGAAAGGAAGGTTCCTTTCGCGAAAGGAAGAATTTCTGCGAAAGGAATTGTTTGTTTGATTTGAGGTTTAACGTCCCCATCAACACTGTGTAGGTCATTTTGGAGACGTTGCTTCCAAGTTTGTGGGACTTTTACCCGACATTGAGATGAAATGACACCCCAAGCCCTGTTGCCCAATGAAACCAATAAAGAGATATAGCATGACCAAAACATGTAATAATCGCATTACAAATTGACAGATGTTTAATTTACAATATATGCTAAATAAAAGTTGCAGTGTATCATTTGTCTTCAGCATACTTTATGACCTCCATTTTAACACAAAATGGACATTTTCGAATATCATTAATGTTATATAAATTCTGAAAAGGAATAAGTGTAATTTGAGTTTTAATTAGGTGCACATAAGATCAAGTTTCCGTCCGTTTGTCTGCTCGTCCGTTTGTTCGTCCGCCTGTGCGTTTACGTTCACCATAGCGACAACCCTAAATGTTAACCCTAGAATTTGTGTTCAAAAACAGTAAATGATAACGTTTTCTTATTTGTTGTGCATATACTTGAGATCATATGCTCTTGAAATGAGGTCATGTTTTTAACCTTGACCTTTTACATTGACCTTAGCTCAAACAGGCGGGACACCGCCCTCTGCAAAGCTATTTTTCCTCGCGTGACATCTGAATTGTTTGAATACAGTAAACCAGTTCATAGCTAGACAATTGTTGCTGTCACTATTGTAGCTCATATTGCACGACCCGCAGAAAAAGCGACCGACTGAAGTCGGTTGATTTTCTAAGAGTGCCCTAAAATCACCGTGTCATTCTCTCAGTCTGTCTGTCCGTCCGTAAACCGTTTGTGAAATCAATGAGATCTAACCAATGAACTTACGAAATATTACATTCCATTTAGTATAGCCTCGCCGAGGCGAAAAATGTGAAAATTTTCGAACTGCTTCTCCTCGGAAACCGTTGGGCCGATTGAAGTCAAATTTCATATGGAGCCTCTATGGGATGGGGGAAACCAAAATTTGCTCATGGGGTCCAGGTCACATGACCCAAATGGCCGCCAAGCCATATATGGTCTGTCTGTCTGTCCGTCCGTAACCCGTTTGTGAAAATTGGTGATAGTGACTTAACCGCTTGGAATATTTAAACAATTTTTGGCATACTGATAGTATCAATGAGGTCTAACCAATGAACTTGCGAAATATTACATTCCATTTAGTATAGCCTCGCCGAGGCGAAAAATGTGAAAATTTTCGAACTGCTTCTCCTCGGAAACCGTTGGGCCGATTAAGGTCAAATTTCATATGGAGCCTCTATGGGATGGAGGAAACCAAAATTTGCTCATGGGGTCCAGGTCCCATGACCAAAATGGCCGCCAAGCCATATATGGTAAAAACCCTTCAAAATAGTCTTCTCCAGAACCACTTGGCAGATTTCCACGAAACTTGATAAATAACATCTGGGACGTAGGCCCATCATAAATTGCTAAAATGGTGACCCTGGGTTGACCTTGACCTTCTTTGTGCCTAGGTCAAACTTTGACACATATGCTTTTGTATTGGAAAAGTGAGAATTCATTTTATCCTGCAGACGTTTCAGAATACAGTACTAAAGTATTAGATATATTTTTGCTCCTTACGATAAGGCGCATTTATTGGGGGAACCGTTTTAGGTCCAGGTCACATGACCAAAATGGCCGCCATACCCATATATGGTAACACTCATAAAGCTAAAAGCATCCGGCGGGTCGTGCACTTCAGCTGAAGCACTGGTTTCTAAACAACCTTCCAATTAAATCTACGCCGCATATCTTTTTTAAAGATATTTCTTGTTTTATTTCGTCTCATATGATTAACCCTTAATAAGTATTCTGTGACAAGAAAGTGTTTTCAAATAAGATAAATTGCAAATAAACGATTACCCGCAGTAACAGGGTGGTATTTAAAGATAATTGGGAGAAACCCATATATGCCTAGCGAGTAGCGACTCAAAATTGAGATATTGACAATCGGTGAAATCCAGATCCGACGCGACAGTAAGGTAAGGAAAAGTTTTGTGACGCATACAACAAATACAATAAGCCTGGCAATCCTTATTTTGCAAGGCTGGACCTGTTAAAACTTAAAGTAGAAGATTTTAATGGCCATTAACCCATTTAGTACTAGAAACCCCAAAACGGGTACCCTGGCAAACGATAAGACGCCGCAAAACGCGTCTGATCAGGGCCTACATTGTTTGCAAATAGTTAAACCATTTTCCAAAAACACTCTGAAGAAAACACATCCTGACACCCCTAATTTTTTAAATGGGCTCTTTTTTACATAGGGAGTAAGATTCCATTTGGTACAAAAAGGGTTAATCTAGAGGAAATACTTTGACTTATTAAGTGAACACTGAAGAAAACTGATCCACCGAAACAAAAGTTTGAAAGCAAAAAAGGACCTTATTTGGTGGTGTATACTATTATGAGTAGGTCAGGACATTCCATAGTCTATACGAGAATCTCGTGCCCCCACCCCACCCCATCACCAAGCGAAAACATGGATCAGCTTGCGATTCCACACAGTGTTCGCACTAGCCTTTGTGCTATCAAAGGACTCTGTTAATAAAGAATAGATGTGCAGGCTAGTGCAGGCTGATTTAAGTCTGTTGGTTTTGCTATGCACCGGTTCATGTATACATTGCTGAAATACCAGAAGCTCCATAACGCCAAGCGAAGCATAGCAAATGTTATTTTGGTTTCATTGGGCAGCAGGGCTGGAGATGTCAATTTATCTTAATGTCAGGTAAAAGTCCCGCAAAATTGAAAGCAATATCTCCAAAATGACCTAACGGGGTGTTAAACCTCAAGTCAAACAAATCAACTACGTACACCAGGGCACTGGGTAATTGTCGCTACATTTTTGTCTGTTTAGACAATCAAATACTTTAACAACTAGAATAATGCATCCGTGTGAAATAAAGCATTTTTTATATCTTCAAAACTGCTATTTTCTGACGAAAAAATTTGATATTTTGCTAATTGATACTCCAAACAATGGTCGTAGGTGCTCGTTAGAACCGCCTAATTGAGGCTAGAGGCGGTTCTAACGAGTAGTCACAACTTATGTCTTGGAATAAAAATAAGAGAAATATAGTATACCCATGTAAACCCTAGTTTTCTCCATATAAAGTGGGATTTAAAGGGCGTGCTTATTACACGGACTTGTTAACGCGATGACTAATTCTTCTGTTAAGGGGAATGGGAACACCTGGCAGATTTTCCACAATTTTTTCAAAGGGAGACAACTTTCGGGACTTCCTGTTCGCTTTTCTATAATCCCTGTCGCACTGAAAAAGGGGTCTACTCTTAAAGGAAAGTATTCTTCCCTTTAAGAGTTGACCCCTATTGACATGGGAGACAAAAATACTTTTGCTTGAGTTTTCTGCCCTGAAGGTGTTCCCATTCCCCTTAGGCTTAAAAGGTTTCAGTAAGAGAAATCACTTTTGAACAGTTCAAAGATGGTCTTAATATAGGAATTATACTGAATCACGATGGAAGACAGAAGCAGAAATGACATGAAGCAGAACAAGACAAATGTTCTACAAAAGGTAATCTTTTGGAAGCCACTCTGGTCGCACTGAATGGATTTGCAAGCTGATCTGAGTCTTTGTTGGTTTTGCCAAGCCCCGGCTCCCGTATTCATTGCTGAAGAAACAGAAGCTCCCTTCGCTCAAGTCCAAGGGACCAGGATATATTTTTGTCTTTGCAGACAATCAAATAATGTAACAGCGTAATTCCACTCTTAAGACCAACTAAAATTATGAATGACTTAGGTTTCTATGAGCTTAACATAGGAATTGCACTGTATCTCGATGGAAAACAGAAGTTGAAATATCATATGAGGCAAAACAAGCCCAGACTCTGGTCACACAGAATGGCTGTACAATTGTAACAACGCTTAGTGTTCACCATCAACGCTTAGTGTTCACCATGGACACTAAGCGTCGCGACTGTCGATACTGTGTGCGATCCCAACGCTTATTGTTCACCATGGCATTAGCTCGCCAAATACAATGAAGTACAATGAGAGCTATTGTTGTCACATCGGTCGTCCGCTTTTGCGTTTGCGATTTAAACAGTCATGCATCACAATACTCATATTTTGGACATAAGTACCTGGGAGTGTCTTCTTATGTTCCAAGAGAACAGACCCCTGGATGCATGCCCCGGGGTGGGGCTAGGGGTCATAATCTAGAACATCTCTGTAAAACTGTGTTTAAGTTTTTGAAATGCTTATATCTCAACAATCAAAATCACTGGACCATGAAATATAGGTCATAGTGACCTACATTTATTTTGAAGACAAATATCGGGCCATATTGACTCATAATACCAAGTTATGATGTTCATATACAATAAGGTCTTCGTGTTATAATGCAAAATCACTGGACTATGAAATATAGGTCATGATGACATTCGTTTCTCTGGTCAAATGTCGGGTCGTACTGTCTCGTAATACTGAAGTTTTATGTTCATACATCAAGAAGTATTCGTGTTATAAGGCAAAATTACTTTTTTTTCATACCAGAAAATGAACACTAGCGGTTGATACTGCATTGCGATCTACATGATAGACACTTAGTGTTCATTTGGCAAAATGAACACTAAGCGATGACAGTGGCAACGCTGAGTGTTCACCATCAACGCTTAGTGTCCATGGTGAACACTAAGCGTCGAGTGAACACTAAGCGGCGCTACAATGCTGATTTGAGTGTTTGTTTTTCCAAGCCCTGACTCGAAATATCAAAAGCTACCCGGCCTAGCTGATAAGAGCGCTGACTCTTAATCATGTGCTTTTTCTCCGAGTACGGAATATGCTTTTTCTCCGAGTACTCCGGTTTTCGCCCACCTCTGATTAACGATCGGCTCGAAATGAGTGAAATTCTTGCAAGGGCCATAAAACCAAAACCAAAACAAAAAAGCTCCCTTCACGACAAGCAAAACATAGAAATGCTATTATTTAAATACCTACACCAGGGCATTGGGTAATTCCTGCAGCAGACAATCAAATCTATCGATGGAAGAGGAGAATTCAAATTATATTAGACAGTTCATCAGAGCAAGGGTATTTATCGCATTTGCGACAAGCACAGGCTCTTCCGAGTCTGCGCGTACGCGCAGACTCGGAAAAGCCTGTGCTTGTCCGACAAGCAGACATGTAGCGGCTCCATGAAAGAAGTCATGTATCTAACGCTATAAGTTGCCTACGCAGGCTTGACTGAACCTTGTCTGGTCGCTTGTCCGATAAGGGACCTTTCCTCAGGAGCAGGTTCATATCAGGTAGCGTATGGCCCCGCCAGTCTGGGCTTGAAGAAATAGATTGGGCTGTAAAGTGCTTCCACGCAGAGCTGAAACCGACCGCACATGAGTACTGGTAAACTGCTTAGAAGGTCTAAGCCTATCCAGGCAAAGTGGTGCGACATGGACCATCCATGCGTATAAACTCTATTGGTTTCATTTGGCGGCAGGGCTTGAGATGCCATTTCATCTCACTGTCTGGTAAAAGTTCCCCAAAAATAGGAAGCCGTGTCTCCAAAATGACATGACCTAAATAGTGTTGACGGGGACGTTAAAACTCAATGCAAACAAATCATACAAATGCCGGGTTGCGCATCTAAGCATGGTGTTAAAATAGCCCAAGCTGACACCCTTAAATTTCTAAATGGACTCCTGCTGTCTATACATGGTGAAGGAAATTCTAATCAAAATCAAAGCGCCAAAGGCACTGAAAGACAGATTCTATGAGAAAATCATGGCAATCTTCATTTACATAAAGCCTTTTTAAAAAGTTTTTCAAAATTTAGAAAAGCAGTTCTGCAAATTTAATTATGAAATGTTTGCAGATGTCTGGACACCGGGATTATTAAGAAGTGGAAGTGCCATTCGATGTTTCGAGTTTTTAAAAGAAATATTTTATCTCAAAAAGTGTACGTTTTCAAAATCAAACAATAGTAAACTGTCCAAAACTGGAAGTCTACAAAAGAAATATGTAATGTAAGAATTAGGTTAAAATGTGTATTTTTGCAGAATTACGCTTTCAGTAATGTATTTGATGAAATCTGTAACTGCAGTTTCCATAATTTGCAGTTTCAAGTGCAGCTAAAGTTTGATAGTTTTCGAAATATTTAACAAGCAACGTAAAAGTTGCGTCTCATTGGATTCGGTCATGGAATAATGATCTATTCCGGTATTTCAATGCGCCGTAGAATGACTCTCTTATTGATTTCGATATAGAAGTGGAATCGATACAAATAACCCACAGTTCCTATCAGAGACACCAAAAAGAAAGAAACACAAACATGAAACAACAGACTCTTATGGAAACATCAACAGCGGAAAGCCAAAAGGACAGTTACTTTCCCGAAAAAATTGAATTGGATATCCAAAACAAAATAATATAAGCGATACAAAGACTCAAAGACAAACCATATCAAAAATAAACCGCGACAGAAGAACCGTCTTGGAACGGTCAATGAAACGAATTCCACTGGGTGTGTGTGTGTGTGGGGGGGGGGGGGCTTAAATCGAATATACGTGGCCACAATCCTCGCCCTTATCTCCGTCGCGATTTAGACAAATAATTTTTCAGTCCGCATGAAGGCCTCCTAACTCTGAGACAGAGCATCAGGCACCAACCAACATGACTTAAAATTAGATACTCTCTAATTCTCAGTAAAGTAGAAGTGAAGGCAATGACCAGGGACCAACACAATTAACCCACAGCCCCCATCAGAGACACCAAAGGGAAAGAAACACAAACATGAAACAACAAACCCTAATGGAAACATCAATAGCGGAAAGCCAAAAGGACAGTTACTTTCCCACAAAATGACCAATTGTCTATTCAAAACAAAATAATATAAGCGATACAAAGACTAAAAGACAAACCATAACAAAAATAAACCGCGACAGAAGAACCGCCTTGGAACGGTCAGTGAAACGAATTCCACTGGGGGTGGGGGTGGGGTGGGGGGGGGGGCTTAAATCGATTTTACGTGGCCACAATCCTCGCCCTTACTTCCGACGCGATTTAGACAAATTATTTGTTCAGTCCGCATGATGGTCTCCTGTTCTGTTAATAGCCAAATGCGCAGCCCGATCTACAACCTATCTTATGTCATGCGCAAATTTCGAGGAAAACTCACTTTTGCGGCGTGTAACTAATTTGATGATTAAAGCTAATTCGGTCTATCCGGCTTACATAAGTTATTCAGAAACTACAATGAATTTTGTTGGACAGTATTATTGCTTGCCACTGTACGGTTGCAGATGCTCGCATCATGATTAGGTCACAGTGATATTTTAACCATTTCAGCCCTGTAGCCCGGTGCAGAACATATGCAAACTGTAGAGAATGACGAAATTGCTCATCATGAGTCATCATATCCGGCTCTGCATGGCCTGCCATCCTGTAGACGATAATTGGCTCGACACCCTATTTAGTAGAATGGACGTGCCCATATTCAGTGATGAAATTGTGCACTTCAGAAACTCGGGGATGAAAGGGTTATTCCTTAACCTGCCTATTTCTACTGAAGCAGACATTATTTTCATTTTTTCCTTCAATTTTCTCACAGAAAACGTGACTTCACATTTCATGCGGTTCATCTGCTGGAAGCTGATTCTTATGAAATACTGAGTCTGATCTTCCCTAAAAAAAAAATAGGAAAAAACTGAAAGTCGTCTGCTTTAAAACCATGTGTGGTATTTTAAGGATAAATAACACGCTTGTTCAGCTGACGAGGGTATTCATTTTTCGTTTTTTTTTTTTTTTTGTTTTTTTTTAAAGCATGTGTCGTCTTATCATGGAAGTTTTCAACTTAAACCAATACATATCTCCAAAACATGCGTGAGCAAATGTTAAAAAGTCACATTTTTGTGAAAATGCGCAAAACAGAATATAAGCAGGACTACATTTTGTGTGGACACATATTTTATTGGTTTTGTAAGCCGTATGTTAGCTGAGAACGCCTAGGCTAGCTAGAAATGACAGATGGTCATTAAATCAAAGCACTGAGAGTACTGGTGGCTCAACTGTCTCTGTGAGAAGGCTGAAAAAATAGTCCTGTTCGTTTATTTCTTAAATTCCAGATCTTAAAGCAAACAGTGTAGACCCTGATCAGACGCCACGTTCTGTGGCGTCTGATCAGGGTCTGCACTGTTTGCCAAGCCCAACCCATGATTCCAGTCCAGATTCTATAGATAATCCTCTTACGCAACACTCTTGACCTCACAGCGTCTTTTGTCTGTAATTCTAACACAGCGCGCCTATATAGGCAATGGAAAACGGCTGTGTTTTATTCTGCAACAAATCACAGCTCGGAAGAGCGTGACGGGTGACGTCATTAAAAACTGCTAATTTATGACGTCACTAGTCGATTTCCTTGACGTTAGACAGTGTAACGTCATTTTCTCGCATCGAAAATGTTAGAAAAGGATATAAATGCATGTGTTTCAGTCGATAATTTTAGCGGGATTTCTTCTAACAATGGCGAAAGGTTGTGAGATTTTGAAGGAAACAACAACATTATTAGCGATTTTCAGCGTGTTAGAATCGAAATAGATCAGCTCTAGTCTGTGATTTGTTGAGTAATAAATCACAGTTTGTCGGTCAGTTGTAAGTAGACAAATCATGCGCGCTACGCGCTCGTGATTTGTCTACTTTACAACTGACCTCCAAACTGTGATTTATTACACAACAAATCACAGTTAGGGCTGATCTATTTCTTAAATAACCGTTACCTGATTTCCGACAAGTCAGCGATAGTCACGTGGACTACAGCACTGAAGAGTTTTTACTCTTAGTAACTTTGGGTCGATCGACAAACAACCAAAAATGATTAACCTTATTCTGGCTTCGTATAAATAATTGCATCGAAGTGTCAGCTTCAACAAACAAACTCGTCTTTTTGTTCACCATTCAACTGCTATATATGCAAGGTTTTCTTTAAGCACAGATTGGTTCAAATGCAAATAGCCTTGCTCTAAAGATAGGAGTTCAATTGAAAATAGCCTTGCTCTAACATTTTACATTGCATTCATGTAAACCTGTCGTACATGTGTTTCAAGCGTCGATCCATTAATTAGATGGATTTACTTTTCTCCACGGTAGCCATAATAAGTAAAAGGCCCCACAGAGGGCTGAGCACAGCTGGATTCATAGGACGTGCCGAAAGTCTCAACATTAATCCTACTATAATCCCTATTGGGCTGTATATGTACAGTATTTGGCGAAGAGACACTGGGGCATTCGGTGAAAAAATTAAATGGCACAAGATGAAAGTTATACTTGTTAAATGACGTTGCTGTGGATGGAATGTCCTCAGTATGAGGTATATGGTAGCCCCCGAGGGTCAGCCAGACCACGAGGTCCTCATTGTGAATAGAATCATTATCAGAAACAAACCGTTCAAAGTCAATCACAGGATCCCAGGGGTCATTCTGAGCATATATTGAGCTTGACTGATCCTCGGTATCATCATACTTAGTCACTACAATGGGATATTTAGCCCAACTGGCCGCGTTCGTAACAGGTAAATCCGATATTAGAAATTCTGTAACAGCGTTGTTTATAATCCTGTATGCTTGTTTGCTACCATATCTATTTTTTGCAATTTCACTATAAATTGTGTGGTATTTCGGGACGTCTTTGTCCTCTATTGTTATATCCATTTCTCGTGTCATCAATTTCTCATTCTTGCTCATCTGTGTTTTGTTGTGTCTGTGATACCATGGATGTCGAACAGTTTCTGTTTCTATGTTTATTGTTGAATAACTATTCCTTAACCCTCCTACGTCGAGATCAACTTTAAAATGAAACAAATGTTGATGCAGGTCGGCCATGACACCATCTAAAACTGTATACCCATAAGGCTTTTCAAACGGAAGTTTAAAGGTTGTCTGCACATATCCTGTGGCTGAGACCTGAACCTCTATATCACCATTGAGATGAAATATATAATCAAAGATAAAATCATTATTCCATATACTAGCTATATTGCGCACTACCAAATGATAATCAACAATTCCACCGTAATAGAAATAGCCGCCTTTACCATCATTTGCATAATGTCTCCGTAAGGGGATGCCTGGATTGTGTTCAAATATACAAACAGAATTTTTATAAAGCTTTGGTATGTGACTATCAACTAAATGGTAGTTGTCTAGGAAAGCTGCTGTATCTGGACAGTCGACCCCTCTTACGAGTTCAAAGGAGCTAGCACCCATGAACCATGAGCTAGCGTAAAAGTTGCTCATACTCTGAGTGGGTCCATATCCCGTGTAAAAAAGGGCTGCGTCTTGAAGACTTATTTCATACGCTATTCTCTCGCTCTGGAATCTAACGTCAAACAACTGTAAACCGGTGGAACTGCGCATGCGTATATTAAAGTTCCAATTCATGTATTGCACATGCTGGCCAGTTAGCAAATATCGTCGACCCTCTGGTTCAACAAGTTTAGGTCCTTGTCTAGGATGGGGCATTTCAGAAATTCCTCTTCTATAATAGGAAGACCGTAGTTCGTCCGCACGCCCAATAGATCTCGTAAGATTAACCTTGGGTATTCTATTTTTGTTATATCTATCTATCAACTCTGAAACTAAATAAAATAAATGACCATTATACACTATTTTATCTATTTTCCACTCAGAAACATCAGTTGAGGCATGGTCTATTTGCAGTTCTAATCCCAGGGGATAGGAGTAGAACCCTTCAACGTCTCTGAAGGACCAAAACCATGACCTCCGGTCCCCACTCTGTTTCCCTCTTGGCCCAACGTCATAAAATACCATACAGTCAATTCCTTTTGTACAGTTGTGGTACGAAAGACCAAAGCTTTCTTTTAAAATGTGATATACCTGCTTTGTAAATTTACGAATGATGGAATATAAATATTTATAATCAACTTGATCTGTAGGTCTGCTGGCATATGGAATCGGAAATCTTGCAAATGATGGATTTCGCGCCAGTCTGTAAGTTTTCGGACGAGGTAATGGAGATACAAGATACTCTTCAACTCTTGGGGGTTTCATATCTCCCCTGACAACAACCACCTTGGCAACACGTTTGAGACGATTGCTGCCCCGGTCTAGGTATTCTAACACAGCAGATTTCAATGGAATGTGTAAGTCAATCATGAAAATGTAACTACTATTCACAGTGGCTTTGTCAATGGTAAAAAGTTGAAATTTTACATTGTTCAACATATAGTCTCGGGCTGCAATATATTCAGATGGAGTTAAATCGTCAAATACACCGGGATGATCAAGGTCTCGTGGAATCACTTCGTTCCCATGGGAACAGTATTGCACCTCTCCAATATGGTGAGCCATAATTATCACAATAAAAAGGAGTATCACAGATAAAATGATCCCTGAAATGGCGATTATCCTCAGCAAACACAAATGTCTGCTGGACACTTCATGACTCTCATCTGTTTGCACGACAACAACGCCTTTCGTCAGAGGGATCTGAAAGATAAAAGCGGAATACTATACAAGGAATGGCCCCGATAGCTCAGTTGGTAGAGTGTCCGCTCCGGGGAACGGGAGGTCTCGGGTTCGATCCCGGGCGGCGACATACCAAAGTCGTTTAAAATGGTACTAGCTGCTCCTCGCTTGGCACTCAGATTTACGGGGTAGAGCTAGGACTTGTCGATCCAGTGTCAGGATAATGTGACTGGGTGTGGTATCATGTAATGTGTCTGGGACATGATACTTCAGTGAGGCAGCACTATAAATGTGGGAATTGAGCTCCCTGTCGCAACCAGACACCGTTGTGATATGACTGAAAAATTGTTGAAAGCGACGTTAAACCCGAATTCACACACACACACTAAACAGTGAAATTTCGCTATTAACGTTCTGCATACTGAGTATTTTTTCAGCAAACGACATTTTGAAATATAGGAGACAATTTGCAAGATGCCAAATCCTGTTTTCTGGGAGAAATAAGAAAAAATACCAAACATTTGTCATCTGCTGATTTAGCCCAGAGTGGTAAGGGTAAAGGCTAGCTAAAATTAAGACTAATTCTGCTTCGAAAATCGTAATTATTTAAAAGGTTTCAGTCAGTCTTTCATTTTTTTTTACTACACCCAGTGTCCTCCAGTAAGCAACAACCTTTGGGACTGTCCAAAAGTGGTCTTTAAGACCACTTTTGAACAGGTCCAAAGGCGGTCTGAATATAACAATTTTGCTTTTTTATACAGTTAAACTTCAATTATTCGAACACCGATGGCTCGATCACAACGGTTGATTCCAACTCGTTCTTACAACACCTTGCAACACCTACATGTAGGAAAATTTTTCCAAAAACTCCAGATGGTATGAGCGGACGTAAGTCAGTATGGGGAAAAAATTCTCTTGCGCGGTTTTGCGAATGTGGGGGTGTTATGATTTCCATGTCATATTGTCAACATTATGTCTCAGAATGATATTGTACTGAATAAATGGACTACTCGTATTTCCTGTTGGAGACATGTTCAGTTCGACTTCCTTACATACAAGCTCGCCAGTCTGGGAGGGTTAAAGACACAACCAACGCGCGCAAGGTTAGCTTCTTGATGCAGATAGCCAAGGAAGTGTTGTACCTGAGTAGGTATGCGGAATGATTTGAGCCTTCGCTTAGCGGACATGTCCAAAAACACATTTTCGCTGGTTAGATTTTCCTTCGGCGATGCTCATGTGCATGCATCATTTCGCATAGTATTTAAGAAATAGAGAACTGTTAAGTAATAAATCACCGTTTGGAGGTCAGTTGTAAAGTACTCAAATCAGGAGCGCGTAGCGCGACTGATTTGTCTATTACAACTGACCGACAAACTGATTTATTTCTCAACAATTCACATACTATAGCTGATCTCTTTCAATTCTAACACACTGAAAATCGGCAATAATGTTGCTTTTTCCTTCATATTCTCCCAACCTTTCGTCAATGTTACAAGAAATCCTGCCAAAACTATTGACTGTAACACATGCGTTTCAGTCCCTTTGTAACGTTGTCGATGCGAAAAATGACGTTTCACCGTCTAACGTCATAGAATCTTCGAATGACGTCATAAAACCCCGGCTTTTCGCGTCATGCACTTCTTTCCTGTGGGTTTTGCAGAATAAATCAGTTCCTTGCCATTGCCTATATAGGCGCGCTGTGTTAGAATTAAACGAAAATGTATTTAACATACAGACCAGCTAAAATTAAGACTAATTAACCCCATATTTAGGTTTCCATTCTTCTTTCTTCCTTTTAATCTACACCCGGTGCCCTACAGTAAGAGACCGGCTATGGGGCTCTTCAAAAAATGTCTTTAAGACCACTTTTGAACAGTCCCAACGGTGATCTAAATACGGGATTTTTTGCATGTACTTTATGCCCAAACTGACCAAGAAACTATCATATCTGTGCTCGGAATGGACTGAATAAAACGTCTTCTGAACTGATACAACATTGTGTTAACATGTGCTGTATTTCGTATCTCCAATGCGTTTATTTTTTTCTGTGGAGCTTGTAAGATACGTAGGCCTAATTACCCGCGGTCTATGTTAACGTATACCTACGTTTCTCTGAAAATATTATACCCAGCAGGCACACGTCGCTGGGGCAACGTCAAATCAACGTCAGTGCAACGTCACGACGCACCTACGTTGATGTGACGTCATAATTACGTCATGTGCCTTCTGGGATTGGGATTACAATTGTGACGCTCAACTCACTCTTGAAGCATTTTCATCTTCAGACGATTTACTCGGCTCTTCTATTTCTGTCCCAGTCTTCGGTACCTTTTTGCGCTTTTTTCGGCCGTTTTCCATATTAATCGTCACCTCGTACCACGTTCGGTTGGTAGATTGAAAGTGACAGCCGCTCTTCCATCAGTCTAGCACGCTACTGTTTGCTCATCTGAAAAGACAAAAGAAAACTTAACTGAGCCAGCTTATGAGAAAACGTAGGCCAGCAGCAAAGGCTCAGACCAGACTGTGCGCATGTCGCATAGCGCAGTCTCAAAACGCCGTTGCTGTTCAGAGGAATGTAACAAAGACCTTGAAGGAGTCATCAATTGACTGCACGTGGGCATTTAAAAAAGACATCGTATGTAAGCATGGCGATCAAGCCTAATCTGTGATGGAAGTCTTAACTTAGGATGGTGGCGAGGGGTGGATAACAATAGCTTCCCATTACGATGTTTTATTGATGCGTCAATTAATTAATGGTTCAACTTGTTTCGTTTTACGTATATGATATATGAGCATACAAATGATCAGACTCTTTCTTCAACAGTATAGTTCGAACAAATTGACCTGAGACTGGTGAACTCTATTAGCATAATTTCATACCCGACTGAATGCATGTATTTATCTTCGCCGTCTCCCGAAAATGGCGATATTGGTATTCAATACATAGAGGTCGGTAAATGGGTCGCAATTCACGCGATGCCAAAAGTTCACGAGAAGTTTACGAAAGCCGACGTATTGGGCGATAAAATTGACGGTATTCGACTGGTAGGTTTCGTGAAATTTCCGTGAAATTCCACGTAGGAGTGTGGTGCCTAGATTTAATAGCTGGTCACATGGTCCAATCAAATATTTCATTTGCGTATAGCTCAAAAGCGACCGTGGTGCACGAAAGGTTCGACTTTTCCTTCGAATAGAATCGTGCTCCGCGATCGCTTATGTATTTGAAAAATAACTCATATTGGTTGGACCATGTGATCGGCTATTACACGAAAGACACCACACTCCTGCGTGGAATTTCACGGAATTTTCACGAAACTTCCCAGTCGAATATGGCCATTGACAAATTTATTCCATGCATAAAGGTTAGTATCAGGTCAAACTGTTCGAACTTATACACAATGTGACCCGTAGACCCATTCTGTTTATGTATTTTGTCATACGATAGCGTGTGCCACTTTAATAAATACTAGTACTTACTTTTTTCCTTGTCTCCTTGTCGCGAAAACAGAAACAGCATATTAACCCTGGACCTGCTGAATATTTATATATGCCACACCCACTACCGATTATCAACCAATCATTACTTGATGCAAATTATTGCAACAAATTCACAATCTGAATGGCAAACAATGTAGATCCTGATCAGATGACTTCATCAGAAGCCATCTGATCTGGATCTTCAATGTTTGGAAAATAAGGCATATCCGGGCTCAGCAGGACAACGATTAAACTGTTTGTAACAAAAATGCTTGCATGATTACTGTCAATATGCAATTCAACAATATAAACAACAACCCCTAAAGTATATCAATAAGTAAGAAAATATGAACATGTGCCAACTAAATAAATGCATGAATGGGCCAATTTTCATATCATAGCCTAGATATATAAATAAAATGTGTTTTCAAATTTGATATAAACATAAAAATACAGATAAAAAATGCCATTTTATGTTCAGAATAGCAGATCCTACTCGTCAATATTACAATGCCAACACTTATGCCTAGCTGAGCATGGATAAATCTACCACTGACCGCCACCCCCCCCCCCCACACACACACACACAAAGAGAAAAACTTACAAGTTACAATTTTCTGAAACTGTGTTAACACTGTCACCACTGAGTTTCTGGCGGGTAGTTTTCCATCTTTGTATTTGGACACGCCCACCAGGGAATTTTAGGCCAAAAGTATCAACAGGATGACAAACAAAAGTTAAACCTGATGAGACGACTCAGATCTTTCTTTCTTTTTTTTTCCAGTTTCACTCAAACCCCAGGAGGCCGCACAGACAGGCGGTATACGTTATACACACACCAGCTTTGCAGGATGAAAGCATGTAATTACGCCAGGTGTCTTTAACCCGTTCAGTACCAGAAATCCCTAAAGGGGTACCTTGGCAAAGAGTGTAGTCCCTGATCAGACGCCGCAGAACGCGGCGTCTGATCAGGGCCTACACTGTTTGCAAAAATTTAAGACATTTTCCCAATAAACTCTGAAGAAAACACAACCTGACACCCCTAAATTTTGAAATGGACTCCTGCTATATATAAGGAGGAAGATTCCATTTGGTACAAAAAGGGTTAAACTGCTCAGGGATTGACTCCCCCTGCACAGGTACAAACAAACCACTAACATCACTTATATGAAAAGATGAGCATACAGCATCTTTTCAGTTAAGTAAATTTATGTTGCTTACAATATATCTGAGGAATTTCAAAGTTCAAAAGGGTATATAACTTGGGGGCTGAAAAATAAGAATTTCCCCATAAGATACAGTTTGCAACTTTTGGTATGTAAAATATATACATTTATATACCTATGCCTTTATCGTTTGTTTTGCAATTTGTTCTAGGTTGACATTATTTTAATCACAGGCTGATTAGACTAAGGGGTCTTCAGTTACCGTCACGATCCGAAGGACGATGCACGTTATGATATTCATCTCTGCAAAAGATGCCGGTGGTGCGTGTTCGAAGGAATTTTATCATCGCTGCCGGGGTTCGAACCGTGGGGTGTGAATTGGGGTGGGCTCGAGCATTAGAGGCAAGTGCACTTACCACTGGAGTTATCGCTCTCCACTATCTCTATACTGTTTGCATAGGTGTCTGTTTGTTTATTTGTATTGGAGTTTAACTGCCCAATCAACACTATTTAGGTCATTTTTGAGCCGATCAGTTTACCTATCCACACTTTTCCTGGGCAGGCTTTTACGTAAGTGGTTAACGAGTACAGTGCACATTCTTTCGCCAGAAACTGACGACTGCCCTTCTTGAATCAGCGGAAGGAACATAAGTGTCCGTACCGATCGAGTTAAGATATCGCATCAGCTTCTGCAATAAAAACATATACAGTAGAACTTCGATGGCTCGAACACCGATGGCTCGTTTACCATGGCTGAGTCGAACCCGTTCTTGAGTCCCTAGGGAATTTCTGTACGTACAAAATAGGGAGAGTAAAAATTAGGATATTTTCGTCTTTTATCTTGCAAATGTATGCTGTGTGTACTCATTAGAATCGCCTCGATGAGGCGATTCTAATGAGTACACACAGCATACATTTTTCATTATAGAACACATAAAAAAGATGTCCAGAAGTATGTCGTTATGCCTCCTGGTAATAGCCCTCAGTGGCTCGAACTACCCCTGTCTCGAACAGATTTTCATGGTCCCAAAGGTGTTCGAGCCATTGAAGTTCGGCTGTAATATTGGAAAGTTATATCTATGTGTGAACGTTAAGAAGCGGATGCCTCACTCCAAGATTTCTACGCATAAACGTTTCTGACAGTTTGATGTAAAACAAATATGATTAACTGATTCAGTGTTAAAGTAACATCGGTTGTTGCTCCAGATGAAATGTTGTATGCCTGCAGTTTGTTCACATGAAGGTTGTCGATATGCCCTTAATTTGGTCGGGCATTTGCGCCGTTGATCATGGATTTGAACGTTTCCATTAAAATATGTCCGCTTTGATCTCTCGTTGCGCTCAGTCATTACTCGTTTTCATATATATATGCAGTTTTTGTTATAAAGTGGCCCAAATACGCTGCATTGCTGTGTCTGATAAGCCTTGATAAACTCTGATGTTATCCTAACTGACTCGAATTAGATGTCTAATATATAGCTACTGTACAATTGCTTAAATACTAGACTTGCTGCAAGGTAGAATCATGGCACTGACATCACTTGTGGGCCGATTGTCTTTGAGTGTAGATTGGGAAAATGGTAAGAATGTTTCGCTTAATCCTTAAATTCCTAAACTGTAACCAGATCTGGTAATACACTATTTGCCAAAACATCCAGATTCTATAAAAAAAAAACCTCTTACGCAACACTGACCTCACAACGATAAGAATGACGCGGCTAGCTTCTATAAATAGCCGTTACCCGGATTGCCTACAAATTTGTGACAGTCACGTGGACTTTAGCACTGAACAGCCACTATGGTTAGTAACTTTAGGTCGATTGACAAACAATCGACCCAGCGTTAGCATGGTTATCATCTGGTAATTGATAAATAATAGTCCAATAATAATAATGCTACTTCTAAGATGATAAGTGTTCCTTCAGCACTCTTTTGGGTCGATTGTTTATCAATCGACCCAAAGTTACTCACTATAGAAGCTTCCCGCCTGTCCACGTGACTATCGCTGACCATGTCGATAATCAAGGTACCGGTTATTTATAGCAGTGCTGTCTTCTTCCTGTGACGTCAGAGCGCTGTGTAAAAAAAAGTCTGGACTGGGATCGTGTACTGGATCAATGGCAAACAGTGTAGACCCAGATCAGACGACTCGGCGTCTCATCTGGATCTATACTCTTTACTTAAAATACTGGAATTTAGGGGTTAAACGAAACAGCTTCGATGTCTCACTGGCAGTTCACGACTATTTTCCCAGTCTATGTCAAGGTCCTAAACATCTCGGCCCGGTTTTTCAAAGCATCGATAGCTCGTTAGTGGGCCAAATTGTTAACCCTTGTCCTGCTGAATATATAAATATGCCACATCCACTACTGATTATCAACCAATCAGATTACCTGATGCAAATTATTGCAACGAATGACAAACAATGTAGATCCGGATCAGATGGCGTCTTAGAAGCCATCTGATCTGGGTATACATTGTTTGAAAGGTAATGCATATCCGGGCTCAGCAGGACAAGGGTTAACATCTAATTCTCCGGATTTTTGGATGGAAAAATGTGAATAGTTTTTTACAATTTTTTTTTGTAAAAACTACTCATTTTTTTTTATCAAATATTTGCATATTAGCTATAAAAAGGAGCTTATTACATGTGATGAGCTCTTGCCATATAGGATTCAACTACAGTGAAAATACATTATTAAGACCACCCAAAATTTAGACCAATTCTGCTTTAAAAACCTAAATAAGTAGGTTTCAGTTATTCTTTCCTTGTCTTTTCTGCAGACATTGTTCTCTGGTCAGAGACCGCCTTTGGGACTGTTCAAAAGTAGTCTTAAAGACTACTTTTGAACAGTTCAAAAGTGGTCTCAAAGACCACTTTTGAACAGTGCCAAAGGTGGTCTTAATATAGGAATTTTACCGTAATTGAACAACTAGTCCGCGGTTTGGTTTACGTGACAAAGAACCCATTTATGACAAGAGAATCTTCCACTCAACAGCTTGGGACATGATCATTTCCAATTATGTGGGTGTCAAACTTGTTTTTATAAATTGTGAGTTTTATCAAGTATTGTCCTTCGGTATATTTAGATAATTTTAGTCAAAGTATTCGTCACCAGTTTATGAAATATCTGTACAACAGCGATTGGGCTGCACGGTGTTTCCGCGCAGAACTGAAACCGACCGAACTTGAGTACAGGTCTAAGGCTGCCCAAGAAAAGTGATGCGTGTCGGACCGCTCCTTAACCTTGCGGTTTCTATGGGCGGTATGGCTTGAGATGTCATCTCATCTTAATGTCGGGTAAAAGTCCCATAAAATCGGAAGCAACGTCTCCGAAATGAGCTAAATAGTGTTGACGGGGACGTAAAACCACCACACCAACAAAAACAAAACTTGTATAGCATGATGTTATCATTAGCTATAGAAAATATTTTCCTCGAGGGAAAATGTGGTATTTTCTGGCATGTTGTATATTCGAATCATTCAGATTTTTTGTGTTTCCTAAAAAAAGAACCAACGCACGGAAGAAATTCAAGAAACGTGGAAATTCCACGAAAACCAGGGTTTCCAAATGATTTTAAACGGTTGTGGAGTTATGCTCCGGAAACGAAAATGATTTGTTTGTTTGATTTTAAGTTTAATGTCCCCGTCAACACTGTAAAGATCATTTTGGAGAAGTTGTTTCCAATTTTGTGGGACTTTTACTCGACATTGAGATGAAATGACAGCTCAAGCCCTGCCGCCAATGAAACCAATAGGGTTTATAAGCATGGACACCGCATTGTCTGGGCAGGCTGAGATCCTCTAAGCGGTTTACCAGTACTCGTGTGCGGGCCGGTTTCAGCTCTGCGTGGAAGCATCATGCAGCCCATCTATTTCTTCAAGCCCCGATGGGCGGGGGCTAAGGAAACGAAAATGAAGTGAAAATATGGATGACGGGACATAATTGGAAAATAGACAGCAGAGTTGTCATTCTTGTAAGTGTCACTCCGCACTGATCTGTACTATAATCCTACCAAGTATCATTAAAACATTTCAAATATGCTCCGGCAACGTAATTGAAGTAAATGGACATAATTAAAAAATGAAGCTAAGCAGAGTTATCATTCTTGCGTGGAACACCTCACATCGACAGGTTCTTTTATCCTACTTAGTATCTTTAAAATATTTCAAACGGTTGCGGAGTTACGCTCCGGAAACAAAAATTGAGTAAAATATGGCTATACAGGGTTGCCATTCTTGCATGCGACACGCTACACTAACTGGTTCTATAATCCTACCAAGTAACATTAAAATATTTCAAACGGTTGCAGGATGCTTTGTATGGTCTTTTATCAAGTTTCGGTAATCCGGCAATATAACGCTGGAAACCTGTCTTGACCGTCTGTACTTGGTGGCTGAATGACAGTTGTGGTCATCAGCTACAGCCCTCTCTACAGCCAAAGACTGTAGTACCACTAGGCTCTTGCTGAAGAGTGTTAACATAGTAACCTTAGTGGTTTCGGTTTTTGGCGGTAGGGCTTGAGATTTCATCTCAATTGAGTAAAAGTCCCATAAAATCAGGAGCAACGTCTCCAATATGACCTAAATAGTGTTGATGGGTACGTAAATAGTGTTGATGGCCTTTATGGCCTGTTGATGTCGCCGGAGCATATTTGAAATATGACCTAAATAGTTTTGATGGGGACGTAAAAACACACCAGCAAAAGCCCCTCATTTTCTCTATAGGCCTATGCATTGTGGTTTGCATGTGTCTTCATTGCATGAACTTATTAACATTACGCAAACACGCCTATACAAATACATTGCCGCCTTTATCGCCGAAAAAAGAAAAAATTTACGATGAATAATTGTGATATTTTTTTTTATTTCTGCTCCAAGTATAGATTGTGGGCACTCGTTAGAACCGCCTCATCGAGGCCCGATGAGGCGGTTCTAACGACTAACCACAATCTATATTTTAGAGCAGAAATAAGAAAAATAAGGTATACCCCCTTAAACCCCAGTTTTACAATATAAAAGTGGGGTTCAAGGGGGTCAAAATTATATAAACGAGTTTTCGTGATGCGTGGCGATAAGCTACTTAGAAGCAAAACATACCTCTTTGCGTTTCGCTTTTATCTGGTGATCGTAATCCATTGAAATATGAGCTACATAATCTTTGCATGAATGTGTGTGTTTCTTCAGCTTTGTTCTCTCAATAGCATGATCGATTCAGCTGCATTTCTGACATGACCCAGTCAGGATGTCCAATCGATCTGCCACAGCTCATCAATGAATGGCTATATATAAAAATGTCACTTTGTCTTTTGCAGTCAGATAAATTTCCTATGTTCTGACCTTAAAATACTAAATAATACATAAAACTAAACTCGTTATATGTAGAACGGCATCATACTGTGTTGTTTGAAAATTTTTATCAAGTGTTTTCATAGAGGCACGTTTTTCCGCCATGTGTATTCGTATCGATTTTCATTGGCCCATTTATGTCTAGCGACTAAATTTATGGGGCACTGATATTCATAATTGGAATTAGAGATATCCATTACTCTGATTATGAATATCCATAAATCGCTCTGAATTAATGATATCCATAAATCGAATTATGGGTATCCATAATTCGATTTATTGATATCTATAATTCGAATTATAGATATCTATTATTCGGCTGATTTATGGATATCCATATTTCGAATTATGGATATCCATAAATCGAATTATGGATATCTATAAAAATGGATTAGATTGTAAAACGGCACCCCATAGAAATTCTCATTATCAAACTGGTCTGCACTGTTTGCCTTTAAAGCAGACAAAAAGCTACCCCACGCGGATCCTTAACAGGGGAAGTGGACACAGCGTCCATTCGTCATTAATAGGCTTTCCTGTCAAAGCCAGCAAGAAATGCCGGGCCAACATCGGACCGACATTGATACGAATCTGCCGTCGAACCAACATCGTTACGACGTAGCAACGTCGTGTCGATGTCGGTCCGACTTTTGTTGGCTGTAGATGTTGTTTCAACACTGTTTGACATCAGGACATTTTTGGACACTGGCAGACAGTGTAGACACAGATCAGACGCGGCATCTGTGTTTGATAAAAATACATACATTTTTGTTAAGCATACCAGAACCGAAACAAACCTGACACTCCCTTAATTGGAAATGGACCACTCCAAACTTATAAGGTTACATTGTCATATATGGGTTAATTAATAACTGGCCAACCCGCCCATCGGGGCTTGGAGATATAGATTGTGCTGCATGGGGGCTTTCGTGCAGAGCTGAAACCGACCGAACTTGAGTACTGGTAAACTGCTTAAGTCTAAGTCTACCCAGGAAACGCTGTGCGTATGGGACCGCTTCTTAAACCCTATAGCGGTTTCTTTGGGCGGTAGGGCTTGCTCAATGTCGGGTAAAATCCCACAAAATCGGAAGCAATGTCTCCAAAATGACCAATTGTCGACGGGGACGTAAATCTTCAACACAAACAAACAAAGGCGGTTCTAACGAGTAGAAATACAAAAAAAAAAAAAAAAAAAAATCAAACCATTAAAAATCCCGCTTTTGAAACACCAGCTTTTCCCATAGAAAGTGGGGTTACAGGGTGCTCAATATATGTGATTGATGAATAGGCTGAGGTCGCGTGGCCAGGAAAAGTGTGATAATACTGATCGGCTGGACATGACCTTACTATATTGACAGGGTCCTTAACTTTGGGGTTAAATTCCAAACCGAAAACATAGGTGCTTGTGTCGTGGCTAGGCAAACATCCTCATTGATATCATCAGAAGACTGAGTCACAAACAGCAAACGCTTAAGGACTTCAGCAAGACATCCTGGGGCGCACATGTAAAATTGAAAAATTCTGAACTTACTGTGTGGTAGCTCGCAGAATCCCTGGATCAACTATATTCATTATTGCTATGTGAAAGAAAATGGTTTACATTATTAGTCATAACTAATTCCTGCAAATAATATTCTTAGAGTACATCAAGACTAGCTCACAAGCTGTGCGTAGGAGAATATTTCTGAGAGTGCTTCTGCATTACACGCTTCCGCATTCCATGTTTAACCCATTATATGCTAGTGGACTCTTCCATTGCTATATGTTGGGCAAGTCCATTTGTCATATAAGGGGTGTCAGGCCTGTTTTTCGTTTTTATTCTATTCTTGATAGAAAATTCTGTTAGCAAATAGTGCAGGCCCTGATCAGAAGCCGCATTCTGCGGCGTCTGATCTGGGCCTCCACTGTTTGCCAAGGTACCCCTTTAGGGGTTTCCCGCATCCATTGGATAAAGCAAAGTCGCATGTGTGAAAACCAACAAGTCGGGCTAACCTATGCATCTACACAGACTGATCAGTCTAGTAGATATTTAGGGTCCATAGAGACCGTCATGGAAAATTTGCATACAGCAAACACACAACTTGAAGGCAACATCATATCGTCGATGCAACATCATGACGTTGTAACAACGTCATATCAACGCACATGCATCTTATTTCTGCTTCAAGACATAGGTTGTGGGTACTCGTTTGAACCGCCTAGGCGGTCACATAAGAAAATTTATCAAGTAGCCATTTTGGAGATATGAAAACAATGCATTATGTGGAACGGCCGGTTGTGTTACCGTAATGAAAAGGAAGAATAAGACGAATACTTAAACCGGATACAAAAGGAACTCTCAAATACATTGTAAACTTTACCGCCGAAAAACACGAAAATTTTAAATGAAAAAAATTGTAATATTTTTGTTATTCTGCGGCCCCCGCCCACGGGGCTTGAAGAAATAGATGTGCTGCATGATGCTTCCACGCAGAGCTGAATCTGACCACATACAAGTACTGGTAAACCGCTTAGAGGATCTAAGTCTGCCCAGGCAAAGCGGTGCGAGTCGAGCCGCCCATGCTTATAAACCCTATTAGAACATTGGGCGACAGGGCTTGAGACGTCATTTCATCTCAATGTTGGGTAAAAGTCCCACAAAATTGAAAGCAACGTCTCCAAAATGACCTATACAGTGTTGACGGCGACGTTAAACCTCAAATCAAACAAACAAACACTTGTTATTTCTGCTCAAAATATAGATTGCGGGTACTCGTGAGAACCGCATCATCGAGGTGGTACTAACAAGTACCAACAATCTATAGTTTAGAGCAGAAATAAGAAAAATAAGGTATACACTTGTCAATCCCAGTTTTACTATATAAAAGTGGGGATTAAGGGGGTCAAAATTATATAGGTATTATTTTCGTGATATGAAAGGTACATTACGATAACACGCCCGTGTGTTACAACGGCGTTTTTTTATATCAATGATCATGACTAGTATATTGTAGATTGAAAAGAGATATTTTTATCATTTCTCCCCACTGCTCGTTGGGACCGCCTCATCGGAGCAATAATAGGGAGTAAGAGTTTCTCTCTATTTGCATATAAAATAGGGTTTAAAAGGGTACTCATTACATGGACTAGTTAATGTGATGTAATACAGGTAATGGCAAGCCTTATCTTCTCTGAAAGAAGAAGAAGAAGAAGAAGAAGAAGAAGAAGAAGAAGAAGAAGAAGAAGAAGAAGAAGAATCGAGGTGACAGACAGAGAATTTCAAGTATCTGAGTCGTTTTAAATGATTTAAACAGACACAGTATCATAGGGTATAGGTTAGACTGGAATCAGTCCAAAAGTTTAACCAATATCTTCTCATTTGTATTAGCAATGGCTTTATATATTCTCCTCTCTAATACTTTCTGATATCCAAATCTTGGTGCTTTGGGATGGAAGACATTGCTTTTGAGCTGGGTTAAAATTAATAAGTATATTAATAAGTATACAAGTGAAATGATTACATGAATGGACTGTTTCCAGTCTAGGTATAGGTATATAGCACACTTGTACTGCCGTTGGGTACAAGCCGGCTTTTCTAGCGACGTGTTAGAGTGTTGGCCTGTCACACCGGCGGACCGGGTTCGATCCCCGGCCGGGTAAAGATGATTAACAATTTTTTTCACCTATTACAACACCATTTTAACAGGAGCTCTCCCTCTCAGCAATGACAGTCTTGTGGAGGGACAAGACCACATTGCTAGACAATACGGTGCGATACGTCAAGCGAAAATACATCCGAACGTGTGCTTGATCATAGTATTGTGAGCAGTGTGTTGGGTGCAAGCTTTTCTCACTCTGAGACCAGTCAGAACTTCTAGCTATTTCTCAGCCATCTTGAATCAGAGTGATGAAGGGATGCATTATGGGATCCGGAAGGAATCTGTGGTAGTTAACTGGATTTGGCTTGTTAAATCATCTTGTTAACTTTAACCCTTTTTGTACCAAATGGAATCTTCCAACTTATATAAAACAGGAGTCCATTTCAAAATTTAGGGCTGTTAGGTTGTGTTTTCTTCAAAATTTATTTCGGATTTGGCTGAAGGTTTTGCAAACAGCGTAGGCCCTGATCAGACGCCGCGTTCTGCGGCGTCTGATCTGGGCCTGCACTGTTTGCCAGGGGACCCGTTTTGGGGTTTCTTAACAAAATCATTAGTAAACAACTTCAGCAACAGCATTTTTTTTCACTTTGTTAACTAGCATGGTGTTTACTGTTTTAACATCTTGTTAGCTTAACAAATTGTTATACTTAACAATGCTTTGAACACCCGAACCCTGGTCGCGAGATTACCCCTTTCATACTTATATAGTCGGTAGAAAAAGCTTTAAGCTTGTGTTAACATGTTGTAAAACCAAACCAACTTTAAATAAACTTGACTTGACTTGACTTGAACCCACTTGAGCACGAAATTTGTCCTGCTCATAAATTTTAAAGTGACAATTGTTAGCATTTTAAACTTTACGAGAAACACAAACTATATTTGTGTTGATCCGAGCAGGAAAAATGTCTCATTTGTTTATATTTCAATATTTGAGCATTACAAATTTCATGCTCAAGTGAGTTGAGCATGCAAAAAGATTTATGACCTCGGATTCAGCGGGTCTTTTATTTCAGAGCTGGAAAGGAGGTAATTACTCGAATAGATCCGTGTATTGGGGCCCCCGCCCATCGGGGCTTGAAGAAATAGATGGGCTGCATAATGCTTCCACGCAGAGCTGAAATCGACCGCACACGAGTATTGGTAAACCGCATACAGGATCTAAGCCTGCTCAGGTAAAGCGGTGCGAGTCCGAGTCCATGCTTATAAACCCTGTTGGTTTCACTGGGCGACAGGGCTTGAGATGTCATTTCATCTCAATGTCTGGTAAAAGTCCCACAAAATCGGAAGCAACGTCTCCTAAATGACCTATACAGTGTTGACGGGGACTTTAAACCTCAAATCAAACAAAAAACAAAAAAAAAGATCCGTGTATTGAGCACACCTGTAAACCACACTTTATATAGAACAAAAACTGGGGTTTACATGGGTATACATTATTTTTCTTTATCTGCTCCAAGTACTACTACATCTACTACTACTACTACTACTACTACTACTACTACTACTACTACTACTACTACTACTACTACTACAACTACTAATAATAATAATAAAGTCTTTATTTCAAGAGGGTAACAAAATTAGAACAATAATTAATCTCCCTTGTGACATAGGTTGTGGGTAATCGTTAGAACCATGAGGTGGTTCTAACGTGCACACACAGCCTGTTTATGGAGTATAAGGAAATTATAAAAAAATGATCATTTTGGAGAAATGAAAGAGTGATCTATGTCACATGGATATGCCAGGGAGCGCGTCAAGCAAAAAGGTGTCTGGGCATTGGCGCACATGGAAGACAAAAGGCGAATAATTTACCAAGGGGATAGCATACACATGCAGCATACCATGACGTTGAGGCCTTACGCTAAGATGCACGGAGATATAGTTTAATGGTCATTCAGATGCTCGGTCTGTACAAGAGAAATTTGAATTGATAACTGCTTTCATTCAAAATTCAGCTGAAAATCATATCCCCTCAAAACCTAGTAGGTCTGTAACGTCGATTCCCTGGATCACACCAGAGATAAGAAGAAAGATTCGTAGAATGAATTAGATCCATGCTAAGACAAAAAAGATAGGCAGTGGTACACTCCGGGAAAATTTTGAATTTTTGAGACGAGAAATTAAGACTGACAAAAAAAAACAGCATGGTTTGCATGTGATAATAAAAAACACGCCTATACAATTCGACCCCCATTGAACCCCACGTTTATATAGTAAAACTGGGGTTTACAGGGGTACACCTAATTTTTCTTATTTCTGCTCTAAAATATAGATTGTGGGTACTCGTTAGAATGGTTCCAACGAGTACCCACAATCTATATTGTGAGCAGAAATAAGAAAAAATATCACGAATTTTCATGCTATTTTTTTTTTTTTGTATTTTTTCGGCGATAAAGTTTACAATGTATTTGTATAGGGATGTTTTCGTAATGATAATCTGGTAGGTGATGTAAAGACAAATCTCAGAGACATCTACAGATATATCAGTAGTCAGTAAAATAGATAGACAAGGTACCCCGCTCCAAAATAAAAAAGGGAGTGAATGGAGTTGCTGTCTCAGACTCAGAAAGGGCAGAATGTTGAAACATCGGAGTGGGCTCCAAGTTTTTTTAGGGTCCCAGGAGAAACTGTTCTTGGTCCATTGTTGTTCTCTTTCCATCGATATTGAAATAAGACTGTTCGATGAAGACTGTGTTTGCTATCGGGAATTTAGAGAGGCTGGTGACCCACTGAAACTTCAGAAGGATATAGATAGATCAGGATGTTGGCAAGAAAATGGGGATTGACATTATTCACCTTATTTGCATTATCTGCTGGTTCCTAGTCTAAAGTTATCAGTGTTGGAAAAACAGGTAACCAGACCCCCCTGACCTTGAAAGGTCATGTTTTGTGAATTTAATTTGACTTATTACCATCTTAGCATCACTATCTGATTCAGTAATACAAAACGATATTTATAATAATTTAACTTTAATTCTACTGCAATTAATAGCTTAACTAATACAAGAGACGGAAATAAATTGTATAAATTGGATTATTATGGGATAAGGGGATCCACACTCAGGTTGATTAGCTCATGGCTCTCTGGACGCTCACAACAAGTTGTACTTGATGGCCAAGCGTCCGATCAAGTCACTATTTTTCCCCCAAAAGTTCGGAACTTGGTCCGGTCCTTTTCATGGTGTTTATAAACAGGCCATCTGTTCGTTTGTTTGCGGACGATTGTGTTTTGTATAGGAATATATATATACTCCTTCAGACTATCTTATCTGTCTGGCCTGGATAGCCTAGCACGTTGGGAGGCAAATTGGCAGATGAAGTTCATTGTAACCAAATCCATTCAATGGGGGTGTCACGGCAACTTCCAGACAAGCAGATTACATTTAACTAATTACACCAGCATACATTGGAGCAGGTTCATTCCGCTAAATATCTTAGCATCACCATCACTGAAGATCTTGATTGGGTTCAGCATGTTTCTGAGATTACATCCAAAGCAACTAGGACATTAGGATTTCTTAGACTTAATTTGGCATTTGCTCCTAGTTTTCATACAAAAGATTGGTTCGACCTCAACTTGAGTATGCATCACCTGTTTAGCACCCCCGTGTTTAAACTCAGATCCAACAGGTTGAGAAGGTCAAGAGGACGGCTGCTCGATAGACTTTCCGGCGATGGCGGAACAAAATTAGTGTGGGTGGTATGCTTAAATGAAATGGCCATCCCTGGAGGCCCGCCGTGACCAGTCCTCTATAAGATACACTATGATACAGCGTCTCTACATAAAGACAAAAACTTGACCCTCATAACTAGTTCAACCCAAAGGAGGGCATCAAAATTACACAACAGCCAATACGTCGTGGGTACCAGGCCTATTTAAGAGATGCCCTGAAAACTCCTTCTTCCCTGGAACTATTCCTTGGTGGAAAAGTCTTCCCTCCTCTGTGGTAGATGCCAAAACTGCAGAGAGAGTTCAGATGTAGTGCTGAAATCTCTCCTGTTGGCCTTTATCTTCAATGAATCACTTGCCCAGGGCACTGTAACAGATGACTGGCGACAAGCAAATGTCACCCCGGTCTATAAGAAAGGTGAAAAATATGATGCAGCAAATTATAGACAGTGTCGCTAACATGCATCTGTTGCAAAACCCTGGAGCATATATTAGTAAGCAATATCAACAAGCACCTAACCTTGGAGGGCATTCTTGTTGACTGTCAACATGGTTTCCGGATTCAAAGGTCTTGTGAAACGCAAATAGTCCAATTTTACCATGACATTGTGAGCAATCTGGTTGGGGCCATAAACCGTGGCCACGAACAGACTGACTTGATCAGCATGGACTTCGCTAAAGCCTTTGACAAGGTACCTCACAGAAGGCTATTATATAAACTGGAGTACTATGGGAAAAGAGGATCCACACATAGGTGGATTAGCTCATGGCCCTTAGGACGCTCACAACAAGTTATACTTGATAGCCAAGCGTCTGATCCAGTCCCTGTTTTATCCGGAGTCTCCCAAGGTTCGGTCCTTGGACCGGTCCTCTTCTTGGTTTTCATAAATGATCTCTCGGATAATATCAGGTCATCGGTCCGTTTGTGTGCTGAGATGCTTGTATCCTGTATAGGAACATATATTTTCCTTCCGACTGTCTTATTTTACAAGAGGACCTGTATCAACTTGCACGGTGGGGGACAATTGGAGGATGAAGTTCAATGTGGCCAAATGTCATTCAATGAGGGTGTCACGACACCCTCCGGACAAGCAAATTAAGTTTGACTATACACTTCACCAGCAATGTTTGGAGCATTTTTAATCTGCCAAATATCTTGGTATCACCATCACTGATGATCTTGATTGGGGTCAATACATCTCTGAGATCACATCAAAAGCAACTAGGACTTTAGGATTTCTTAGACGTAATTTGGCCTTTTCACCTAGACAGACAAAGTGTGTTGCATATAAAACATTGGTTCGCCTTCAACTTGAATATGCATCCCCCATTTGGCATCCCTATGTTAAAACTCAGATTCAGCAGGTGGATAAGGTGCAGAGGACAGCTGCTCGAGGGACCTGTAGGCGATGGCGAAATAGAAGTAGCGTCGGTGACATGCTTAATGAGCTAGAGTGGCCGTCCCTGAAGGCCCGTCGTGAGCAGTCCTCTTTAACCTTCTTCTATAAGATACAATCTGATACAGTGTCTATTAATAAAGATGACCGGCCCCGATAGCTCAGTCACGGGTTCGATCCCGGGCAGAGCCATACCAAAGTCGTTAAGAATGGTACTAGCTGTTCCTCGCTTGGCACGCAGATTTACGTGGAGGAGCTAGGACTGGTCGACCCAGTGTCAGGATAATGTGACTGGGTGTGGTATCATGTAATGTGTCTGGGACATGGTACTTCAGTGAGGCAGCACTATAAAAGTGAGCATTGAGCACACGGCCGCAACCAGACACCGTCGTGATATGACTGAAAAAATGTTGAAAGCGACGTTAAACCCGAATTCACACACACACACACACACACACACACACACACACACACACACACACACACACACACACACACACACACACACACACACACACTATTAATAAAGATAGGTACTTGACCCCGGTAACAGTGTGTCAACCCAAACAAGGGCACCCAAAGTAAACAACTCAAATATCGTAGGTACCAGTCCTAGAACCTTCTTTCCTAGAACTTTTCCTTAATGGAAGAATCTTCCCTCCTCTGCGGTGAATGCCAAGTCCGCAGAAGAGTTTAAAGCCCGTACAGTGTAAGATTGAGACTCAGAGGTATGCGTTTTAGGAAACCTCTGTTATGCAGATTGAAAATAGTTTTAAGGACGCATCCAGCGACACTTCTATTTTTATTAGCTAAATTCTAAATTTGGTCACCCAATTAACTAAGGTAATGGCCAAATATGACCGACTCAGTATAAGAAGATAGACAGATAGAACTCGTGTAGATTGTGACTCAGAGGAATGCTTTTTAGTATACCTCTGTAAACAGATTGTAAATAGTTTTATACAACCCATCCAGTGATTTTTATGCTAGATTCTTAATTAAGCGAACCAACTAAGGCTGCCCCATCTAACTGAGATAATGGCCAAATATGACCGTCTCAGTATGTGAAGATGGATAGATAAAAATCTCATCTCCGGTTCAACAATTTTGGATCGGTAGCTCGGCAGGTCAGCTTTTATACCCGGTCCCTGGACATTTCGGCCCATAACAAAATCGGCCCATGACACGCCTACGGAACGATAGAATGCGTAACCATTGGGTAAGAACGTGAAGCAATTAGAGCGACATCCGGTGAGGAATTAGATCATAAAAGGTAAAGAAACTGTGCATTTTCTGTGTTTCATAAGTTATATAATTTTTACGAGGAAGTTATTTAAAAAACGGGGAATTACATTCAGGAGCCCATTGATATCGGCATCTTTGGAGTAAATACCAAATCCCGTACTTCACACATTTTGGCTAAATTTAGTTTCTCCTGCTGAAGGTGAACTCAAGCCTTAGAAAACGAGTGGTTTTTCGAGGTGTTTGTTGCCTTTTATTTATTACTGCGCTTTGCTACAAGTTCAGCGTATTAACATGCACACACAATAAAAATATACGGTTATATGTTTTGTGGATATTTTGCTTGTCAATGCAGCACTAGCGAGAAATCCCCACGGAAAAGGTCGAAAATGGTTGGTTTCGCATTAGATCTATAGAAATGATAACAAAACTTGCAACTATAAAGCGGATCTGTTTTCATCTCCACGGCCCCTGAATCTTCCGCACCTTGTTCTACGGAACCATTTTTAGCCAACCTGATAAGCAGTGCGCTATTGATTCGATAATGACTTAGTATTTCATGGAAACATTTTCAGTCTCCAGAATCATAGTACCGAATGATTTTCACTGACTTTTACGCTGTGTTTGTTTTATCAATGGTCCGGTAATTGCCTGAAATGAAATTAAACAGGTTTTGGAGTTTTAATTTCTGCGAAGAACTCCTCAGCTGTCAAAATTTGCTGGTTAAGCATTAGATCGTCTGGTTGAGCATTCGATAGCCAGAGAGGAGAAAATCTCACCAGTTGCTGCCTAAGTAAATGCCAGCAGCTTACTACAATAAAAGGTGGTCTACATATGATTTCTAAATTATGTTAAAATCACCAGAGAAAGAAAGCCGTGATGAAAAATACTTTTCTGGACAAGACCATTAAATGTCTGGGTATCATGCTTATCTGACCGAATGACGCACAGATTCATAAATAAGAGGTCATTACTTGCTTTTGTAGAAAACAAAATGGCCAGCTTACGCTTTGTAATGGCGATTAAATCTATATCGCGTTTCTATGGTCAAGCATTAGAGAGCCAGGTTGAGCATAAGACACTCATGATTATAAACTTGGTGCTTAAAAAAATAGAAGCAAAGCAATGATCAGGAATCAATACCAGCCAGCTGTCCAAAATGCGATACATACAATCAGTGACAAACAATAACATAAATAAACCGCCAAAGAAGAACCGCCTTGTAACAGTCAGTGAAAAGAATTCCACTGGGAATTGTTTGTCAATCGACCCAAAGGTGCTCAGAAGAAAAGCTGTTCTATGCTTAAGTGCACGTGACTATCACTGACTTGTCGGGAAAACTATTAGAATGAAAATAGTCGCAGTGAGGTCAGAGTGTTGTGAAAAACTAAAGAGGGTTATCTTGGAAACATAGGATGGGCTTGGCAAAGAGTGTAGACCCTGATCAGACGCTGCAGAATCCGGCGTCTGGTGAAGATCTACACTATTTGATTGGACACTGGAATTTAAGAGATTAATGAAACAGTTTAAGACTATTTCTCCTACCTACACTCGGAGGCAATAGACCCACCAGTCCTTTGTTGTTGTTTTTTTAAATCACATTATATTTTGAGCAGAAATGAGAAAAATATCACAATTTTTCATCTTAAAATTTTCGTTTTTTTCGGCGATAAAGGTTACATCGTATTTGTATAGGCGTGTTTTCGTAATGATTATTCAAAGAAACAAAATGATGTGGAGAAAACAAATGTCTACAACATTTTAGTACTAGATACAATATTATCAACAGTCGGTCGATAGTGAACAAAAGACTGGACTTTTGGCTTAATGTAAACTGCCTAATCACTGCCTAGATACATCCGTGAGAAAATATTGCTCCATATTCAAAACGGTTTCAAAAGTTCCTCATATCTAAACATGATACTGCAGATGGAAGAAAACATTATAACTTGTATGTTCTATCAATTTATTATATCTATATTTTTTCCTCATATCTAAAAATGACACTGCCGATGAAACAAAATATTATAGCTTGTATGTTTTATTAAGAAGGAAGATTAGATCATGGAAGATTAGCTGAGGGCCTCGTGGAAGATTAGCTATTACATGTATTTGTGTATGTGCTAAATGTTGCTACACTCACTAAATAAAGTCCTTACTTACTTAATGACTGACTGATTGACTTACTTTCTTACTTCACTCAATTTATTAAATGAACGAGTTGTTCGAGAAAATAATAACACTCTAAGTAGAAGTAAAACAAAGATCAGGAATCGATACAATTAAGTTACTCCATCCATCAAAGACACCAAAGGGAAAGAAACACAAAACCCACTTTATACAGGGACATTTGGAATATAAAGGGGTATATGTTATTATGCTTATTTCTGATCCAAGACGTAGGTTGTGGCATCACGAGAACAAGTCCGTGAAATGAGTACCCCCTTAAAACCCACTTTATGTAGAGAAAACTGGGGTTTAAGGGGTAAAATTATTTTTCTTGTCTCTGTTCTGAAACATAGGTTGTGGGTACTCGTTATAACCGCATCAATGAGGCAGTTCTAACAAGCACCCGCAACCATGTTTGCAGTATAAATAAGCAAAATATCACGGATTTTCATAAGACAAGTAGTCATTTGGGTGCTGTGAAATAACACACTATATCGCACGGGTGTATTATCGTAATGGGTACTCGTTAGACGCGTTCTATAGAGCATAGACAATCTACGCTCGGAGTATAAATATATCAAATGTCACATTTTTTGTCGGAAAAGTGGTCATTTTGGAGAAAATTAAAGAATGCACTTTGTCAAGTATGGTCATGATGAGTAAGCTTTGGCTACTTTATGATTCATAGGTACACACAAATCAGACTGCGCGGATGCACAGACTGATGTGAATCTTCGCAAATTGGGCCCGGCGCTAGGCCCACATATAGCTATAGATGTGCCTCTGCCCAATAACATTCAATAAACGAAAGCAAGAAACAAAGAAAGAATTAAAGACACGCATTAGAGGCATAAACTAATGGATGATTGGCACGGGCCGACTGAGGTTTGAGTAATTTGATAATCGTTCTGTTTGTCATTTTAAGGCGCGTGTCGATAAAGGTAACAACGAAAAGTGATTATTGATCATTTTCCATACCGACATGTGCCAACGATACAAGCAAATAAACAATGACCCTAGAACTACAATTTTCAAGTTCATAGCTATACATTTTTTTTCCTCAAAATAAACACCCTCTTTTAAATGTTTTTTTTTTTCATATCTCTTCCATTACAAAGTTTGCATTGCGAGAAGACTCACATCTGAGGGAGATAATTTTTGAAAATAATGATACAAATGCCGAGCGGGAAAAGGGATAAAAATAAATTTTTCTTTTTTTTTTTTCTCCTATTACTGCTACTCGCTCACATCTGAGCATTACGAGCAGGATTTCCTGGGTGGTAACCAGTACTTTCTGTTTTCTATTTTCTAAATTGTATATACATGTTTTTTTTTTATCATAAATTAACTATATATTTCATTGTTTTATATTTTGGTTGACAATCAGAATCAGAATCAGAATTGTTACTGGTGACACGTCAAATGACATTCATACACCAGGACCTGTGATGTGGGAAGTTAGTCCCTAGCTCTAACCAAAGAGGTAAATTTAGCTACACAATCATCAGCACCTTCAGCTGTCGAAATAATCGAATCGGGAAGGGCATTCCAATCTCTAATGGTTCTGGGGAAGAACGACTCTTTATAAATGTCAGTTCTTGCGCTAAGGGTCTGAAACGCCAACGAATGGTGATTTCTACAGTATCTAGCTGGGGGAACAAGGTCATCTGTTGGAATGCTGGCAGCACCCTTTAGACCTTTGTATAAAAGGATTAGCCTACTGTCTTTTCTCCTTTTCTTGAGAGACTCCCATTTTAAGTTTCCAAGTATTCCAGTCATGCTCCCAGTTTCAAAGCAGTAATTGCCTGTTACAAATCTAGCAGCTCTATTCTGAACTTTCTCAATTTCATCGTTAAGGACCACTCCACTGGGGTCCCAGATACAACTACCATATTCCAAGATTGGGCGAACAAGACCTTTATATGCTGCCTCTTTTACATCCTGAGGGCACTGATGAAGATTTCGCCTCAGGAAACCAAGCGTTCTATTTGCCTTAGTACACATGTTGCTAATATGAGTATTCCATCTCAAGTTGTGTGAGATTGTCACTCCAAGGTATTTAATGGAGTCCACGTTCTCGAGGACCGTTCCCTCTAAGGTGTAAGAAGCCTCAACTTTATTAGATCTCTTCCTAGTTATCTGCATAATATTGCATTTAACTGGCTGAAATCTCATGCCCCATTTACGTGCCCAACATCCTAATCTATCTATGTCAGCCTGAAGTTTCAATGAGTCATCTGTATCTCTAATTTCCCGGTAACAAACACAGTCATCTGCGAACAGTCTTATTTCTGAGTCAATGTCAGTGGAAATATCATTGATGTACAGGGAGAACAAAAGTGGACCAAGAACGGTCCCTTGCGGGACTCCAGACAAAACTGGAGCCCACTCCGAAGATTCACCATTAACAACAACCCGCTGTTTTCTGTAGCAAAGAAAGGAATCTATCCATTTTAGGGTCTTTCCCCCAATTCCATAACCAAATAACTTAGATTTAAGTAGTTCATGAGGAGGGGTGTCAAAAGCCTTCTCGAAGTCCAGAATAAATGTGTCCACCTGTCCCCCTTTGTCCAAGATTTTTGCCCAGTCATTAATAACTGTGCTTAGTTGAGTTTCACAACTGTGCCTTTTCCTAAATGCATGTTGTCTGTCTGACAAAAGTTTATGTTCGTCCAAGTGGGCCATGATGTTTGAGCAGACTATATGTTCCAGCAATTTACACAGAACACAAGTCAGAGACACAGGGCGATAATTGCGGGCAAGAGCCCTATCTCCTTTTTTGAAGAGTGGACAAATGTTTGCTAAGAGCCATTCTTTGGGGATTTCACCCGTATCAAGAGACTGTTGAAACAAGTGTGCGAAAACTGGACCCAACTCATTTGCTAGTTCCTTCAGGACTCTGGGATGAAGCTCATCAGGTCCTAAGGCCTTACTGGGGTTTAAGCCTTGAAGTAATTTGATCACTCCTGCAGCTGTCACAACAATATTATTCATGAATGGGGCCGATCTTCCAGTTAATGGGACCTCTGTGAACTCAGTTTTATTAAATGCATCATTGAATTGACCAACTAGTTCCTCTGCCCTTTCAGAGTCTGATTCAGCAACCCCGTCCCCTCCTCTTTTATTAAGGGGCGGGATACCTTGCCTGTCTTTCTTCTGGCTATTAATATATCTGTAGAAGTCTCTGGGATTTGCCTTTACATCACCTACCAAGTTATTCACATACAAATCATGCTGATTTTTTATATCAGTCTTGATTTCACGTCTCAAGTTTTCAAATTTTGTCCGGAGTTTACCACTTCCCGTCTTTTTTGCCTTTGCATGAATCTTATTCCTTCTGCGAATTTTCCTTCTTATATCTGGAGTGATCCAGGGAATAGAAGATACAGCCCTACTAGTTTTTGAGGGGATATGATTTTCGGCCGAAGTATGAATGAAAGAAGTTATCAAATCAAAATTCTCCTGTACAGACCGAGCATCTGAATGACCATTAAAGTAATTCTCCTTTGCAAATCTGAGTGCATCCTTCCTCATAGTTTCATAGTCACCTTTCTGATATGAGTACACTTTCCTCCGAGGTTTCTTTATTGGTGGGATGTGAATTTTTAAATATCCGGAGACAACATCGTGGTCACTTAGTTTATCTGGGGAATGAATGTCTTCGAATTGTCCTGGCAAAGTCGTAAGGATCAGATCCAATGTGTTCTTATCACGAGTGGGGAAGTTAACAATTTGTTCAAGGCCATGATCGTTCATAATGTCAATTAATATTTGTCCTTCCGACTGACTCAGCATTGTGCCTTGTTTGCTGAGCCTGTCGGGCCAAGCAATGTCTCTGAAGTTGAGGTCACCTAGAACATGTACAGCCGGGAGTTTTTTACCCTTATGCTGCGATTTAATGCAATCCAGTTGGTCTTTAAACAACTGGAAGTTTTCGATTGTACCATTTGGTGGTCGATACCAACTTGCTACGAAGTGGGAAGTTTTATTTGCAAAAACCTTAACCCAGACCGATTCGGTGTCATTCTCAAGTTCCATGAAAGGCATGTGAGGGATGTCTCTATGAATGAGCAACATCACCCCACCGCCATGAGAGTTCCTATCTTTTCTGTACACACAGTACTCACAAGTTTCAGGGAAAAGCTCAGATGTAGTAATTGAACTGTCAATCTTTGTTTCCTGAATAGCAACAATATGAGGTTGAGATGTATCGAGGAAAGCTAAAAGTTCAAGAATTTTCCCTCTAATTCCATTTATGTTTATACTGCAAAGTTTCAAACCTTTCATAAAATTTGACTTAGTTTCATCAGCAGTCGAAGATTTGCCTCTCTTATCCTCTGACAGAGGTTCAAACCTGTTTGGCTTACTCAGTTCTACATATTCATCAAAGAAGGAGTCTGAAAAGTTACAGACCTCACACTTTGGACATATCCAGTGGCAGCTTGAATTTACCAAAGTGCCATATTCTGCATCTGAAATGAAGGAACAGTCAGTGTGTATCCACATTTCACATTGATCACACTGAACGGCTTTGTGGCCATTAAGGACAGCACCACTGCAAAGACCACAGTCAGCTTTGCAGTCTTTGCAATACCAAGTTCCAGCTCTAGATTCAATTTCTAACAATTGACTATTATCCAAATCAGAACATGAGGAGTGAAAGTGCTTGTTACAGTCCTCACATTCTATCCATTTCTCGGAACCTTTGCAATATTTTTTGCAGAGTCCGCAGCGAAACCTTGGGCCGGGGTTAGTTTCAATGTCTCCGGCCAAGATTAGAAGTAAAGCCAAGTTTGTACCGCGCGAGGACTTGAAGTTTCGCAAGCCCTCCGAACACCTTCTGTTCCCATTCTTCCTTGTAAATGCCAAGTACTGGGAAATTCTACTACTACTCTCCTTAGTTGTAATCTTGCACTCCTGATTTCCATCATCTGGGTGCATTCTGTAAGTTGTTTTCCAAATAGTGAACCCAAGAATTAAGACCATGGGAAACAGGGAGACCTTCATTTTAATATACCGGGTAGTGATTTGATGATTTCTAATGATTTATTATGGGGTGTCAAGCAACAATCCTGATTCCGAGTTTGTCACAGCCAGCACACTGACAGCTACAAAGGACTATTCAGTATACTGGTCCAATTATATACAGCTCAGCACACTCAAATATCTGACAACACACAGGCTCTCCAGAAAGATGAATGTGACAAGCGACCTAATTTTGATCCTAAGAATTTCAGTTTACATTACCCCACCCACTAGTGAGGTAATGGCGGGAAAGAATGTCAGCAATTTTTTCAATCTACAAGACAAACAAATCACAATCTAGGGTAACCAGCAATAAAATGTTGCTGGTTTACGCTTGTCTGTTATGAATCAGACAAGAAACCAAACAGATATCCAAGAAAAAAACTTCTCTTTTAGCGAGCTATTTTTTCCAATTCCGTCCAGGTCGAACGGAATGCCGAGTAATTGGCCCCTATAAAAACATTTAAGTCATTTATGAGCCGAAATTGCTATGGGCCGATTTTGTCTTGGGCCGATTTTGACATGGGCCGATTTTCTTATGGGCTGAAATGTCCCGGAACCTTATACCCGAGATCGTCGGTGAACTGGCTTGTCGATAGCAGTGCGGTGCGGTAGATTATCGGTTTCAATTTTCAATCACGTGACCTACAGTTCCGGTTTCGGATGCTGAAAGTAGCTCCCAGTGAACCTTAAAAAAATCAGATCAGTTTAAGCCACAACAATTCCAATTAGCTAGATGGCATATCCACTGTTGTAAACTGCTGTAAGATTACCTTTCGGATGACAATATTCGGTATGCTAATATTGCCCGACACTTTGGAAATGAATAAAATGGAAATGGAGCGTGATAGCTCAGTGGTTAGTGCACTTGCCTCTGATGCTAAAGGTCCCGGGTTCGATCCCCGGCAGCGGCGATAAAATTTCGGTGTCCGAACACGCTCCAGTGGCATCATTTGCAGGGATGAATGTCATAAAAGTGCACCGTCCTTCGGATCGGGACGTTAACTGGAGGCCCCCTGTGCAGGGAGATCCATCCCCTGTGCAGGTTAAAGATCCCTACCGTAATTACATGATTACTGTGTAGGCTTTCATCCTGCAAAACCTGGAGTGTATGTAATATACACCTGCGGTAATGGTCAAATGTGACCGACGCAGTATCAGAAGATAGATAGATAGATAGAATAGATGGTGGTGGGATAAATGTAAACAACAGACACTGTGAGAACACAGCAACAGACATATAATGGGTCATTGCAAAAGCCCCTAGCTCTGATTATCTCTTTGGTTGAGATTGGAATGCTCATACCGATTCGATTATTTCGAACGCTGAAGGTGCTTATGACTGTGACTAAATTTACCTCTTCGGTTAGAGCTAAGACCAAATTCCATGTATAAGAAAGTTGTTGTCGTAACGGGAGTTAAGTTTAGATATAGACGACTCAGCCGGTAGACAATTCTATCTTTAATGTTGGAGAAAAAGGGTGCCTACAACAACAACAAGGACGACCATTTAACAACAATTACGATATAGAACATATAAAACATTTACTTTAGAAGAAGGCAGTGGCTAGCCGTCCGGTACCGGACGACCAGCCTACGAGTCTGTCCGTCCGGTACCGGACGACCAGCCAACGAATCTGCTTGTCCGGTAGCGGACAGCTAGCCGACCCACGTAGGAATGGCTAGCCGTCCGGTAGTAAATTTAGGTCTATCAGTTTACATAGGGTATGCGTTCCAAACAATATTATCCACTCTTTGGTGTAATAAAAATGTTCCTAATTTTCTCCAACTGTATTCTTATCACCAGCGACAATAAATTACCGTGATGCAATTGACTGGTGTACTCAAAGCCTTGTCCGAGCACTGTGGCTATTATTATTATTATTTCAATGTTATAATTTCTATTTTTATATTATTATTGTTATTATTGAAAGCTACAAATGTTTGTCCGATGTTGAGCTTGGTCTTAATCGGTACCGCTCAATTGCTGTTAGTTGTTTTTCGCGACGATTGGATCCTACGTTTTACGCATTTACATAAATAAAGGAAATGTAAAATACATAAACTTATAAAAAATATTAAGTAATATTACCGAATGGTAGTTATTTATAAATATATTATTGGTAGTAATAGTATTAGAAATAAGTAAACACGACTACAGCTTTTATTATCACAGGCATAATTGTTACGAAAATCATGCATTTCCGATACGGCTGTGTTTATTTGCCTTATTTTTAAAATGATCTCAATGAGATTTGCACAGTCTCAAACTAGAAAGTATTGAGTATCCAGTACTCCAAAAAATGATTAAAGTGCTATTCAGCATTCGCACCCTATATGAAATGAGAGACTAAAATTTACTACCGGACGGCTAGCCATCCCTACGTGGGTTGGCTAGCCGTCTGGTACCGGACGAGCAGACTCGTTGGCTGATCGTCCGGTACCGGACGGCTAGCCACTGCCTTAGAAGAAAGTAAAGATTTATGCCGGTGACTGTGAATGTGTGTGGCTGAAAAACTCCAGTTTTATACATGAACATTGATCCCGACCTGACGGAGAATATTGTAAGACAATCCCGAGTCAGGTGTTTTTTCTGCCGTCGTGTCAACTTCCAGTATACATTGTCTTGGTTTTTTATTGTTGACATGTTACCATGCGATGAAAAGGCAGACATACGTTTCGTTGTCAGTGAGCTAGGCCTTCTGCTGACTGACATGCCACTGGCAGTCTGTTTTGGATTCACTTTGTGAATGCCAACTTCGGAGCAACTGGTCCGAACGAAAAATGAAACTTAAATGTAAGAAGTGAATGGCTGACGATTCGTGCCAGTTGCTCCTCGGTAATGCTCATAATTAGGGTTGGGTATCGCCTTTCAAAAAACGCATCGTGATATATCACGATATAAGGGGGTATATCGTGATATGCATCACGATATATCGCAACTATTTACAAGTTTGAAAAATATGGATTCAATGTGTTGTTTCCATCTACTTATTTAGTACTTGACTATTACTTGTACTATTAAACTGTAAATGAATTGCTAAAATCGTTTAAACATACAAAAAGAACAGTGTTTGTCTTTTATTCTGCTTCCAATAAATACATGTAGAAATGTGACAATGTCAGACAATCAGTGGTGCTGAAGTGACTACAGAAGATGATTCAGCTGACTAGAATTTGGCAATGAGTAATAAATTGAATATCAAATCTGCCACAGGACTAGAAATGTTGTAATGTGACTGAAGAAATATTGCAAAATTTTAAATATACAATACTTTGACAATATGATATTTAAAGAGACCCAGAGACTATTGACTACTAGTGACCAGAATTTCAAATTATATTGTGGCCACATGGCACAAGACTAGAAAGTGAGAGATAGATATCGGATGGTTCATAGTTATGATCATACCCTTAAACTGGTGTCATGTCACAGTGGCAACATACTGCTATACCCTCAACGATAGTTGAGTCCGACTTCTGTTTTTTTTTTAAGCCCAAAATGCCTCCACACGTCCGATTTCGCCTTTGCATTTTTAGCTCACCTGAGCACAAAGTGCTCAAGGTGAGCTTTTGGGATCAGTCTATGTCCGTCGTCCGTGCGTGCGTCCGTCGTCAACTTTTGCTTTAAACAACTTCTCCTCCAAAACTGCTGGACAGATTTTGATCTAATTTCACAGGAATACTCCTTGGGTGATCCTCTACCAAAATTGCTCAAAGTGTTCCGCTCGGGTGAACAAGATGGCCGCCAGAGCTAAAAATAGAAAATTCTTTAAACGACTTCTCCTGCTTAACCAGTGGATGGATTTTGAAATTGTTTCACAGGAATGTTCCTTGGATGACCCTCTACCAAAATTGCTCAAACTGTTCAGCTCGGGTGAACAAAATGGCCGCCAGAGCTAAACATAGAAAAACCTTTTAACAACTTCTTCTCCTTAACCAGTGGATGGATTTCGAAATTACTTGACAGGAAAGTTCCTTGGGTGACCCTCTACCAGACTTGCTCAAACCGTTCCGCTCGGGTGAACAAAATGGCCGCCAGAGCTAAAAATAGAAAAAGCTTTAAACGACTTTTTCTCCTTAACTAGTGGATGGATTTTGAAATTACTTCACAGGAATGTTCCTTCGGTGACCCTCTACCAAAATTGCCCAAACCATTCCGCTCGGGTGAACAAAATGGCCGCCAGAGCTAAAAATAGAAAAAGCTTTAAACGACTTTTTCTCCTTAACCAGTGGATGGATTTTGAAATTATTTCACTGGAATGTTCCTTGGGGGATCCTCTACCAAAATTGCTCAAACAGTTCCGCTCGGGTGAACAAAATGGCCACCAGAGCTAAAAATAGAAAAACCTTTAAACATCTTCTACTCCTTAAACAGTGGATGGATTTTGAAATTTCACAGGAATGTTCCTTTGGCAAACCTCTACAAAAATTGCTCATGCTGTTCCCCTTGGGTGAACAAAATGGCCACCAGAGCTAAAAATAGAAAAACCTTTAAACGACTTCTTCTCCATAACCAGTGGATGGATTTTGAAATTATTTCACAGGAATGTTTGTTTGGTGACCCTCTACCAAAATTGCTCATACTGTTCCGCTCGGGTAAACAAAATGGCCGCCAGAGCTTAAAATAGAAAAACCTTTAAACGACTTCTTCTCCTTTACCAGCGGATGGATTTTGAAATCACTTAACAGGAATGTTCCTTGGGTGGCCCTCCACCAAAATTGCTCAAACTGTTCAGCTCGGGTTAACAAAATGGCCGCCAGAGCTAAAAATAGAATAAACTTTAAACGCACTTTTCTCCTTAACCAGTGGATTGATTTTGAAATTATTTCACCAGAATGTTCCTTGGGTGACCCTCTACCAAATTTGCTCAAACCGTTCCAACAAACAGGTCAACAAAATGGCCGCCAGAGCTAAAAATAGAAAAACCTTTAAATGACTTCTCCTTAACAAGTGGATGGATTTTGAAATTATTTCACAGGAATGTTTGTTCGGTGACCCTCTACCACAATTGCTCAAACCGTTCTGCTCGGTTGAATAAAATGGCCACCAGAGCTAAAAATAGAAAAAACTTTAAACAACTTCTTCTCCTTTACCCGTGGATGGATTTTGAAATAACTTCACAGGAATGTTCCTTGGGTGACCCTCTACAAAAAGTGCTCAAACCATTCTGCTCTGGTGAACAAGATGGCTGCCAGAGCTAAAAATAGAAAAACCTTTAAACGACGACTTCTCCTTAACCAGTGGATGGATTTTGAAATTACTTGACAGGAATGTTCCTTGGGTGACCCTCCACCAAAATTGCTCAAACTATGCCGCTCTGGTGAACAAAACCTTTAAACAACTTCTTCTCCTTAACCAGTGGATTGATTATGAAATTATTTGACAGGAATGAGGTTTGAGGTTTTTAGCTGTGGTGGCCATCATGTTCAGTTAAGCAAAATATTTTTAGCAATATTGTTAGAGGGTCACTCATAGAACATTCCTATAAAATTGCTTCCTTTTAGAGACAGATGTCTTTTGAAAGTTTTGGCCCCCACCCACCTTGGCTGCAAGGTGCTTCTACAGGAATATTGGTAAACCACTTTGAAGGTTTTAGCCTGTCTAGGCAAAGTGGTGCAAGTGGAACCATCAATACATTTAAACCCCATTGGTTTCATTGGGCAGCAGGGCTTGAGATGTCATTTCATCAAAAATGGCTTCTACTTCTCAAAATGACTTCTACTCTTAAACAGGCAGACTGATTTTGAATTAATTTCACAGAAATGGTCTTTGGGTCCAACCAAAATTGCTCAAACCCCCCACTCTACCATATATTACCCACAATTCCGTTTGTACAATAGGATCAGGTGAGCGATCCAGGGCCATCATGGCCCTCTTGTTTACACTGTTTGATGATTTATAACGGTTCAATTATGACACTATTGTTAATCCCTGTCATATAATTGCCCCCTGCGGTGCGTGTCGATAAGGTGTGAAAATATGGTCAAGTTATGTCTCTAATTTCCATTTATTCCCCAATCATAAAATTTAATCCGCAATCAATGTGAAAATTATTTAATTGCTCCTAAGAGGAGTTGCTATGACTATTCTACTATCTCGTGAAAGGTTATGTTTTGGCGCCAAATTACAGACGCTTGGCGAGAAAAGTTGAACGCTTTAATTTGTGTCAACACATCTGTATGCTGTTGTTGGTTATTGACACAGAGCTTACGGAAAGCGCTTTTTTCCACAACCGTTTTGCTATTGAGAATTTTTTTACCGTTTCCTGACATTTTTTTATGAAAGAGATACACCCCATTCGGATAAAACAATAGACACGTGTGGGGTTGCTGGGGTCCGATGATGTCATTTACCGATCGCATGCAGAAAAAAAACTGTAGCGGTGGTTTGTGGGCGGCGGTTTGGATGCCGGAAAACTTTGATGTTCGCATTGAACTTGCTTGTTTATTTCGATTATAATCAGAGTTTTAGGAATAATACTCACAAAATCGGGCTTTGCTACACTGTAATAGTTCAACATCTCATGTAAAGAATGATTGACAGGTCCAAGTTTTGGGCTGTCAACAATAATGGATTATAATTATTATATAAATGTAATCATCTATCATAGCCTCAAACTATGGAGAAACTTATAGAGGGATTAACAGTGGCAGTGGCGGCCTCCACCCATCGAGGCTTGAAGAAATATATGGGCTGCATGATGCTTCCACGCAGAGCTGAATCCTACCCGCACACAAGTACTGGTAAACCGCTTAGTGTATCTATGCCTGCCCAGGCAAAGCGGTGCACATGATTCGGACCGTCCATGCTTATAAACCCTATTGGTTTCATTGGGCGACAGGGCTTGAGATGTCATTTCATCTCAATGTCCGGTAAAAGTCCCTCAAAATTGGAAGCAACTTCTCCAAAATGACCTTTACAGTGTTAACGGGGACGTTAAACCTCAAATCAAACAAACAAACAAACAAAGAGTGGCAGTGGTGGGTGAATATAATGAGGGAGATGACATAACAGCCTTTGATAAACAACACACAAACTTTCTTACAAACATATTCCGCTAATTAATGGCTAAAGGCAATAAAAGCCGAAATGAGAATTGAGTAAAAAAAAAAAAACAAGTTACAAAATGGAAGCTTGGTCAAATTTTTGTCATTATCTTGGATATCTGTCCTAGTGTAAGCATGTTTGCCTATTCAAAATGCCTCTCGAAACTTCAGGTTAGTACTTTGGAGTAAAACGGAAAGCATCTGATGAACTTTCAGAGCCAAAGTCTAAGGTTGCTAAGACTGTCTGTCTGCAAATTATCGGTTATCTGCTATCTAGAAGTATTACTAAGTATAATTAAATACAGTAGAATCGAACTATGAATAAAATCAGTACATATAAGTAAAATTCGGCTAAATTAAGACTTATTCTGCTTTAAAGATCTTATTTTGAAGGGTGCACTTAACCTTTCTTTGTGTTTTCTCCCCACAGTGTCCTATGGTTAGGAACCACCTCTTAAAGACCACCTTTGAACAGTCCCAAAGGTGGTCTTAATATAGGAATTTTACTATAGTGGCTGTCCAAACGGTGAAAGTCCATATTACTTGATTGCAGTCAGTTTACCGGTTATTTTCCATCAATAGAAATAATAGGTGATAATCGACCAAGGCGGTGAATTGATAATAAGTAGTCAGAGCTACATGTATTGGCACCTGTCAATAGAAACACCCACGATGTTAATTCAGTCAAAGACAAAATGTGTTAATTATCAAAGTTGCAGTTTTCAGGCGCCGACATACACATCAGAAAACAGCTCATGTTGGCAATAGACTAGAGGCTAGTTACCGTATTCTGATTTTAAATCGATAATACATTGGGTAGCCGGTCAAGGGTGCTAATTGTATCGGTTACTTGAGATGAAAAGATGTAATTTGGCATTCACTGCATGCTGTTCACTTCCAATTCACAATAGATAGTAGATAGATAACTGACTCCTGAAGTGTATCAGTTTAATCCTGCATGCATGTATACTAATTTATTTTTAGTTCAATTGCGATGAAAGCTTCAAGCTTATTGAATCACACTCCAACACTCATTCTGAGTGTTAATACCCGCGCAGGAGAGAGAGAGGCAGTGGTAAATGGGTAGCAGTGGTGTAAAAGCCACTGCCTCTCTCTCTTGTGTGCGTTAAAACACCCAGAATGAGGGTTCTAGAGGGATTTAACCCTTGTCCTGCTGAGCCCGGATATGCCTTATCTTTCAAACAATGAAGATCCAGATCAGATGGCTTCTGAAGAAGCCATCTGATCAGGAGCTACATTGTTTGCCATTCAGATTGTGAATTTGTTGCAATAATTTGCATCAAGTAATCTGATTGGATGATAGTCGGTAGTGGGTGTGGCATATATGAATATTCAGCAGGACAAGGGTTAATAAGCTTGAAGCTTTCATGGCAATCAAACTAAAATAAATTAGTATAAAATAACCCAAAAGCATGGTCATAGGAACAGATAAGGTGGGTATTTTGTGATAATTGAAGGATAGTTTTCCTTATTACTCCATATAAACCTATGTTGTGGGTATTCATTAGAACCACCTCACTGAAGTACTTTAATGAATACCCACAGCACAGGTTTTTATGGAGAATTGGCAAAAACTATCCTTCAATTATCACAAAATGCAAACCATATCAGTTGACATGGTGGTGCTTCCACTCAGAGCAGTAACCAACCAAACCTCTGAGTACTGGTAAAGCATTTAGAAGGTCTAAGCCTGCCCCGGAAAAAGTGGTGCTAGTCTGACCATCCCTTAAATCCAAGTGGTTTCTTTGAGAGGTAAGGCTTGAAATATCATTTCATTTCATTGTCGGGTAAAAGTCTCACAAGATCAGAAGCAACATCTCCAGAATGACCTAAATAGTTTTGACGGGGACTTAAAATCTAAACACAAACAAAGTCAATCCCAAAATTACAAGAAGATAGTTTTCCTCCTGTTGTTTTGTGGAAACTTACCCAGACATTCTTTAAATTTTTCAGACTTCCATCATGGACCAGGTTGTTGATATAAGGAGAGGACATCATTAAATCACCATGGCAACCATTGAGAAACTGATCAAAGCCTTTGAGGCTCTCAAAGTTTTCCAGCCTGCAGTATCTTCTGTGGAAGATGTGGTAGTGAAGTAAGTTTTTTCTCAAGTCTGCACACCTTGAGAATACCATAAACTCGGATAAGAAGGTTTAACAAGGATTGAACAGGCATAAATGGCCTAGTAGGCAAGAACGCCGACTTTTAATCATTACTAAGGTCTCTCACCTCTTTCTTGGGTCCTATGTAAGATACTGAGTTCTGCAACAGAAGGTCAGGTGGTTTTTTTTTCCGAGTACTCCGGTTTTCGCCCACCTCTGATTAATGATCAGCTTGATATGAGTAAAATAGTCTTGATAGGGCCGTAAAAGCAAAACCAATTAACAAGGGTCGTTTTGAAAGATTTATTATTTCTCCATTAAACCCAAAGTTGTGGGTACCTACAACGTCTTTATAGCATGGTTTATTATAACAGGGTTTTCAGATTTAACCCTTAAGATGCCAAGAAAAATTACATCTGAAAATGTTGTCTGCTTATGTTGTCTGCTGATTTTTTTGCAAATTTTTTAAAAATAGTTTTGCATACAGGCAAACAGTGTGGGCTAAGATCAGACATGGGTCCACATTGTTTGCTAGAAATTATGTTTAAGGTAACCGGCAGACGGCAAAGCAGACAACATTTGTTGTGATTGTGGCATTTTATGGGTTAAAGATGCTTACCAAAAATATACAGATTACCGTATTGTGCAGGGATGCCCCTGTCTGAAAATATGGCTATGTTCGTATTACCGGTATGTACAAAATGGTCACTTTCAATATAACTATACATTTTTTTAGTTTGGATATAACATCGTTGTTTAACTTGTATGATCTTTGCTTTGGACCCCATCAGTAATTTTATAAGAGGTCTGGTTGGTGCTAAATTCACCTCAACACCTACAATGTACCAAACAAGGAATGAAGGAAAATTTTCCTCTTATTATCCATGTTACCGTAAAAATCCTAAAAATTTGAACACCTTGATGACTTGCTGTAAATCTCCTAAAATTTTAACAAATTTATTTGTTTCACAATCCAACAAGGAGTCCAAAAGGTGCAGGTGGAATGGCAAACAGTGTACACCCTGATCAGTCTGCTCCTAAAAGAGCAGTCTGATCTGGGTCTGCACTGTTTGCTTTGGCCTGTCTGTCCCATTACTTAGGATCATTACAGTAATTCTTATCTGGAGCCACGGATTGTGTTGTAATCTTACATGTAAAATGTGGATACTTGTTAGAATCGCCTCTTTGAGGTGATTCTAACAAGTACCCACAATGTATTAGAGGTGCAGTAATTCATTGAATAGCATCATAATACCAAATGATACACTGAAGATTCCCATAAAAAAAACAACAAAAAAAAAAAAAAACGTCGCTCATTAGAAACAAATAACATAAGCTCTACAGAGCTTTCATTGTGACAAACAAAGTAACCATTAGCAATTAACAAATACTTACCTGCCTTCATTTATCATCCTAGGACTACCCCTGATAGTGCGAGTGTCAGCCAAGGGAACTCCCAATACCACCTTTTACGCCTTTGCGATGACGCTGCTGGGGATCGAATCCGTGACCTCCCGATCCCGAAGCGGAGGCTGTACCACTGAGCTATCAGGCCGGTATCGTATCTTATTGTATCACAGCGTGAAGTAGTTTGATGATACAATTATGATGCAGCAAACGGTGTAATTCAATGGAGATGAAATGTAAACTTTTGCTGGTTATAGCCCTGCTTTAGCCTGCTTTGAAAAAGTGGGGCTATACTAGATTTGCCACGCTCTTCGTTGATTCTGTCATTCCTTAACTGAAAAATTTCTATTTTCCTTAATAAAATTGGAAATGGAAGCAGCATCTCCAAAATGACCTAAATAGTGTTGAAGGGGAAGTAAATCCTCAATTCAAACAGACAAACACTGTTTGCAAAGATAAGGGTTGTAGTGTTGAGCAGGATAAGGGCTAACTCTTATCCTGCTGTTCACGACAACCCTTTTCTTTACAAACAGTGTAGATCCAGATCAGAGGATCTACTCTGACATTCTATTCATGAATTTGTAGGAATAAATTACATCAAGTAATCTGATTGGTTTAAAGTCAGAAATGGTTTTGGCTAAACTGAATATTCAGCAAGAGAAGGGTTAATATTACTAAGTAATTCTATATTTGCAGGAAAAAGGACCAGCCACTGAACAAGAATGAGAAAATTGCCAACTGCAACCTTGTAGCAGATTGTATCTGTGCCCCTAACATGAGGTACTAATAAGTTTTCATGTTGAATTTGAGGAGGCACAGTCATATGAAATAACATGTATATTTCCTATAGAGGAACAGATAGAGGGTATTTGATGAAAGTTTTGAGATAATTTTTTCACCAAGCTTGATGCATGTAGTGCTCTAGGTGTCCATACAAGCTCATGTATAATGTATGTCTGTGATTCTGTTAAGCTTAGGCTATTGAGTAAGAAGCCATCTGATCAGGATCTACATTATTTGAAAGATAAGACATATCCAGGCTCAGCAGGACAAGGGTTAAGTCTTTAAAATGCCAGTCACAACAATTTTATCTGCTGGTTACTTTGAAAGTCATTGTGGCAAACAGTGTGAACCCAGATCTAGGAGCAGTTTGATCAGGATCCACACTGTTTGCCTGTGTGAAAAATACGTTTGAAATGTTTGCAAAAAAGGGAGCAGATGACATTATCAGACAGCAGTATCAGATGCTATTTTTCTCGGCATCTTAAAGGTTAAAGGTGTGGTTGTTATATTGGGGTTTAACGGCCCAGTCAACACTATTTAGGTCATTTTTGAGCCGCTCAGTTTACTTATCCACACTTTTCCTGGGCGGGCTTATACATAAGCTGTTAACCAGTACAGTGCACATTCTTTCACAAAAGAATGTTTCCGAGCCCGGCATGTATCAAACCCACGTCCTCCTGATCACCAGTCAGATGCGCATCCGACTGAGGTACCGAGGCCAGTGGGTTAAAGGTGTTTCAAACAGATAGTTTCAAGCAGGCAAGACACTTGAAGGGGGGGCATATGTGTACTTTGGACACATTTTTGATTCATTAAATCCCCATCAAATGACATGTGCGATAAATCGAATACTTTGGGACCATGAAAATTTGTTTGAAATAAGGGTAGTTCAAACTACTGAGGTTAAAATGTGGGTCCCTTTAATATCTTTACGATCTTCTATAAAATAAAGGTATGTTGTGTGTACTCATTAGAATCGCCTCGCTGAGGCGATTCTAATGAGTACACACAGCATACCTTTTACCAATCAAATCTGGAAAACCTTCCTTTAATCCAGATATATGGATATCTGGCGATATTGGAATAATTATCTAGGGACCAAAAACGAGTTCGAATTAGCCAAGGATGACGAACTATCCGTGTTCGAGTTTTAGAAATTTCACTGTATTATGTGTAATAATGGTTGGTTAGGTTTAACGTCCCTGTCAACACTGTAAAGGTCATTTTGGAGACGTTGCTTCCAATTTTGTGGGACTTTTACCCGACATTGAGATGAAATGACATCTCAAACCCTGTTGCCCAATGAAACCAATAGGGTTTATAAGCATGGATGGTCTGACCAGCACCCACTTTGCCTGGGCAGGCTTAGATCCTCTAAGCGGTTTACCAGGAAATTGATGGGCTGCATGATGCTTCCATGCAGAGCTGAATCCGACTGCACATAAGTACTGGTAAACCGCTTAGAGCATCTAAGCCTGCCCAGGCAAAGCGTTGCGGGTCGGACCGTCCATGCTTATAAACCCTATTGGTTTCATTGGGTGACAGGGCTTGAGATGTCATTATAGGGAAATCCTTTGTCTCGGTGATTCTATACCCAGGACATATATGTATGTTTTTATAATGCTCAGATGATGAGGTGCTTGAAGGTAAATGGGGGTCTACCGTAATGATCCTAAGTATTGGGACAGAAAAGGCCTAAGCAAACAGTGTAGATCCAGGTCAGATTGCTCCTGAATGAACAGTCGGATCAGGGTCTAAATTGTTTGCCATTCTGTCTCCACCTTTTGGACTCCTTGCTGGAAACAAATTTGTTCATTTTAAGAGAATTGTAGCAAGTCCTCAGGGTGTCCGAATGTTTAGGACTTTTACAGTTCTCTTGATAAGAAAAATCTTCCTTTTTCAAGAGTAGACCATTCTCTTGCGACGGGTTGATCATCCAAATGTAAACCGTTGTTTCCCTTGTAATTATGACAGATAAATTTCATGTGTAACCATTCACTTTCAATTATATTTCCAGGTCAGTTTCAGATTTCCCGAAGTTTCTTGGTATTGCCATGGAAACATTCCTAACCCTGTGTGATGATCCTGAAGCTGATATCAGAATGGTGGCTGATGAATGTCTTAACAGATCCATCAAGGTTAATACAGTGTTATAAAGGAGTATATATGTACTTTCAGTTATGACTTTAAAAAAGATGTGAAACAGTTTTTAGTTTGCCTGTTTGAAAGTATAGCAAGACAGGGTTCTCACTAGGATTTTTAAAAACAAAACCTGAACACAACCATGCGACATAGTGCATTTTTTCACATCTCAAAAATGGCTTCTTTTCTGATGAAAATCTGGGATATTTTTCTTATTTATACTGCAAACATAGGTTCTGGGTGCTCGTTAGAACCGCCTCGTTGAGGCGGTTCTAACGAGTACCCACAACCTATGTCTTGGAGTAGAAATAGGAAAAATAATGCATAGCCTCTAAACCCCAGTTTTCTCTATATAAAGTGGGGTTTAGGTGGTGTTCATTTCAGGGATTTGTTCACATGATGATGGAGTAATAATGTTGCGCTCCAGAAATAGTTGGTGTTTTGCCATACTTTTCTATTGAGACTTTGTCAGAAATGAAACGTTGGAGTAAATTTCTCCAAATTTGGAATTAATGAGAATTCTAGAAGACCTTTTTTTATTAGGGCCCCGCACTGAAAGTGTGGGTGCCCTATAGTAATCACTCTGTCCGTCTGTCTGTCTGTCCGTCTGTCCGTCCACAAATTTTTATTACTCCTCTGATAGCGCTGCCGGGGCCCTAGTCAGTTTCACTGACAGCTCTAGTTTGGTCACATATTACCCTCAGTTGTAATTTGTTATTGATTAATACCAGATAATGATTATTAAAATAAATAAATGAAAAAATAAACAGGAAAATATGTTGATAAGATATTAAGTAAATATTTCACCATGGTTGAATGTAAAACAAATGCTACCTTAAAATTTTAACAATCACTGCCTTTTCCCATCTTTTTGAAAGCAATCTCTAAGTTACATTTTTCTTTGTTAAAAAACTTGTTTTCTTAGTTTTTTCACTGTCAAGCACAACAAATAATGCAGTGAAGCAACATCTCCAAAATGACCTTAAAAGTGTTGATATGGACGTTAAACCCCAATTCAAACAAACAAACAAAACTAAGAACAGTATTGATCACTTCTTTCTTCATTAAAACATATGTTATGGGTACTTTTTAGAAATGCCTCCGACAAGAAATAAGTAAAATTATGCCTTAACCCTTATCCTGCTGAGCACAATAATACCTACCTTTGCAAACAGTGTAGATCCAGATCAGATGGCTTCTGAAGAAGCCATCTGATCAGGATCTGTGCTGTTCAACATTCATTTTGTGAATTTGCCGGAATAAATCACATCCAGTAATCTGATTGGTTCAAAGTTAGAATTGGGTGTGGCTAAATTAATTATTCAGAGGGTAGGGGTTAATTATCCTCATTACTCCTCCAAATCTGGCCCTATTACAGTGAGGGGCATTGAGGGTTGAGTTTTAGTTGTATGTTAACCCTTTTTGTACCAAATGGAACTTCGACCTTATATATTGCAGGAGTCTATATAAAAATTTAGGGGTGTCAGCACTGAGAAATGACTTAACTTTTTGCAAACAGTGTAGGCCCTGATCAGACGCCGCATTCTGCGGCGTCTGATCTGGGCCTGCACTGTTTGCCATGGTACCCCTTTAGGGGTTTCTGGTACTGTATGGGTTAATTAATGGAATCTTCCACCTTATATATGGCAGGAGTCCATTTCAATATTTAGGGGTGTCAGGTGTGTTTTCAAAAATTGGTTTGAGAAATGGCTTAACTTTTTGCAAACAGTGTAGGCCCTGATCAGACACCGCATTCTGTGGCGTCTGATCTGGGCCTGCACTGTTTGTCATGGTACCCCTTTAGGGGTTTCTGGTACTGAATGGGTTAATTAACCTTTGTTCATGCTTTTCCTTTGACAGACACTTCTGGAGACCAACCTTGGCCGTCTACAGGTGGAGCTGTATAAGGAGATCAAGAAAAACGGTTCTCCAAGATGTCTCAGAGCAGCTCTCTGGAGGTTTGCTGACATGGCCCATCTTATCAGACCACAGAAATGCAGGTAAGAGTTAAGTAAAGTGTATGTGAATGTGTTTTTGATATATGTGGGTCTTACAACATGTTCTACAAAAGGGTCCCTTTGGAAGCAAAGAATACACCACGGAACTGAAACATACAGAGTTCTAAGATTATTTCACTAATATTGAGCGGATTATTAATAAGAGATGGACAAAAACTTGTGTACCCAGAAAAAACAAACACCTGACGTTCTGTTGCAGAATATGGCATTGTGTGATCCAAGTGAGGCTTGAAATACCTAGTGTTAAAGCATCAATACTCTTAACCATTAGGCCATGGAATCCCATGTTACTTGTTAAAGGCCTTTCTGTGCAAATAGTACAGTTTAATAATGCAATAATTGAGTAAGTGCATTAGAATGTGGTTTTATGTTTGGAAATTTCATTTTATGGTGGCAAGTCAGTGGAGCCATAAACACAATTCATAACCATAAAACAACAACAACAAAAAAAAAAACAAAAAAAAAAACGAACAAAAATAGAAAACACGATTTACCTTACAGCTATCCCCCATTTTCACATATTTGTCATCTTCCCATTTCAGACCATATATAGTGAACCTGTTACCTTGTCTAGGGAGAATTTGTAAGAGAGAGGATGAGGGGATACAGGAGACCTTGATGTCAACCATGCAGAAAATATGTCCTGCTCTCATGGTGTTTGCTAATGATACTGAAGTTAAGGTAACCTAATCACAAAATTCTTTATAACACGACTGCTGGGATCCAGAGCTGTTGCACTACTCAAACTCCACAAGCCTTGACAGCCATAACAATTTTCAAGTCTAAAATCTTGACTGTTGTGAACCATTTTTGTATCAAATAGAATCTTCCTCCTTATATATAGCAAAAGTCCATTTCAAAATTTGGTGGGGTCAGGTTGTGTTTTCTTCAAAATTTATTTGGAAAAATGACTGAAATTTTAGCAAACAGTGAAGGCCCTGATCAGACGCCGCAGAATGCGGCGTCTGATCTGGGCCTTCACTGTTTGCCAGGGTGTGTTTTAATTTGATAAAACAATTCCCTACTAGTCTTCATAGACTAATAAAGAAAGTTGCTGCTGCACCAAAAAGCAGCCTTTCACTGAAAATAGCACCATTGTTCCTGAATTGTATATTTTACATAACGATAACACACCTATGTGACATAGTGCATTTTTTCACATCTCCAAAATGTGAGTGAGTGAGTTTTAGTTTTACGTCCCACCAACAGCTAAGGTCATACGGAGACGGGACCTCGGTTTAAAGACTCATCCAAAAGTCTGGAGAAGCCCGGAATCGATCCTGGGATCCCTGGTTTACAAGGCGAGTAGCGTAACCATCTCCAAAATGTAAAGTGGGGTGTAGGGGGTTGGGTATTCCTTTCACGGACTTGTTAACGTGATGATAAAAGTTACCATATTTGAAGCAATAGATTCTGATCAGACACTGTGTTCTTTAGCATTGAGTCTGTGGCTACAGTCTGCCAATGTGTCTTTTAATGGGTGTTAGACATATAAGGATTAAAGATTTGGAACCCTTCCATTTTCTGCAGCTATTTTCTTTTCACACATTAAATGAGCCCCGCCAAGCGAATTTGTGTCTTTGAGCATTCCGTCATAACAAATTTTAACTGCGCATGCCCAGCCATTCAGAGGGGCCAGGGATATGGCTTTCTGTCTGAAGGTTCCTCTTGATTCACTGCTTGTATGAGCGAGCAGCGAAGGTTCTGGCGAGGCTGCGCGAATGCGCAGGCTCGCCTGAACCTTTGCTGCTCGCATAGGCGATAAGTACCAAAATCCCTTGACTAGGCCCAAATGATTTAATGGAAAACAAGACAAGTAATGCAAAGTCATGACAAGTTATGCAAATTATTATAAGTAATGCAAACTCATGCAAAGTTTATGCAAAATCTTGACAACAAATGCAGAATCTTGACAAGTAATGGAAAGTCATCACAAGTAATGCAAAACATGACATGCAGAGTATGACAAATAATACAAAATCACAAGCATCACGCTAACAAGTCCGTGAAATGAACACCCCCTTACACCCCACTTTATATGGAGAAAACTGGGGTTTAGGGGGTATACATTATTTTCTTTATTTCTCCTCACAGACATAGGTTGTGGGTACTTGTTAGAACCGCCTCAATGAGGCGGTTCTAACGAGCACCCACAATCTATGTTTTGAGTATAAATAAGAATAATTTCAGAATTTTTCATCAGAAAATTGACCGTTTTGAAGATGTAAAAAAATGCATTGTGACGCATTGGTGTGTTATCGTAATGTAATGCAAAATTAGATGCGAGTCAGAGCTGCAGGTAAGGCTGAGTAACCATGCCCCTGTTGATCAGGGCTTGGAGAAATAGATTGAACTGCATGGTGCTGCCACACAGAGATGAAATAGACAAAAAATGTGTCCTGGTAAACCGCTTAGAGGGTCTCAGCCTGCCCGGCAAAGTGTTGGGAGTTGGACCATCCTTGTATATAAACCCTAGTGGTTTCTTCGGCTGGGAGGGCTTGATATGTCATTTCATGTCAGTGTTTGGATGAAAGTCCAACAAAATTGGAAGCAATGTCTCCAAAATGACCTAAACACAAAGGGGGAGTAAGCAGGATAATAAACAGGCTGGAAAAATCTGCTGTGGCAAGTGCCTCCTGCTGGAGGACAAGTAAAAATTTTGTCTAGTCCCTATTAAGGGGATTGGGAACACCTGGCAGATTTTTCGACCATTTTTTAAAGGGAGACAGCTTTCGGGACTTCCTGTTTGCTAATCTAAAAGCCCTGTCTCACTGAAAAATGGGTCTACTCTTAAAGGAAAGAATTTGCTCCTCTGGAACAAATTCTTTCCTTTAAGAGTTGACCCCTATTGTCACGGGAGACAAAATACTTTTGCAGTAGTTGCCTCCCATGAAGGTGTTCCCATTTCCCTTAAATTTACCAAAATCAACAAGCCCTTGATCATGCAGGATGATTGATTGTGTTGGGGTTTAACGTCACATCAGCTTTTGTGCGTCATTTTGTGTCATCTCCCAGAGAAAGGGAGAAAAGAGATAGTAGAGTGGTGAAAAGAGAAGTACAGGGGAGAAAGAGCTTTGGACCCCATTAATAGTGTTATAAAGAGGTTATGGTGTACTTAAATCCCAATACCTAGGATAGTTGTGATATTCAGTAAAATTCCTATATTAAGACCACCTTTGGAACTGTTCAGAAGTGATCCTTACTCCTTATGGCCTTTTTTGAACAGTCCTATTGGTGGCCAGTTACTAGAGGACACCAGGTGTAGAAAATACAAAGAAAGAGAAACTGAACCTTTTAAACATGTTTTATAAGTAGATCTGGTTGCAATTTTAGCTGGTCTTATTAGCAGAATTTTAATGTACATCTATTGCTTATGTTTATAGGTACTTCTGAAGGCGTTCCTGCCAAACCTGTCTTCCTCAGTGGCCTCCTGCAGAAGAACAGCAGCGACAAGTTTGACCCTGATCTGTCAACACTCTCGTAGTCCACAAGCATTTGTCATCTTTCTCCTCACCAACCTCTTGGGTGAGTGCTGTACCTCAGTTTGTTATGTGACTAATGTCAAAAGCAGTGTAATAACGCCATTAAAAATTATTTATATATGCATAATATGTATTACTACTTAGCAGTGTAGCGAAATGTTATCATTTTGACCATGAGACATTGCCCAAAATATTCAGACACCCCAACTCCTTACCATACTTGTTCTGAAATTTGAACAGGTACAGTTGACAACATGATGTGACTTAAAATAGCTGGCTGACTGGCAAACAGTGTAGACCCTGATGAGATGCTGCATCTTGCAGCATCTCATCTGGGGCTGCAATGTTTGCTCAGGCCTAAATACGATATGTTTTCTCAAGCAGCTGCTTCCAGCTTTATGGAAGGAGATTAGGGGCAATTTGGAGAAAACTGATTAAATGATAAAAAGACTCACCATCTCCTGATCAGGGGTCATTTGTTTAGAATTAATGAAACTTAAACCCCTGTCACACCAGGGCTGCGTTCTCACGGCGTCCAAGAAAAATGCAGAACGCCGAGGTGCGCGCAGTACGATCGCAAACATCGCCGTAGCAACGCAGTGGCGTCGCCAGTAGACGTGTTGGGATCGCATAGAACGCCAGGCGACGGCGCGCATTTTGGGCATGCTCAAAACAAACGCCGTCGCTCGGCGTTCTGATCAGAGCGCAGTGAGGTCGCCGTAAGGTTGCCATAGCAGCGCAGTAAGGTCTCCTACAACGCTACAGGAGCTCGACAGGGGCGCACAGAGGTCTCCTACAACGCCGTATAAGCTATGCTTGTATAATAGATTAATTGATTGATTGATTTGATATTTAACGTCCCAGTCAACACTGTATATGTCATTTTGGAGACGTTGCTTCCAATTTTGTGGGACTTTTACCCGACTTTGAGATGAAATACATCTCAAGCCCTGTCGCCCAATGAAACCAATAGAGTTTACACGTATAAGCATGTTTACACCAAGAGTTTACACGTATCTCGCACCGCTTTGCCTGGGCAGGCTTAGATCCTCTTAGCGGTTTACCAGTACTCGTGTGAGGTCGGTTTCAGCTCTGCTAGGAAGCATTATGCAACCCATCTATTTCTTCCAGTCCCGATGGGATGGGGCCGCCCGCTTGTATAAACAGTGGCTAGAGTAGAGTTTGATTGTGTACTGTCCCGAAAAACCTACTTCTGTGGTGACTCCTTCCGGGTAAGGTAATGGCGGTGGACTTGCTCCTGCTTGCGGTGATTGCGGTGGACTTGCTTCCGACGGCACAGGAGTACTGGTAAACCGCTTAGTGGATCTAAGCTTGCCCAGGCAAAGGGGCGCGAGTCGGACCATCCGTGCTCATTAACCCTATTAGTTTCATTGGGTGACAGAGATTGAGATGTCATTTCATCTCAATGTCGGGTAAAAGTCACACAAAATTAGCAGCAACGTCTCCAAAATGACCTATAATGTGTTGATGGGACGTTAAACCGCAAATCAAACAAAACTGTTCGACTGATGAAGATGTCTGTTTACACTTTGAGAAAGTCTCCAACATGTGAGCGCCGTAAAAGCGCAGTGCACGCATTGAGAGCGCCGTTAAAGCGCAGTGCACGCATTGTGAGCACCGTAAAAGCGCAGAGGAAGCGCTGTGAGAGCGCATACAATCGCCATCAAGAACGCCGCAGGATCGCGATAGATCGCCATGTAAGCTCCGTAGCAACGTCTGGGTCGCTGTATGGACGCCATGACAGATCCATGTTCACAAAAATATCCCATATTTCTTGCGATCTTGCGGCGTTCTGAAAAATTAAACAACGCCGTCCCATCGCAGTGAAAACGCGGCATAGTGTGACAGGGGCTTAACCAAACCTTGAGCTTGAGATCCTTCCCATGTTGTGTAAAGGTTGGTTGCGTTATTTTCTATTTTATTGAGTTCCATTTTATTAATTCATTTTACCATTCCTTGCTTTGATGATCACAAATCCTGGTTTACTGCATTCAGATTCATTAATTTTGCAGATTAAAAGTTGACCAAAACCTTTTCATGGGTCCAAAGCAGAAATTATGTGTTTAAACAACCATGTTATATCCAATCTTAATCATAGGTCTGTCACTGCTGTGGTTGGAACTTCGCTGGGGCCATATGTGAGGTGCCAAATTCTGCGATGGAAGGTCAGGTTGTTTTTCTTTGAGGATACCCCCGTTTCCGCCAACCTCTGATTAACAATCAGTTTGAAATAACTGAAATAATCTTGAAAGGGCTGTATAACCAAAAAAATATGAATATTGGTTGCCATGGCAACATATAGCTTCCATAGACTTACAATGGGAAAAACTTATAAATTTTCTTCTCTGAAACTGCTCAGAGCTAACATTTAGTATGTAGCAATGTTTAGTGGTTTTCTACATAAATCCTGCCAACCATGCCTCCGGGGGTCTAGCTCCCATAAACTTATAATGGGAAAACCTTCAAAAATCTAATCTGAAATTTTTCGTGGAGATTGATTATGAAATCTTTTCTACGGTCATTCTCTCCCTTCCGCTGATTCAAGAAGGGCAGTTATCAGTTTCTGGAGAAAGGATGTGCACTGTACAGGTAAACCACTTTCGTATAAGCCTGCCCGGGAAAAGTGTGGAAAGGTTAAATGACCAGCCCAAAAAATGTCCTTAAATAGTGTTCACTGGGCCGTAAAACTCCAAAACAAACAAACAGTTAACTAATCTTAAATCATGAGGCCCACAGTTTATATATGTCATATGTAGCAATGTTTAGTGGTCCCCTACATAAATCTTGCCAATCAACCCCCTGGGGTCCAAACTGGCCACACTCCCATGTAATTAGTGTATGTTTTAAATCATTTCTATCAGGAGCATTTTGAAAGCACCTGAAAAATGGCACCCTAGGTTGGAAAACATCAACTTCAAATTTACTTAGGTTTACTCGCATGCTTGTGCGCCCTCAGAACTTGTGCCAAATATAAAGTTGATATGTATAATTATTACAGACCTAGTGCTGCCGGTAGACATGGAGTATGAGCTGTCACTGTTGCTAGGGGTGATACAATGTATCAAGAACATTATTCCCATCTTCTCTCAGACTGGTAACCAGGAGGAAGGACTGAAGGGAAGTTTTGGGGAGACAAAGAAGAATAAAGAAACCACTCTGTCTAATGAACAGTTGTTGAAGGTAAACACAGAGACATTACACATTCAGAAGTGGCCATGCATCACAACCTTTTTCTTGCACACCAGACAAGGAAATCCGTGATTTTAACCTGGGATAGAAATTTATGTTCTGACCCTGGTGTTCCGACCCCAAATCGAATATAATCGCGTGTTTCATAAATGCACTGGTTGATTACAACCTCATGCTCGGCATCGTCATGCATGACGTCACTAAACATTCCTGTTGTGTCATCACAAAATGGCGGACGTCGGTAACCGATGTGACAGCAGCATTAAAAATTCGCAATAGAAATGGAAGGTATGCAAGAAAAAGAATCCTATATGGGTGTTAGGGGTGGATAGAAAAATCCGTCCCTCGGGATCACTGTCCGGCATCACTCGGCAAGCCTCGTGATGCCGGACAGTGACCCTCAGGACGGATTTTTCCATCCACCCCTCACACCCATATAAGATTCTTATATTATAACACCGTTGTTGGGATCCAAAGCAGGAACAATCTTACCATAAAAATCCTAAAAATTCTGACCCCTTGATGACTTGCTGTAATTCTCCTTAAATTTTAATAAGTTTGTTTCGCGATCCTGCAAGGAGTTCAAAAGGTGCAGACAGAATGGCCAACAGTCTAGACCCTGATCAGACTGATCTGGGTCGCACTGTTTGCTTAGGCCTGTCTGTCCCATTATTTAGGATCATTATGGTAGTTAATTAATGCATTATATCCAAACAATAATGTATAGATTATATAGGAAAAACAAACCATTTTAATTTATAATCTGTACACTTTTGGGATTCATGTTTAACAGTTTTATACTGGCTGCTGGCCATCGGGGCTTGGACAAAATAGATTGGGCTGCATGATGCCTCCACACAGAGCTGTAACTTCTGATAAACCACTTAGAAGGACCAAATCTGCCCAGGCAAAGTGGTGCGAGTCAGACCAGCCAATGCATGCATATAAGCCCTACTGGTTTCATTGGGCGGCAGGGCTTGAGACTCAATTCTTCTCAATGTCAGGTAAAAGTGACCTAAAAAGTGTTGACAGGGATGTTGAACCTCAATTCAAACAAAACAATTAACAGTGTTATATAATAAAAGAAACATGTTATCTAAAATTTATGTGTACTTGTCATTGAATAAATGTGTACTTGTCATTGAATAAATGTGTAGTTGTCATTGAATTTATTTGTAAGTGTCATTGAATACATTATTTTTTATTGTTTATCATACTTTATTTATAAACACATGATATGTAGTGAGACACAAACACGTAACATTGAACGTGAACAGCAATCTTTAGACACGTCTTCCAAATTGCAATGAAACTTACAATCAAAATAACTGTTGAACAATCCCCCTAATGATAAGTACAAACTCGGAGCCCATCCCGTTACATAAAAACAACCCACACCCTTTTCGGCAAACCAAACAAGCTCAAGGCTCAGCACTGCTAAAACTTAAATGCAGTGCAAGCATGGAGCCAAAACCTTTAGAATGGAGTTCTAAATTCCTACAACTAATTTACGTTGCACAAAAACAGAGGCTCACATTGGAACTGTGCAACAAACCCACATGTCGCAAAAGGAAAAAAGAACGCATGGCCCAAACACTCCAACAATCAATTAAAGATGCCCATAAGCAACAGGACACATGCGCCCCAGTGGCAATTAGGGAGTCAAAATATAAGCCTCCCCCGACCTGGAAAGGTCACGGCACCATTTCACACACAGCTCAGGACGGAGCACGGCGAATGACTACAAGGCAATGGGATGCCCGTTGCCCGGAAGATACCTGGGAAGTTAGGCGACAAACTCCACCTACGGGACTCTTTCCTGCTCTAACTTGGTCCGGCATGATGACAAGCAAAAACTCATAACATAGAGCAGATGACGATTTTGACTGACTGCAGTGGACATACGATAGACACCGACAGACGGGGCTTGAGCCAAGCGATGGTCTCCCCATTCACCGACAAAGGAGAATGGGGGTACCACCGAGTGGCTACGGTGTAGTGCCAGCATGGATTCATTTCCGTGGGACCCCACCAGCTGACGACCTGCGACATGGGGAAACTGGAAAACAACAACAATGAGACACAAACATGCCACCTTGTGATCTGAAATCCTGTATTGAGACATTACTTGTCTTAACCCTTATCTTGCTGTTCATGACAACCCCTATCTTTGCAAACAGTGTAGGTCCAGATAAAAGAAGCGATCTGATCAGGAGCTACACTGTTTGGCATTCAGTTTATGAATTTGTAGCAAAAAATTACATCAGGTAATTTGATTGGTTGATAGACAGAAATGGGTGTGGCTTAAATGAATATTCAGCAAGATAAGGGTTAATATTTTTGAAATATGCCTTTTGTTTGTACCAATACAATATCTTACTTACATACTGAATGTTTTTGCCATTCAATAAGCGATGGCAGAAATTGTTAAAAAGTGTTGATGATTAACAATTGACGAGGCTGTCTGATGTGTAAAAATACATTAAGACTTTGATGGCTTGAGAGCCAATATCTTGATTACCATGGCTTATTTCAACTTGTTGCCGAGTCTCTAGAAATTTTTTTTTATGTAACTCCAGTTATGAATATATTTAGGATGATTTGGAGACTTTTTTTATTTTGAATATGTTTGTTTTGTGTGTGAGGTGATTCTAATGTGTACACACAACATACCTTTTTCTTATAGAAGATTGTAAAGATATCTTAGAGTGTTCCGCATTTCACCTCATGACCTGGTACTATGATTAAAACTGTACTTCGAACTATCCCTATCTCGAATAAGTTTATATGGTCCCAAAGGTGTTCTAGTTACTGAAGTTTGGCTGTATTTGCAAAATTATACACTGATAGCAACACAGTTTGATACCATTGTTACAGCCCGTCCATGCTAATAAACCCTGTTGGTTTCATTGGGCAGCAGGGTTTGAGATGTCATTTCATCTCAAGGTCGGTTAAAAGTCCCACAAAATTGGAAGCAATGTCTCCAAAATTACCTTTACAGTGTTGACGGGGACGTTAAACCTCAAATCAAACAAACAAAGTTTTCTGATTATGTCTAGTAAACGTATGTTGTGTGCACTCATTAGAATTGCCTCAATGAAGCAATTCTAATGAGTACACACAACATACCTTTATCTTATAGAAGATGTAAAATATCCTAAAGTGTTCCCCATTTTGCCTCATAACCTGGTACTATGATTAAACCTCAGTACAGTCCAATCTGTATTAAGCAAGCATCTGAGGGATAACAAAAATGTGCTTGCTTAAGACAGATGCTTGTTTAATATAGGCAAAGGGGGTCTTTCATCTGTGCCCATGCATGTTTTTTCTTTAAAATGTGTATATTAATAAATCCGCATATACAACCTATAAAAATGTATTTAATAAATTATATAAATCAAAGTAGGACTCAGGAGGCCACTCTAACTGACTCCCTCCAGGAGCTGGTGGTTGTCTCTAAATAAGTGCGTCTTAAATCTTATGTTTTATTTAGATTCAAGATCTGTGAACTGGATTGAATGCAGAACTCCATAGGCATTCCTTTGATACTAAAAATACCTTTTGAATTAATTAAAGTTTACATTTTCTGATAAAATAATTATCAAAAATCTCATTTTTTAATTAAAATTTTAAAAAATTATCAAAATTCAATCCCTAAAATAAATATGTTCTAGTCTTTGTTAAGATTTCATTTTGCTAGGAAAACTTGCCATATGTATCTTCTTTAGCTATGCCAAATGTAATGAAAATCCGAAACCGGTAACAATGTAGGTTTACACCTTTAATGGATGTAGGCCGTGTCTGCAAAATTTACTATTTTATTGAAATCATCCAAGAACCTTACAAAAAGGCAATTCGTAACACTTACGTAATAAAAATGAGATTATACTAATCAAAATGAATACATATTAAGCTGATCTTGCTTAGAAACTATTAAAATATCATGCATTTCTGATATTTTCCTTTCATTTATACACTATGATCTATCCAAAATAGTAGATAGTAAAACATTAAATCAAAAGGTATTCTAATCAACAAATTAGGCTTGACAACATATATTGCTTTTTTATAAGCAGCAAAATTATTGGGAACATGTGCAACTTTATTTAATGACTTGACAGAAGTCATGCTACTCAAATAGGTGTAAGGCAAGGAGATCCATTATTTTCATTTCTATACCAAGCTGGTATGCAAGGACGCAATGGTCATTGGTTTGTTGTTACTAGTAAAAATAGTTCTGTTGATAAATCCGTGGCCAGATTAAGCCTTAGATATACTCTGTCTTTATGAACGCTGGATTATTATCCTAACAAAAAAGTTACAGTAATTATTGGTTAGTATTTCCAAAAATCGAAATTTCACTGATATTGAGTTTCTGTTGCAAAAGAAATTGATGGATGAGGCGCAGAATATTTGGTGTAAACAAAGCTGTTGCATGACCTAGAGAAATTTTGCTATTAGACAGGGAGAGAAGCAGTTTCCTTCCTTATAGTACACATGCATAAATATGTTTGTCAATACTTTGTCAATAAAATGGTTAATTTATCGGAAGCGAGGTTTTAGTATTTTGTTCTGGTTGTAAAACTTTCAACCACTTCTTGAATGTTTCTGCTGAATGCAAGTTCACTGTTTTTATGCCCCCGCATCATATGATGCCGGGGGCATATAGTTTTTTGGTTTTCCGTACGTGCGTACCTGCATACATGTGTACGTCCGTCTGTACGTGTGTGTGTACGAACGTACGTACGTACGTACGTACGTGATCCTGTAACCTCAGGTTAAAGTTTTTGTAACAGGTAGAGCCTGAACTTTTAGAACTCATATTTTCCTAACCATTTGATGGAACTGGTTCATCTTTGGTATGATGATAGATATAGGTCCAAAGTTTTATTGAGCAATACCCCCACCCATGCCTGAGACCTCAAGGTCAAGGTCACAGACTTAGAAATTTTCAATGTTAAAGACTCAGGTTAAGGTTTTTGTAACAGGTAGATTTGAACATTTTAGAACTCATATTTTCCAAACCATTTGATGGAATTGGTTCATATTTGGTATGATTATAGATATATGTCCAAAGTTTTATTCAGGGATACCCCTACCCATGCCCATGAGCTCAAGGTCAAGGTCATGGACTTAGAAATTTTCCATGTTCAAGACTCCAGTTAAGGTATTTGTACCTGGTAGAACCTGAAATTTTATGATGGTTTTGGTTCATATGATGATAGATATAGGTACAATGTTTTATTCAGCAATACCCCCACCCATGCCTATGACCTCAAGGTCAAGGTCACAGACTTAGACAATTTTAATGTGAAAGATTTTAAAGAGCTCCAATTTTCCAAACTATATCATGGATTTGGCTTATGAATGCTATGATGATAGATACAGGTCCAAATGTTTATTTGGCAATACCCCCACTCATGCCTATGGCTTCAAGGTCAAGGTCACAGACTTAGAAATTTTCAATGTTAAAGACTCAGGTTAAGGTTTTTGTAACAGGTAGATTTGAACATTTTAGAACTCATATTTTCCAAACCATTTAATGGAATTGGTTCATATTTGGTATGATTATAGATATAGGTCCAAAGTTTTATTCAGGGATACCCCTACCCATGCCCATGAGCTCAAGGTCAAGGTCATGGACTTAGAAATTTTCCATGTTCAAGACTCCAGTTAAGGTATTTGTACCTGGTAGAACCTGAAATTTTATGATGGTTTTGGTTCATATGATGATAGATATAGGTACAATGTTTTATTCAGCAATACCCCCACCCATGCCTATGACCTCAAGGTCAAGGTCACAGACTTAGACAATTTTAATGTGAAAGATTTTAAAGAGCTCAAATTTTCCAAACTATATCATGGATTTGGCTTATGAATGCTATGATGATAGATACAGGTCCAAATGTTTATTTGGCAATACCCCCACTCATGCCTATGGCTTCAAGGTCAAGGTCACAGACTTAGAAATTTTTAATTAGATATTTTAAGAGTTGATATTTTCCAAATCGTGCGATGGATTGAGTTGATATTTGGTATGATGTTAGATACCTGTCCATTTTATTCAGCGATACCCCCACCCATGCCCATGAGCTCAAGGTCAAGGTCACAGACTTAAAAATTTTTAATTATCCCCTCGCACAACATAGCTCTAGCGCCTATATTTCTTCACTGATTTCAATATAACTTCACCTGAGCGAGTTCGTCTTTCAAGGTCATGACCTCATGGTCAAGGTCACTGTGGCTATTTTTAGAAAAACTTTGTCATCGATATAACGCCTACATTTCTTCACCAATTTCAATATAACTTCACACAAATGTTCCTTATAAAAATAGCTCGAGCAGTTTCAACTTTCAAGGTCATGGCCTCACGGTCATTGTGGCTATTTTTAGAAAAACTTTGTCATCGCTCTAGCGCTTACATTTCTTCACAGATTTCAATATAACTTCACACAAATATTCCTTATGACAATATCTCTAGCGAGTTCCACTTTCAAGGTCAAGGTCACTGTGGCTATTTTTAGAAAAACTTTGTCATCGCTCTAGCACTTACATTTCTTCACCGATTTCAATATAACTTCACACAAATGTTCCTTATGACAATATCTCCAGGCATTTCGACTTTCAAGGTCAATGTCACTGTGGCTATTTTTAGAAAAACTTTGTCATCGCTCTAGCGCTTACATTTCTTCACCGACTTCAATATAACTTCACACAAATGTTCCTTATGACAATATCTCGAGCGATTTCGACTTTCAAGGTCAAGGTCACTGTGGCTATTTTTAGAAAAACTTTGTCATCGCTCTAGCGACTTCATTTCTTCACTGATTTCAATATAACTTCACACAAATGTTCCTTATGACAATACCTCGAGCGAGTTCGACTTTCAAGGTCAAGGTCACTGTGGCTATTTTTAGAAAAACTTTGTCATTGCTCTAGCACTTACATTTTTTCACCAATTTCAATATAACTTCTCACAAATGTTCCTGATGACAAGGTCACACACTTAGAAAATTTTGTTGCAACATGGATTTTCGGGTGAGGCGGGGCCCTTGGCGGGGGCATCTGTGTCGTCTGGACACATTTCTAGTTTAAGCACTGTTCTTGCTTGCTTTTTGTCCATTAATAATTACCAGTACATTTCTGTGCAATGGATCTCTCAGCTTAGAAAGAGCATTGATGTGTTTGGACAGAAAAAAACATTACAATGTATTTACTGAAAATAATTTAAAATCCTATGAGTAATGCGATAACTACTCACAGATTGAATAATTATTATCAACAGTTTAAATACTTCTTGATATCTTACATAATGTGCTTTTTAATTACTGCAACAACTGCTGAGATAGGTAAATGAAGTGAAAGACCTATACAAATATATAGACAACACAATCATGATCACATAAGTTTTGGAACACTGACAAATGTACCACCATGTGAATTCTAAAAGCAAACTCAAATGGCTTTTTGAATACAGCTTCAGGAAGCCGTTTGATTTCGTTCATAGGGGCTATACAAAAAAGATGCATTGGCTAGTGCCTATGCAGATACAAATTCTGAAAACTTAATGTCCAAGAAAAGTAATCTCAAGTGTTATTGATTTTCCCTAGAGTAAACCTTTCTTTTTAAATGGACAGTTAGGGTTAAATAAACAAACAACAGTTTGACTTGAGAGTCATTTATCTCGAGTTTGATAACAAATCTCACAAAATCTGAAGCAACGTCTAAAGTGACTGGTATGTTGTTGATTTGAATGTTAAATCTAAACATCACCTTAGCACCATTACCAAATTAGACAAGAAAGGCAGAAAGAAACCTGTGCAAATGATTACATGGGTGCGTTTGATGACGTTTGTCATCAAAACCTTTGCGGCATAGTTCTGTAGACAAAATAGTTTGTTCCATAGGGGGCAAATTTACCGAAATGGATGTTTTGAAATAATACTTATAATAATGCTATGAACTACTTACACAAACCATACTATACTATAGCCATGCAAATTGAAAGCAATAGTAAAGTATTATGAAACAACATGACCAAAACATGATAATCATATAATTTCACATTTTGCTGAATCAGGACTATCAGTATTCAGTCTGTTAAAACACAATGTTACCGGTCCTCAATTTCCATCAAAATTCATCGTCATGTTCCTAAGATATGTGGGTAGTTTTTATGCTAAAATGGTGTCTTGACAAAAATTGGAACATGGTAAAAATGCATATAAGATTTTAATGAATACAAAAATAGGAGCTGAAATATGGGGACACCATCAAAGAAAACTGAATGCCCAGCCACTATTACTAGACATATGAGGTCATTCATAGTATCAACTAACTCACCAATTATGGCTTTAATTGATAAAACATAGCAGCATTAGATATATGAAACTCTGAATACTGTAGACAGGTTTATATGAGAGTAATCTCTGTTGTGATAAAGACTTCATAAAATATGTAATAAATTTACGACGGAAATAAAATTTAAAAGTGAGTGCATCGTAATTATAATGGTTATACCCAAGCAATTATTGTGCATAATTTCATCAAAATCCAAGCGTGGGCAGAAACCAATGCAAATTTCCTATACCTTGAAAGACCCCCTTTCCTATATCTTGAAAGACCCCCTTTCCTATACCTTGAAAGACCCCCTTTCAATGAATTTGCCTTTTTGGAAAATCAAATGCACACTTGCTGAAGACATGTTTCTTGCTTAATATAGGTGGCCACTATAACAGGATTTTCTGTAATTCGAACTACCCTATCTCGAATAAGTTTATATGGTCCCAAAGCTGTCCGAGTTACTGAAGTTTGCCTGTACTTGAAAAATTATACAGTGATAGCAACACAGTGTGATACCATTGTTACAGGTGTACCAGCTGCTGCTGTATCAGACAGGACATCAGGACCACAACGTTGTCACGGTTACACTAGAAGCCCTGCTGCAGCTCCTCCGTACACCACCGCCTGGCTTCAAAGACATTCTAATCACCAGTGACAGTATTACAGAAACTTGTGTCTACAGTAGAGACATGGCTGGCTTGTTACCTGGAAGAAGTTGTAAGCTTAAACCATTGTATACTGATGGACTCTTCCATTGCTATATGTTGGACAAGTCCATTTGTCATATAAGGGGTTGTCAGGCCTATTTTTTCGTTTTCTATTTTTGACAGAAAATTCTGTTAGCCAATAGTGCAGGCCCTGATCAGACGCCGCGTTCTGCGGCGTCTGACCTGGGCCTGCACTGTTTGCCAAGGTACCCCTTCAGGGATTTCCCACATGCAATGGGTTAACTCCTATCTTTCTGATAACTAGTAAAAGTTGACTATATTTCACATTTCATTGTATCTGGAGAAGCCCTGAATCTAACCTGGGACCCTTGGTCTACTCCTCTCATCAACTAGGGGTCATGGGTTTGATTCAGGGCTTCTCCACTCTTTTGGGTGAGTCTTTCAACTGAGGTCACGTCTCCATAATATCTTTCTTGTTCGTGGTACATGAGACTCAAAAACAAATACTTACAACATTTATTTCTTGGAGCAATGATGTGGAAAAGACCTTTTATAACCTATCATGCTTCTAACTGGGATTCTTTTTAACCCTTATCTTGCTGTTCATGACAACCCCTATCTTTGCGAACAGTGTAGATCCAGATCAGATGGCTTCTGAAGAAGCCATCTGATCAGGATCTACACTGTTTTACATTCAATTTATGAATTGGTAGGAATAAATTACATCAAGTAATCTGATTTCTTCAAAGTCAGAAATGGGTTTGGCTAAACTGAATATTCAGCAAGAGAAGAGTTAACATAACAAATTCAATATAACGGCACAATAATAGGAACAAATACTGCCGTTATATCGTGGGTCCTCTGTATATACAGAAAACATAAACAATATTTTTATTATTTCTGCTCGAAGACATTGGTTGTGGGTATTTTGTTGAATGGCCTCAATAATGTGGTTCTAATGAGCACCCACAACCTATAATTAATTAAATACATGTAAATAAAAAAAAAAAAAATCATAATTTTTCATCAGAAAAATAACAGTTTTGGAGATATGAAAAGATGCACTTCATCACAAAAACATGCCTATATAATTCTGACCCCCTTGAACCCCACTTTTATATAGTAAAACTGGGATTTCATCTGAAAATTGTCATTTTTACAGTGGCAAAATTTACAAAGTATTTGAATAGTTGTGTTTTCGTAATGTGTAGCATGGCTGGGTTATGGTAATGTGTTTTTTGCTTCAGCATTATCTGAGGTACCTTCTACCAGTGCTTTGTCAACCACATCAGAAGATACTGGACTAGATGATGACTCAGAAATCACTGAAATAAAACCTGTCACTCAAACAGCAGCAGATGAAACATCCCTAGATTCAGCAGTTGACACATCCTCACAGCCAGGACCAGCTGGAGAGGGAGAACTGGGAGAGGGACAGCTAACGGAGAAAAGTCCCGATTCAGAGAATGACGAGGGTGTCATGTTTGTTGCTAGTACAGCCTATTCTGGAGTTGAAATCGGAGACTTACAGGAAGATCAGTCTCAAAAATCAAATCTTTCTAATGTGTGTAGTGGCAGTCAGGAGACATTGTTAAGTATTAAAAGTTTGAGTCCTGGTCACAATCTCCACCCACAGCCTAGTATAGGCCAGGATCTGAATGGTAATCCTGAACTAATTGTTGACAATGACAATTGTGATCCTTTATCATTGTTACCAGATACCTGTCAAGAGGATGTTTTGAATAATATAGGAACAATGACTGAGGGGGTGCCACTGGTGTATTGTGTGAGGCTGATATGTAGGAGGTTCTTGTTGTCAAGGACAAAAGGAGATTTAGTAACTGACAGGCATGTTAGGGTCAGTGTAAAGACGTTGGCCCTGGCCTCAGTTGGTTGTGCACTGAACCATCTTCCTTCTGTTTTCTTGGAGAATCTCTTTGCTGTTGAAATTCAAGGTAAACTATACTCACTTTTGTTACCTTCATTTACGTTTCTAATTTAGTCTTAAGTACCATAATTGGGACAGACAGGCCTAAGCAAACAGTGCAGACCCTGATCAGACTGGTCTGATCAGGGTCTACACTGTTGGCCATTCATTCTGCACTTTTTGCACTCCTTGCTGGATCATTAAACAAATTTGTTAAAACCCTTTTAGGAGTATCACAGCAAGTTCTCAGGGTGTCTGAATTCTTAGGATTTTTATGGTAGCCACCTGGGGCTTTTTGTTTAAGAGAAAAAATGTTGATAGTTAATATATTGTTTAAAAAACTTTTGATCATTAGATATGACAAATGTGCTAATATTTTTGTGGAAAAATGAATGATAATTAGCTTTTGTAAATGTAACATTTTTTCAGCAAAATACCAAACATTTATCAGTTTGCCCATTAACCAGGGTCCAGTTGTTTAAACATTGAAAACTGAGCGAGGTCATTAATGATCAAATTGTTAACTTTGCTAACAACTACAGTATCTAATACCCAAATATTTTTGCTAAAAAAATGTATTTTTTGCAAATGCTAAAGCTACTCAAACTTTATTTGCAAAAATATTAGTGGTCATGCCATATGTGTTCTCCTGCATCTGTTTAAATTTTCTATCAAATACATGTATACAATGAAGTACACTAAATATTTTTCAAAGAACAACATTGTGTTTGCGATGAAAAGAACTGAAGGGTCCTGGTAATTGAGATTTTTCATACCTGAGGAAACTTTTGTGATACCCACAACACATTTGGAAAAATGAGAAAAAATACCGAAAATATATTTAATAAATCAGATAGGCTTTTTACATGTTCAGTTGTAATTTTGTTTGCCAATGAAACCAATAGGGTTTATATGCATGGACGGTCTGACTCGTACTGCTTTGCCTGGGCAGGCTTAGATCCTATCGTGCGGGTCGGATTTAGCTCTGCATGGAACCATCGTGCAGCCCATATATTTCTTCAAGCCTCGATTGGCAGGGGCCGTCAGTTATAGGGTTAACTAGGATAATTAAGAGATAAGTTTCCTTAATCCTTGTCCTGCTGAATATTTAAATATGTTACACCCACTACTGTTTATCAACAAATTTGATTACTTGATGCAAATCATTGCAACAAATTTATAAATTGAATGACAAACAATGAAGTTCCTGATCACAGGGCTTCTTCAGAAGCCATCTGATCTGGATCTACATTGTAAGATAAGACATATCTGGGCTTAGCAGGACAACGATAAATCCTTCAGAAATCTTGTGGGTACTTGTTTGGGATCACCTCATTTGTGTGAAGAAATAAGAAAAAAATACCCTAACTATTGCCATTAACCCTTTACCACTCAGATACGTGTTTTTACGTGTCTGCACCCCCCCCCCCCCCCATTTTAAGCCCCAGAAACACCTAAAATCTGCATTTCTACCCCTGGATAGTTATGTTTGCTTTAGGATTTGTTGGGCAAAAAAGTGACCTGTTTTTTCGCGCGCCTCCCCACTAAAAATATTCTGCGGGGGATTGAAGGGGGGCAACGCCCCCCTCACATCCCGAAAAATTTTGGGTTTATGGCCCAACCGGCCGCTAAAATTTATATCTCAGGGTGTCTGGGGTCAAAAATGCCTGAAAATTGATGCTGATAAAACATGCTGCAAACAGTGAAAATGGCCAGTGCCAAACACCTAAATTGTTGCCTTGACAGCTGTGTGAAGATTAAAATGTGGTCAAAAATTCATGTGAAAACACACTTTTTGCCAACTTTGAGATGCCCCCTCTTTAGCATAACAACAATGATCAAGTCATGAAAGGTTGCATTTGAAAGGCTACTGCCCAATGAACATTCATACCGAGTTTGGTGTAAAACAGACCATCCATTATGACACAATGGCTAGTTGAAGTTGCTGTCAGGTGCAACACTGTGAAAATCAGCAAAATTTGCAAAATCCCTGAGTGGTAAAGGGTTAATGGGGCCTTTACTGTGTCAGAATCAGAATCAGAATTGTTACTGGTGACACGTCAAATGACATTCATACACCAGGACCTGTGATGTGGGAAGTTAGTCCCTAGCTCTAACCAAAGAGGTAAATTGAGCTACACAATCATCAGCACCTTCAGCTGTCGAAATAATCCAATGGGGAAGGGCATTCCAATCTCTAATGGTTTTGGGGAAGAACGACTCTTTAGTTCTTGCAGTAAGGGTCTGAAAGGCCAATGAATGGTGATTTCTACAGTGTCTAGCTGGGGAAACAAGGTCGTCTGTTGGAATGCTGGCAGCACCCTTTAGACCTTTGTATAAAAGGATGAGCCTACTGTCTTTTCTCCTTTTCTTGAGAGACCCCCATCTTAATTTTCCAAGTATTCCAGTCATGCTCCCAGTTTCAAAGCAGTAATTGCCTGTTACAAATCCAGCAGCTCTATTCTGAACTTTCTCAATTTTTTCGTTAAGGACCACTCCACTGGGGTCCCAGATACAACTACCTTATTCCAAGATTGGGCAAACAAGACCTTTATATGCTGCCTCTTTTACATCCTGGGGGCACTGATGAAGATTTCGCCTCAGGAAACCAAGCGTTCTATTTGCCTTAGCGGACATGTTGCTAATATGAGTATTCCATCTCAAGTTGTGTGAGATTGTCATTCCAAGGTATGTAATGGAGTCCACATTCTCGAGGACCGTTCCCTCAAAGATGTAAGAAGCCTCAACTTTATTAGATCTCTTCCTAGTGTTATCTGCATAATATTGCATTTAACTGGCTGAAATCTCATGCCCCATTTTCGGGCCCAACATCCTAATCTATCTATGTCAGCCTGAAGTTTCAATGAGTCATCTGTATATCTTATTTCCTGGTAACAAACAAAGTCATCTGCGAACAGAATTATTTCTGCGTCAATGTCAGTGGAAATATGATTGAGGTGCCACTGTTTGTTCAAGGGTTTCTTAAATCACATGTGAGTCACCAAGTTATGCAGTGGAAGGTCAGGTAGTTTTTTCTGGGTATTTAAGTTTTTACCCACCTCTGGTTAGATGTTAGTGAAATAATCTTGAAAGGTCATAAAACCAAAATTTATATTAAAAAAAAAAAGCAAATAAAAAACAAAGCAAATTATAATAAAAAAATTGTTGCTATTACTTGCCTTATGTATGTACAGTGTGTATCTTTACAGGTGTAGATGATCCTCCAGACATCAAAGATGTACTATTATATGCCACCCACCCTGACCCTCAGTTGAGAGGTCACACTACTGTGATCATTGGTAATTTTATCAGCACAGTGTTGATGGAAGCTAGAGGAGATTTTACCAAGTGGATTCAGCAGAATCATTCTGGTGAGGAAAATACAATATTTACCCAAAGTACTCCTTACCATACTTGTTCTAAAAATTGGAACAGTTTACTACCCAACGTTATGTCTAAGAATAATGAGATGAGTGGAAAACAGAGTAGACTGGGATGAGATGCTGCATTCTGTTGCATTTACCTAGCTACTTGTCATGAGCAGATCATGGGATACATAATGAAAAATTATAAAGGTTAATTTTTGTCAATTCTCCATGTTGTGTTGTTGATGTTCATTCATTTGAACAATCTCGAAGTGCTTCAAGATAGGTTTTTATGTAGAAATAAGAAAAATTATCCCTCACTTGCCATCAAAATACCTTCTCTGTTGCTGTGAAAGTGAAGGCACCCAAATTCAATAACTTGGGGCCTTTGCCCCAGATATGGGAAACAACATCTCCTAAATGAGAGGGATGTTAAACCTTAAATCAAACAAACAATAGACAATGTGCAGAGTGCAAGAACTATAACTTTTGCATTTATACTTTTTTAGTTATTTCCCTTAGAAGTTTGTCGGTCCCAAAATCGTGTCCGCTTTATAACTTAAAAGCCGTTGAAGCTGTCTTCGTGGAACTTCATTTAAATATTAATCATTATTGGACGATGTGCAGAGTGCAAGACCTATAACTCTTGGATTTATACTTTTTGGGTTATTTCCCTTAGAAGTTTGTCGGTCAAAAAATCCTGTCCACTCTATCATTTGAAAAATGTTCAAGCTATGTTCATGGAACTTCATATAAATATTAATCAACATTCAGCGACGTGCAGAGTGCAAGAACTATAACTCTTGCATGTATACTTTTTGAGTTATTTTCCTTGGATTTTTTTCTGTGACAAAATCGTTTCCGCTCCATAACTTGAAAACAGTTCAAATTCATAAAGATATCGATCAACGTTAGACGATATGCAGAGCGCAAGAACTCAATAAGTCTTGCATTTGTACTTTTTGAGTTATTTCCCTTGAAAGTTTTTCCATCACAAAATCGTGTCCACTCTAGAACTTGAAAAAAACAACGTTTAAGCTATCCTCGAATCAAACAAATCAAACAAAATCTTCATGAAACTTCATATAAATATCAATCAGCAGAGTGCAAGATCTATAACTCTTGCGTTTATACTTTTTGAGTTATTTCTCTCAGAAATTTTGTCTGTAACAAAATCATGTCCTCTCTTTAATTTGAAATGTGTTTAAGATATCTTCAAGAAAATTCATGTAAATATCAGTCACAATTAGATGATGTGCAGAGTGCAAGAGCCATAACTTCTGCGTTTATACTTTTTGAATTATTTGCCTTGGGACTTTGTCAGTCATAAAATCATGTCCACATTATAACTTGAAACTATTCAAGAAATCTTCATGAAGCTTTATATGAATGTAGTTCAACATCTGGCCCCCTGTATGCCAAAGTTTTAGTTGTATACACCAGACACATTTCAAGGGCAAAACTATAATTTACAATGCTCAAAGGAAGGGTAATACAAAAAAATACTAAACATATGGTTCTTGTACACTGCATCCAATCACATTAGTTAATATTAATGCTAGCTGAATGTACAAAACAATATGACACAAAAAAGTGGGGAGACAACTGTGTTTTTGTAGAAAAAAAAATCTATTAAATGGATAGTTTTTGATAACTGTCCATAAAAAATATTTTAAGCAGGTTTTTGTATAGAATTAGGAAAATTTTCCTTCACTTTTCACCAAATGTTGCTGTGAAAATAAAGGCATCCATAGTTGTTTGTCACAGACAGGCTCTTGATGTTAGGCACCAGTAACCATGTGCTTGTGGTCACATCATTTTTATCCCCCGACCGAATAGGTTCGGGGGATATAGCGATCAGCCTGGCGTCCGTCCGTCCGTCTGTCCGTCCGTCCGTCCGTCCGTCCGTCCGTAGACGCAACCTTGTGATGGCCATAACTCCTATACCCTTTGCGATTCATTGATGGCTCTTGGCACAATTGTCCACAAGGCCGAGACGGCGTGTCATGCGCAAGAACCAAAACTCTGGATGCCATACTTTTGCAGTTATCTCCCCTTTTAATAAAATAGAATGACTACTTTGTGATGGCCATAACTCCAATACCCTTTGAGATATATTGATGGTACCTGGTACAGTTGTTCACAAGGCTGAGACAGCGTGTCATGCACAAGAACCACAACTCTGGTTGCCATGGTTTTGCAGTTATCTCCCCTTCCAATAAAATAGAGTGACAACCTTGTGATGGCCATAACTCCTATACCCTTTGAGATTCATTGATGGTTCTTGGCACAATTGTTCACAAGGCTGAGACGGTGTGTCATGCGCAAGAACCAGAACTCTGGATGCCATACTTTTTTAGTTATCTCCCCTTTTAATAAAATAGAATGACTACTTGTGATGGCCATAACTCCAATACTCTTTGAGATATATTGATGGTACTTGGTACAGTTTTTCACAAGGCTGAGACGGCGTGTCATGCACAAGAACCACAACTCTGGTTGCCATGGTTTTGGAGTTATCTTCCCTTCCAATAAAATAGAGTGACAACCTTGTGATGGCCATAACTCCTATACCCTTTGAGATTCATTGATGGTTCTTGGCACAATTGTTCACAAGGCTGAGATGGTGTGTCATGCGCAAGAACCAGAACTCTGGATGCCATACTTTTTTAGTTATCTCCCCTTTTAATAAAATAGAATGACTACTTTGTGATGGCCATAACTCCAATACCCTTTGAGATATATTGATGGTACCTGGCACAGTTGTTCACAAGGCTGAGACGGTGTGTCATGCACAAGAACCACAACTCTGGTTGCCATGGTTTTGGAGTTATCTCCCCTTCCAATAAAATAGAGTGACAACCTTGTGATGGCCATAATTCCAATACCCTTTAAGATATATTGATGATACCTGGCACAGTTATTCACAAGGCCGAGACGGTGTGTCATGCACAAGAACCACAACTCTGGGTGCCGTGGTTTTTTTTGTTATCTCCCCTTCCAATAATATAGAATCACTACCTTGTGATGGCCACATCTCCAACACTCTTTGAGATATATTGATGATACTTGGTACAGTTGTACATGAGGTTAAACAGGTGTGTCACGTGCAAGAACCACAACTCTGGGTGCCCTGTTTTTTTAATTATCTCCCCTGACAATATAATCTTGTGATGGCCATAACTCCAATACACTTTGAGATATATATTGATGGTACTTGGCACAATTGTATACAACGTTGAGACGGCGCTTCATGCCTAAGAACCACAACTCTGGGTGCTATGATATTTGAGTTATCTCCCCTTCCAATATAACAGTTTGACAACCTTGTGATCATCTTACCTCCAATACCCTTTGAGACATATTGGTGGTACTTGTTGCAGATGTACATGAGGTTAAGCAGGTGTGTCATGCTCAAGAATTACAACTCTGGGTGCTCTATGATTTTAGTTATCTCCCCTGGCAATATAACCTTGTGATGGCCATAACTCCAGCACCCTTTGAGATATATTGAAGGAACTTGGCACAATTGTATACAAGGTACAGAAGGGATGCCAAATGCAAGAATCACAACTGTGTGCACTGTGGTATTTGAGTTATCTACCCTTCCAATATAACAGTATAACCAGCTTGTGATCACCATATCTCCAATACCTTTTGAGACATATTGATGGTACTTTGTACAGAAATACATGAGCTTAAGCAGGCATGTCATGTGCAAGAACCACATTTCTGAGTGCCCTGTGTTTTTAGTTATCTCCCCTGACAGTATAATCTTGTAATGGCCATAACTGCAATACTTTTGTGATATATTGCTGGTTTAATTCTGGTGCACTTTCTATTGGTGAACAATCTTCTGAAGGCCATATTGGCTTTTGGTCGGGGGATTTGCCATCTCTTCCGATGGCTATTTTTATATCATGATGTTATCCACTAATTAAAAGCAGTGTTATATGATATTTATGGTTTTGTTGCAGAGTTAATCACTGTAGAGAGATTAGTAGAAGTTCTATTGTCTATATCAGAAGACAGATCCTCAGTAGCTGCCCGGCTAGCTGTAGGCGCCCTCAGGTCATGTTTACCTCAGATACTACACAGTTGTCATAGTGACATAGGGCTCAGAGGGCTGCTGAAATTGCTCAAAGTGAAAAATGATTCTTATTGGTTGGTAAAGGTAAGTGAAAATTAACCTTTGTCCTGCTGAACCAGAATATGCTCTATCTTTGCAAACAGTGTAGATACAGATCAGTTAGCTTCTGGAAGCCATCTGACATTCAATTTTTATAGGTTTTGGGATTAAATTTTGTCAAGAAATCAGATTTGTTGAAAGTCAGGTATGGGTGTGACTAAATTTATTTAATCAGCAGGACAAGAGTTAATTATTCTAAAAGCCCCATTTTCAAGTTAAAATTTATATTTTTGTAGAAAATACAGCATAATAACAAAGTCTGATACAGTATAAAAATAATAAAGTTAATAATAAATAATAATAATCAACCTTATTTATAGAAGGTAACACATTTAGTACTAGTACTAATCTTCCATGTGGCCCTCTTTTGCTGGGTAGTAACCAGTACTAAGCAATGTGGATAAAGTCTCTTGTTAAGGAAACAGCAAGTGGCGGTTGCAGGGTCGAACCGGCTACCTCTCGATCTCAAATCCGATGCTTTACCACTGCACCACAGCGCTCCAGAACTGTATACATTGGTTGCAGTTGTTTATTATGTCTCCCCCGAAAAATTTTTTTTCGGAGAGACATATTGTTTTTCCCCCGGGCGTCTGTCTGTCCGTCTGTCCGTCTGTCCGTCTGTCACACTTTCGTGTCCGCTCTATAACTTGAAAACCGTTCGAGCTATCGTCACGAAACTTAGTATAAATATAAATCAGCATTAGACGACGTGCAGTGCGCAAGAACTATAACTCTCGCATTTATACTTTTTGAATTATCTCCCTTGGAAGTTTGTTGGTATGTATATATGTATGGGAAAATCGTGTCCGGTCAATAACTTTCTTATTTTCAGATGGATTTTAAAATTACTTGGCAGAAATATTAACAACCATAAGACGATGTGTGGTGCGCATAAATCAGGTTGGTACCTCAAAGGTCAAGGTCATACTTAGAGGTCAAAGGTCAAAAAAGGGGCCTTTTTTTCGTATTTGGTCAATAACTTTCTTATTTTCAGATGGATTTTAAAATTACTTGGTAGAAATATTAACAACCATGAGACGATGTGTGGTGTGCATCAGGCAGGTCAGTACCTCGAAGGTCAAGGTCATACTTAGAGGTCAAAGGTCAAAAAAGGGGCCTTTTTTTCGTGTTTTGTCAATAGCTTTCTTATTTTGAGATGGATATTAAAATTACTTGGCAGAAATATTAACAACCATGAGACGATGTGTGGTGTGCATCAGGCAGGTCAGTACCTCGAAGGTCAAGGTCGTACTTAGAGGTCAAAGGTCAAAAAAGGGGCCTTTTTTTCGTGTTTTGTCAATAACTTTCTTATTTTGAGATGGGTTTTAAAATTACTTGGCAGAAATATTAACAACCATGAGACGATGTGTGGTGTGCATCAGGCAGGTCAGTACCTCGAAGGTCAAGGTCATACTTAGAGGTCAAAGGTCAAAAAAGGGGCCTTTTTTTCGTGTTTTGTCAATAACTTTCTTATTTTGAGATGGATTTTGAAATCACTTGGCAGAAATGTTAACTATCATGGGACGATGTGTTGCATGCATGATTCAGTTTGATACCTCAAGTGTCAAGGTCATACATAGAGGTCAAAGGTCAATAAAGGGGCCTTTTTTCGTGTTTGGTCAATAACTTTCTTATTTTTAGATGGATTTTGAAATTGCTTGGCAGAAATGTTAACCACCATGAGATGATGTGTTGCATGCATGACCCAGTTTAGTACCTGAAAGGTCAAGGTCATACATAGAGGTTAAAGGTAAAAAAAGGGGCCTTTTTTGTGTTCTGTCAATAACTTTCTTATTTTTAGATGGATTTTGAAATTACTTGGCAGAAATGTTAACCACCATTAGACGATGTGTTGTGTGCATTACCCAAGTTGGTACCTCAAATGTCACAGTCGTACTAAGAGGTCAAAGGACAAAAAGGGGCCTTTTTATGCCTCGAACTTTGAAAAAGTTGGAGGGGCATATTGGTTCTGGTTCGTGCGTCCGTTTGTCAGTCTGTTACGCTTTTGATGCATAGCATAACTAAAGAACCGTGTATGCTAGGGTTTTGAAATTTCATATATAGATTCCTCATGGAAAATTAGCTGACGCGTATTTTTTTTCTCGTCCAGATTATGCCCTTTCAAGAGTTATTGCCCTTTGAAATTTTTTTAATAAAATCTTGTCAGCAAGATATCTCAAAAACTATTGGAGCTAGAGTCTTGAAAGTTGGTGAATAGATTGGTGGTGATTAGTAGATGAACTGATTAACTTATGACAAAATTCCAAAAAATACTTTGATAGTTATGGCCCTTTGTCATTTTGGTAATTTGTGCCCATTGTAATGTATGCTAAAAGTGATCACTTTAGAACCGTGTATGCTAGGGTTTTGAAATTTCATATATGGATTCCTCATGGAAAATTAGCTGACACGTATTTTTTTTCTCATCCGGATTATGCCCCTTTCAAGAGTTATTGCCCTTTGAAATTTTTTAAATAAAATCTTGTCAGCAAAATGTCTCAAAAACTATTGGAGCTAGAGCCTTGAAAGTTGGTGAACATATTGGTGGTGATGAGTTGATGGACTGATTAACTTTTGACAAAATTCCGAAAAACACTTTGTGAGTTATGGCCCTTTGTCATTTTGGTAATTTGTGCCCATTGTAATATATGCTAAAAGTGATGCATAGCATAACTTTAGAACCGTGTATGCTATGGTTTTGAAATTTCATATATGCATTCCTAATGGAAAATTAGCTGACACGCATTTTTTTTCTCATCCGGATTATGCCCCTTTCAAGAGTTATTGCCCTTTGAAGTTTTTGGAATAAAATCTTGTCAGCAAAATATCTCAAAAACTATTATAGCTAGAGCCTTGAATGTTGGCGAATACACGTAGATTGGTGTTGATGTGTAGATGACCTGCTTAACTTTTGACAAAATTCCGAAAAATACTTTGTGAGTTTTGGCCCTTTGTCATTTTGGTAATTTGTGCCCATTATAATGTATGCTAAAAGTGATGCATAGCATAACTTTAGAACTGTATATGCTATTGTTTTGAAATTTCATATAAGCATTCCTGATGGAAAATAAGCTGACGCGTATTTTTTTTCTCATTCAGATTTTGCCCCCTTCAAGAGTTATTGCCCTTTGAAGTTTTTTTAATAAAAGCTTATCAGCAAGATATCTCAAAAACTATTATAGCTAGAGTCTTGAAAGTTGATGAAAAGATTGGTGGTGATGAGTAGATGACCTGATTAACTTTCGACAAAATTTGAGTTATGGCCCTTTGTAATTTTGGTAATTTGTGTCTATTGTAATGTATGCTAAAAGTGATGCATTCCATAACTTTAGAACCCTGTATGCTATGGTTTTGAAATTTCATATATGCGTTCCTGATGGAAAATAAGCTGACACGTATTTTTTTTCATCCGGATTAACTTAAGAACCGTGTAAGCTACGGTTTTGAAATTTTATACATGGTTTGCTATGGAAAATTAGCTGACACATATTTTTTCCTCATCCGCATTATGCCCCTTTCAAAAGTTATTGTCCTTTGATTTGTTTGTTAGCATAACCTTGGGGCCAAGGCCACACACTTTGAACTATTATTGTAATCGTGGTAATTTTCGGTTTTATTGGACGGGTTTTTAAAAAATTCCGTCCTTTAAAATAGCGATGTCCGGGTGGGTGGTTGGGCGGGTGGATGGGCCCCACAGGCACGACATAGCCTTCGGCGGAATTCTTGTTGTATGTTTTTAAGTCTTTAACAATATTTGTTGAATATTTTGCCATCTAGGGACAAGCAAAGGTTGGGGGCATTGTGTTTTACAAACACCATTCCTAGTTTAGTGTTCAGTCAAGAACTTTCTTTTTCCTGGATAGATTGTGAAATTACTTGGCAGAAATGTTAACGATCATGGTACGATGTGGTGCAAGCTAGACCTAGGTCGGTATCTCCAAGATCAAGGTCATACTAAGAGGTCAGAGGTAAAAAAAGTTTGTTTTTTTTGTGTGTCCAGTCAATAACTTTTTTATTTCTGGATGGACTTTATAAAGTAACCATGCAGAAATGTTCACCGTCATTAGACCATGAGTCATGTACAAGACCAAGGTCCATATACCTCCAATGTCAAGGTCATACCTAGAGGTCAAAGGTAAAAAAAAGGGACAGTCAATAACTTCTTTATTCTTTGATGGATTTTGAAATTACTTGACAGAAATGTTAACCATCATGAGACGATGTGTTGTACCTCAAAGGTCAAGGCCATACTTAGAGGTCAAAGGTAAAAAAGGGCTTTTATGTGTATGGCCAATAACTTTTTATTTTTCTATGAACATTTTTAAAGCTACTTTGCAGAAATGTTTATCTTCATTAGATGATGTGTTGCACACAAGACCCGGCTCAATACCTCCAATGTCAAGGTTATACTTAGAGGTCAAAAACGGGGGAGACATCTGTGTTTTTGTAGAAAAACAAATTCTAGTCTAATTCTGCATTGATCATAATTATCACATTTTGTACCGGAAACCCCAAAAGGGTAATTGCACACCCAGATCAGATGCCCCAGAATGGTCAGTGCCTACACTGTTTGCTAAAAGTTCAACCATTTTCCTATAAATAAATTTTGAAGAAAACACAACTTGACACCCCTAAATTTTGAAATGGACTCCTGCTATAAGGAAGAAGATTCCATTTGGCACAAAATGGGCTATAGCATAACCTGTAATAAGGTCACTTCATTTTTTTTTTTGATAAGTATATTTAACAGAAATCAAGAACACAACATTTTGCAGTCTGTTCAATCAGATGGAAATGCAATCAGATGGAAGTGTTAAATTATCATGTGAATCAGTCATTACTCCTTTTTATGCAGACTTCCAACTTTAACACTCTTTATAATACTGTTGTTCGGGTCCAAAGTGTAAACTGTGTTTTGTTCAAACAAAAACATGTAGATTACATAGACAAATGACTATTTATGGCCACTTTTCTATGTAATCTATACATAAATGGTCACCTTTCTGTGTAATTATACCCCCGACGAGGGTCAGGGGGTATATAGTTTTCGTCTTTCCATCCGTTCATTGGTTCGTTGGTTGGTTGGTTCGTTCGTTCGTTCGTTAGTTAGTTCGTTCGTTCATTCGTACTTCCGTCTGTCCCGCCGTTCGTCAACCTTTACGTCAAAGTTTTGCGTTAAACCTTTTTGATTGCTCATATCTCTGTAACCACATGTTAGATTCTCTTCATATTTGGTAAAGGATATCTCTATAGCATTACCTTTCATATGTAATATCTAAGCCCCTGGGTCAAGCCCCTGGGTGGGCTGTCTGTCCGTTTGTCAGTTTTTACGTCAAAGTTTTGTGTTAAACCTTTTTCATTGCTCATATCTCTGTCACCACATGTTGGATTCTCTTCATATTTGGAAGAGGATATCTCTATAGCATTACCTTTCATATGGAATATCTAAGCCCCTGGGTCAAGCCCCTGGGTGGGCTGTCCGTCCGTTTGTCAACTTATACGTCAAAGTTTTGTGTTAAACCTTTTTGATTGCTCATATCTCTGTCACCACATGTTGGATTCTCTTCATATTAGGAAGAGGATGTCTCTAAAGCATTACCTTTCATATGGAATATCTAAGCCCCTTGGTCAAGCCCCTGGGTGGGCTGTCCGTCTGTTTGTCAACTTTTACGTCAAAGTTTTGTGTTAAACCTGTTTGATTGCTCATATCTCTGTCACCACACGTTGGATTCTCTTCATATTTGGAAGAGGTTATCTCTATAGCATTACCTTTCATATGGAATATCTAAGCCCCTGGGTGGGCTGTCCGTCCGTTTGTCAACTTTTACGTCAAAGTTTTGTGTTAAACCTTTTTGATTGCTGATATCTCTGTCACCACATGTTTGATTCTCTTCATATTTGGTACATGGTATCTCTATAGCATTACTTTTCATTTGGAATATCTAACCTCGCGGGTCAAGCCCCTGGGAGGGCTGTCCACCCGTCAGTCTGTTCATCAACATTTATGTCAATGTTTTGTGTTAAACCTTTTTTGTTGCTCATATCTCTGTAACTACTTGTTAGATTCTCTTCATATTTGGTAAAGGATATCTCTATAGCATAACTTTTCATATGGAATATCTAAGCCCCTGGCAGGGCTGTCTGTCAGTTTGTCCATTTTTACGTCAAAGTTTTGTGTTAAACCTTTTTGATTGCTTATATCTCTGTAACCTCATGTTAGATTCTCTTCATATTTGGTACAGAATATAGCTATAGTATTAACTTTCATATGGAATATCTAAGCTCCTGGGTCAAGTCCCTGGGTGGGGCTAGGGGTCAATAATTAGGACTTGCACATTTTGTTTAGGTCCAAGTTTTGTGTTAACTGTTTTGGTTTAAACAATATTTATTAGAATAAATTCACATGTATACATCGCACAATAGTATAAAACATCAGACACGGAGTCTACCATACAGTCAGTCCCTCCGATTACGACGCATATGCAGTACTGACAGCTTATTTGATCAGGCATCACAAACCCTAATCAAAAATTTCACCCTCAGAGGATACCCAATTAAGCTCATCAAGAGTGCAGTGACAAAAGCAAGAACAATGAACCGTGACGATTTGTTACAATCGCAAGACTTGACAGGTACAAAGAAACAGATCATACCCTTCATAATCACCAATAATCCGCTCAACCCACCAATCGCAACCATTCTGTCCAAGTATAGGCGAATCCTAGAAATTTCTGAGGAACTCAAACCAATCACTGACAGCAAAACCCTAGTTGTCCAAAAACGAGCCACAAATCTCAAACAGCTACTAACACGCGCCGACATCAACCCCCAACAGATTGAAAAAGGGAGTTCACCATGCGGAAAAACATGCGCAGCCTGTCCCTTTCTACAAAGAACAGATCATATCACCTCATGGAAAACCAAAGAAACAATTAAGATACAAGGCCGCTTCAATTGCAAAACAAAAAACGTGATATACGTCATCAGCTGCAAAAAATGCGGTCTACAATACGTCGGGCAGTCCGGCAACACTTTCCAAGAACGCTTCAGGGGCCATATTGCGGACATAAGACAAGGCAATAACGTCAAACCAGTTTCCCGTCACTTTACGTCCGTAAACCACACGACAAACGACGTCAACGTCACGATTGTCGCCCAGACAACAGACAACCTCAACGTACGCTTGCGAACAGAAGAAACCTGGATCAGCAGATTAGGAACCAAACATCCGTCGGGACTAAATCTCATTCAGTAAACATGGAGAAGCCGTTCACGTGCAGCACGTGCCACAAAAAACTGTCGACTATCGGAAATTTAAGAAGACATAACAAAGCCTTCCACTCATCAAACCGTGTCAAGTTTCAATGTTGGCATTGTCACAACACATATGCCAGACAAGAATCTGCTAGAAAACACGCCTATATTAAACATGGGGACACTGAGAGAAAAACCGTCAAAACCACTACAGGAAACCCACGCTGGAAACCAGAAATCTTCAAACCGGGCCCATGGAACCCGCCACCCGAGGCCAGGCCCAAGTCTGGGACTGTATACAAAATACAAATTCCGCCTGCATCAGAACAGAGTCATATCAACAACATCAAGCAACAACGAAGGATAAGCCGAGTCAACCCCTACATCCCCCTCACCGTAGACGAGGCCCTTGTCACCACCAGCAACGACGAATGCACACTAGCGAGACTAAACAGATTACAAGTAATGAAGGATCTGGAAATATCCCCCTCATCTTCTACGAGCACCATCACACAGGACGAACTTAGACCAGAAGAAGAAGCATTGGACATAACTATCCCAACCATATATGGGATTTACCATACATCTACAAACTAGATACAATCTATTTACACTTACCTTTAATGATCTAAATTTTTCCACATCTATCTGCACTTTCCTACTTTCGTTTTCAATAGCTTACGACGGCACAGAGTGTCTTTATTTTTAGAACAATACATGTCACGTGATCTAATTATCCGTTTTTTAATACTTCAGTAAACTTTTCACTATGATGCTTTGTCTTGAAAAAGGTCTTGGTAGACCGAAACCGGTTGACAAATAAACACATAACGATAAAAAAGCCTGTTGTTTGGTTGTTCATTCTGTATTTCCTCTTATCCTCTGACAATAGTATATGGTACAGGATTTGATAACTGTTTTCATTATACTCCTTGCATACAAAGTATATCAAAGGTTATAGTTTTTGTCTTTCCATCTGTTCATTATTAGTTAGTTGGTTCTGACCCTTGTCAGATTTGTCAGCTTATATATTGGTCCTTGTGATCTTAGAAACTACAGTGACTAGAACTGTTAAATTTTGCATAATATTTTCTCTTCAAATGCAGACAATAATAAATGCAAGTAATAATAAAAAAAATGCATTGCTTTATTATGTCATTATACAGCTACTTTAATTCAACAAATGTTCTATGACAGCCTATATGTTTGTTGTTTCCAGACAAAATTGTTCCAAATTGCAACAAACTTTGAATTTTTATTATTCAGCAAAGACAAGCAGTTTCATCTTTGCATATGATAAATTATACTATATTTGTTGAAATGCAATAGTCATTCTCAGTGGACTAAATGGAAAGTTTATATGGAAAGGTTCAATGCTACAAACAAATTTTCATTTCCACTAAAAGGGGATGGCACTGGTCGGGGGTATACGTGCCCCACTGGGCACTTTCTCTAGTCTTTACATTTTTTGGATCCCTGTAATCTAAACTGTATTATAAAGAGGTTGTGGTTTATATATATCCTCTCCAGGTTGAGTTGCTAGAACTGATCCAGTGTCTAGACTTCAAAGTGATACACCACATAGAGAGTGTTTGTGAAGCTGTGAAAAGAGGGAGTCATCATTATTTAGGGGTAAGTGACACCAAGAAGAACGAAAAAAAAAAAAGAGAAAATGAAAATTAACCCCTTATTTCCCAGGATAAAATCCGAGATTTCCTTGTCTGTTGTGCAAGAAAAATATTCTAAATTCCTCATTGCCATTGAACTAGAGTGTACGGGAACAGATACACATTGGATATTTTACCCCATTTTGTATAAGGGGACACTTTACAAAAACATGCCTATACTAATACATTGCAAATTTTACTGCCGAAAACACAAAACTTTTCAGATGAAAATTTGTGATATTTTTTCTTATTTCTACTCAAAATTTAGAATGTGGGTACACGTTAGAACCGCCTCATTGAGGCGGTTCTAATGAGTACCCACAGTCTATAGTTTAGAGCAGAAATAAGAAAAATAAGGTTTACCCCTGTAAACCCCAGTTTTACTATATAAAAGTGGGGTTCAAGGGGGTCAGAATTGTATAGGCGTGTTTTCGTGATGAACAATAAGGGAGTGTAGACTTGACCTCTTCTCTAAAGGGATCTCTAGTGACAAAGGAGACAAAATATCAATTACAAAGTTATCTCCCCTGAAGATGTATTCATTCCCCTTAAAAATTAATCACTGAGATAATAAACCATGGAAATTGCATTGTCACTTGATAGCTGTGGTTTAGTTCAGTGATTTTACACTGTCAGCCCTCTTTATGCTGACATCCAGTGTAATGATAAAACACATAATCATTATGAAAACAGGCCTATACAAATGCATTGCAAAGTTTACCACTGAAAAAAAAAAAAAAAAATACTAACATTTTAAGATGAAAAATAGTGATATTTTTCAAATATAGATTGTGTGTACTCTGTAGCCAGTACCCACAATCTATATTTTAGAGTAGAAGTAAGAAAAATAAGCTTTTAAACCACAGTTTTATTATCAGAACCACCTGAGCTGGATCTACACTGTTTACAAAGGTAGGGGTTGTTGTGTTCAGCAGGATAAGGATTAACAGAGATATTCAATATTTGATATTAGTTTGTAAATGTTGTGGACATTTGTCAGAATTGCCTTGGTGAGGTGATTTCTAATAGATGTCCACTACATTTGTTTCTTGAAGTAAGTCTTTTATAACCTATTGAAAATCTACACCTTTACTGTGACAAATTCTTTAAAATGGTAAAATTTTAGGTCAGTACTGTCATTATTGCAAAAGGTCTTATGTATTTTCCTAACAGGAACTGTGTCTGCAGGAGAGATTCATTCAAGAGGTTGTTTTGTCATTCCTGGGAGATGAAGATGGTCGTGTGAGACAAGGTGCAGCTGTAACCTTAGTCAAGTATGTCTATAAGATATAGTTATTATATTTGAGCCTGCCAAACATGACTTCAGTATCATTACGATAACATATTCATGTGGCACAATACTTTCTTTCATAGCTTTAGAATGGTTCTGATGAAAATTTGTGATGTTACTCAAAAAATAGGTTGCGGATGGTCTTTAGATCGCTTGAATGAGCTGGTTTTAAAGAGTACCCACAACCTATGTCTTGGAGCAGAAATAAGAAAAATAATATATACCCCTGTAAACCCCAGTTTATTCAATACAAAGTGAAGTTTACTAGGGTCTTCTTCATTTCGCCGGCTTGTTAACGTAATGCCATTGATATTAGAATTCAGTGAAATTTCGATAATTTTAACATGGATGTCTCATTAACCATGACTTATTTGAACTGACTCTTGGTTCCCTACAGAATTTTTCCAATTTATCCAGATATCTGTATATCTAACCCTTATCTTGCTGTTCTCGACAACTCCTATCTTTGCAAACAGTGTAGATCCAGATCAGATGGCTTCTGAAGAAGCCATCTGATCAGGATCTACACTGTTTCGCATTCAATTTATGAATTAGTAGCAATAAATTACATCAAGTAATTTGATTGGTTGACAGACAGAAATGGGTGTGGCTTAAATGAATATTCAGCAAGATAAGGGTTAAGCCTTAAAATGCCATGAGAAAATGGCCTTGCCTGCACAAAAACAAGAGCGGCTCGGGTTCGAATCCCACCATAGGCAGAGATTTTTTTCTAGCTATGCTTCTCTCCTTTGTTACAATTTCCATGTAGTAAGACCATTACTTTTGAACAACTGAATGCAGGCCTGAAGTTTATAAAAAAAAAATTGTGATCAACTCACTTGAGCATGAACTTTTTCCTGGTCATAAATTTTAGAATTGTTGGCATTTTGAAATTTGTGAGCAGGACAAACAATGTTCTGTGCTGATCTGAGTAAGAATATCTCCTCTTTTATTTGTTTTTAAATATTTATGAGTATTATAAATTCCAGCTGGGCATGAAAAAATATTTAATAACCTCAGGGCCAGGGCTGCTTAATTCTTTCCTGTAAGAGTCGGCCTCTGTTGATAGGCTAGACAAAAATATTTTGGAAAGATTTGTTCCCCCTAATGGTGTGTCAGTTTTGCTTCAGGCAAACCAGTGCATCTCCAAAGGAAGGTCTATTGGAGTTACCTGCTTTGTACAGAACTATAGTAGAAAAGGAAAAGTCATACATTTCGGAACTGATCCGGGAATTACAAGATCAGATAGTCAAGGAATTGCAGTATCATGGAAGCAATGATCTAAATTGAAATGTTGGCATACAGTTAATGATAAATTTCTTCTTCTTCTCTGGCTGTTGTCAGCTTTGTACCTGACTGCCTGAGTCATCAAATGGGAACATGACCTAAAGATTATTCCATGCTCAATTTTGAGGATTTAGCCTTTCTAAATGCCAGGAGCCAGTTGTTGAAAACTAATGATGTTGTTTGGTAACATATTGTTAAAATTTTGATCACTTGGTATGGGAAACATATTGTACTTATTAAAACAGCTCACATGTTCACCACTTAAGAGCTTGTTAACCCATTTGGTACCAGAAACCCCAAAACGGGTACCCTGGCAAACAGTGCAGGCCCAGATCAGATGCCGCAGAATACCATTTGGTACAAAAAGGGTTAAGCTAATGATGCTTAGAACTTCTGGGCCCAGTTAGATATTCATCTGACTAAACATCTGCTTTATTTATTGCTTCGCATGCTAAGAATGAGTTGTTCTTTCATATTTTTTTTGCAGTCCTGCTAACCCACTGAATGCAGGAAACCCCATAAGGGGTACCTTGGCAAACAGTGCAGGCCCAGATCAGACGCCGCAGAACGCCACATCTGATCAGGGCCTGCACTATTTGCTAACATGATTTGCTAAACAATAATATATGCCTGGCACCCCTTATATGACAAATGGACTTGTCCAACATATAGCAATGGAAGAGTCCACCAGTATACAATGGGCTAATGAACAATATAATTCTATAACAGTGATCTACTTGAAGAATTGCAATATATTCTGTGCCTTGATTCCATGTTGAATGTCTTCTATCTTCAGAATGATTCCCAATCTATACTACCCATCAGATCATCTTCAACAGGACTCTATCATTGCCTTGGCAAGCTCCTACACAGACCACTTCCTGTCTCCCATCATGCATGACTGGTCCCAGCAGCCTCCACCACTAGTGCAGGGATTGGTCAAGCCGTATCACATGACACCCAGAGGTCCATGCCAGCATGAGATTGAGAGCTCATTGTCAAGAATTATTATGACTGTGCTTCTGAAACTACAACTTTCTAGGTTAAGACCCCTAACTGTAAGTACAAAAGAAATATCAGACTAGGGACCTTCATATTGTTTGTTTGAATTGAGGCTTTACATCCCCAACAGCACTATTTAGGTAATTTTGGAGGCATTTCTTCCTTTTCCTGACATTGAGATGAAATGACATCTCAAGCCTTAATGTCCAAACAAACCAATATGGTTTATATGCAGGGATGGTCCGACTCACATCACTTTACTTGGGCAGGCTAAGACCTTCTAAGCGGTCTACCAGTACTCGTGTATTTGGTTTTAGCTCTGCATGGAAGCATCATGCAGCTCAGTTTATTTCTCCAAACCCCTATTGATGGGGGCCACCTTAGTGTTGGAGAACCAGTGAATCTTTGAACTGATATACACTTACTTAGCGTTATTAGGACCAGCTAAAATAAAGACTAATGCTTTTAAAAGTATATTTGAAAGTTTAAGCTGTTCTTTCTTTATGTTGTTTGTTTGTTTGCTGATTTGAGGTTTAACGTCCCCTCAAAACACTGTAAAGGTCATTTTGGAGACGTTGCTTCCAATTTTGTGGGACTTTTACCCCGCATGGAGATGAAATGACATCTCAATCCCTGTTGCCCAATGAAACCAATAGGGTTTATAAGCATGGACAGGCCGACTCGCACCATGGTTCCTGGACAGGCTTAGATCCTCTAAGCGGTTTACCAGTTCTAGTGTGCGGATGCTTTCAGCTCTGCCTGGAAGCATCATGCAGCTCATCTATTTCTTCAAGCCCCGATGGGCGGGTGCGGTACTTTACTTTATGTTGATTGTTGGGCAGTGTCATGGCGTCTGGTAGATAAAAATAGCTAAATTAGTTCCAGTCAATAATCCAAGGTAGCTGCCATTGAACTTTTTCTGAACCAAAAGGCCAACAGACTTTTGGAAGGAAGTATCTGGGCGACAAGTAGATCAATAAAAGATGGAATTGTTTGGATCAGAAATCCAAGATTCCGAGATGGCCTTTATCTTGAAAATCAATTTTGAACTTCTTTTCCAAAACCGAAGGCAAATTGACTTGAAACTTGGTAGGAAGTATTTTTCTGATTATAAATCAAAACTGGCCACCATGCAAGCCATCTTGAAAATTTATTTCGAACTTTCTCTCCAGAACCAAAAGGCCATTTGACACAAAACTTGGTAGGAGATATCGCTGTGAATTTGTAAATCAAAAATAGCTGAAATTGTTTGGGTCAGAAATCCAATATTGCAGCCCTAGCCACCATCTTGAAAAACTACTTTGGGCTACCTCTCTTTAACACAGGGGTAACAACCTACGTCATAGCAGAGATGTCGTACCCATTTCAGAAGCGGCCATATTGGTGTAAATAGGGTAAATAAAATGCTTCAAACTGGATTTGTACATTACGAGTCTTCAGAGAACATACTTCAGCTGGTAACAAACAATATTTGCATCCCACCAGTAAGCTAATTCCACTTAGAAACATTGAAAATGCTGCGATAGCTTCGCCACAAGATTTGATTCGGCGCTGTAAACAATGATAGTTCTGACATCATTGCCAAATCGGCTTGTGTCGAATTATTTAAACAAAAGGCCACATTTCTGGGACAGATTTCAGTATGTTTGATTCTTTTATGACCTAATGCACCGACTGCCCCTACCTGTTGTGACAAATGCCTTTTGTGTAGTTAACGGCGGCAAACCTGAGAATGGTTATGACGTCACTTCTCTGACGTAGGTTGTTCCCCCTGTAACATAAAGGTGGATTGACTCACAACTTTGGGGAAATTGATAGATCAATAATAGCTAAAATCCTTCTTATCCTAAATCCAAGATGACCACCACCCTGAAAATCTTTGAGTGGCTTCTTCTGAACTGTAAAGCAGACTGACCTGCCACTGGGTAGGTAGTATTGGAGTGACTTCATCAGGTTTATAAGTCCATGTAATGAATGCTTCTCCAAACCCCTCTTTATCTAGACAAAAGTGGGGTTAATGGGGGTATACATTGTTTTCCTTATTTTTGCTCAAAAACAGCTTGTTGGTACCCTTAGAACGGGGGATGGACAATTGAGTGGAAAAATCAAAAGGTCATAGTGGACAATCGAACGGTTTTAAGTGGACTAACGAGCGGAAAATAAGTCAACAGATTACAGGTATATTGGATAGGTAAATAATGTTCACATATACATGTGAACTATATCAGAAATATGCAGATGGGGAAATCAGTAGAAAGGAACATGTCAGAACCCTGGGCTACAGATACAGAGCCCGTACCGGTGTGTAAATGGCTCACGTTTACCACGCTGGTATATACATATTGTTTTAACAGACTTCAGTGCTTTGGACAGACTTTAAAAAGTGCTTTTAAAAGACTCCAGTGTTTTATGATTTTAGTGCTAAAACAACAATTCCTACTCAACTCCTACTTCCACCTCCCTGTGGTGAGTAGGGAGCAACAGGCTTAGGTTGACATGTTCTTGAACAGAGCAATCTTTGATCTGGCTGACAGAAGGGGCACAGATAAACAGGTTATGAGCTCTAATGTCCAATTTTTTATTTCGCTCGAGTGTCCACTTTTTGGCTGCTTGATTGTCCATTTATTTTCGCTCGAATGTCCTGTCAATCCGCTCGAATGTCCTTCGCCGCTTAGAACTGCCTCATTGAAAAATATTGAACATTTTCATCTCTAGAGGTAAGAAAGATGCTATTATTGCGCGTGGGTATGTGATCATAATGTAAGATCAAAATGATAGTCACCACTCACCATTTTGAAAAATCTGCTTTGAGCTTCTTCTGCTCCTGAACAAAAAGATGCATTGATTTGAAACTTGGTAGAAGATTATTTAATTTTGTGGAAGATTTGAGACAGATTGATTTGGGCAATTTTTCCAGGTGGGCAATCTTTTGTCCTAAGGGCTTGTAGGTACAGATATATATTTAACCCTTGTCATGCTGAGCCCAGATATGTCTTATCTTTCAAACACTGTAGATCCAGATCAGATGGCTTTCTGTCATCTGATCAGGATCTACATTGTTTGTCATTCAAATTGTGAATTTGTTGCAATAATTCAAGTATTCTGATTGGTTGAAAATCGCTATTGGGTGTATCAGATTAAGGTGTTCAGCAGGACAAGGGTTAAATATGCTTTATTGACCGTCATGGTGTTTTAATTTTTCAGTCTGGTTGTTGTCTGTCTCTGTGTCTGTTGTCAGAGGAGTATCTGACCAGTGCCTACCCACATGCCTGGGGTTGTGGAACGCCCACCCCACTGGTTGCCAAAGAAACTACACAGAAGGCTAGACGGCCTCCCACTAGGTCACTGAGTTCATCAAGGTAATTTATTCTTATACTTTCTGTTTGTATATTTAATATCAGATGAAGAAAGTTTTCCATTACATCATAAATGAGGTGACATTTGTGTCGATTTCGGCATTTGTGACCTCTGAGGCAAAGGTTGTTTTACTTATTTCGTACTCAACTCTGCTGAGAAAGATTTTTTAATTTTTTGTGGACATATTTTAAAAAAAAAAATCAACAAACTAGGCTTTTATCATGCTTAAGTCAGCAGAGAACTTTATTTTATAAGTACATGTATTAAAGCACCAAGAATTGTTGGTATTTTTAAATTTTAATTTGAGAAAGTCTAAATTTCATTCTGTCTAAGAATTTCTTTAAAAGAGTATAAACAGCAATATTTCTTACATGTTTTTCAATGAATGATAGAGATTTCTCAGTGAAATCGAAATCGATATTGTCACTGTTTCAAACAGTGAAAATTCGATTTTTTATTTTTCACTGTTTTTGACTACTTTTTTCTTCAAATCTAACTCTAATTTCAATTTTATCTTTGTCAGATAACTGAACAATACTGAAATGTGTTCTAATTGACGCATAGCCCGTTCATGTGTGACGGGGACGTTACTGACGTCATTTATGACGCTGACGTCACGTCTTTTGTCACGCGACGTTAGACTTGCCAGCAACTTTGGAAAACTACTCTCTCAATTATTTCATTAATCATTCATAATAATACCATCCCAGGCCATTTCTCAGGTGCAAACTTTCAGTTTACACCCAATAGTATACCCACTAAACACGATGGACACCACTAAATTGACGCGAAACGAACAGGAACAAAGATAATTTTCTCCGAATGTGAGCGACACCATTAAAGACGCTAAATATTGCCTTTTGAAACATGTAAGAAACAGAAAATTTGATTTTTTCAGTGCAAGATCAAATTTTATTTCACTCATGAACACCAAAACTGCTATTTTCACTCGTGGCTACGCCACTCGTGAAAATAACAGTTTTGGTGTTCATTCGATGAAATAAAATTCGATCTTACACTGAAAAAATCAAATATTCTCTATTTGTGTAGAAAATATTTTATGATTGACCTGTTTCATACTTAACCTCTGCCCCTTGTCCTTAATTGTCTTTCTTAATCAGTATATCGTTAAAAGAAATGTTTACACCATAACTAGCATATTTTCCCCTATTATGTAGAAGGGAGACAACTTTTGGAAATTTCTGTTTCCTTTCCTGCATGTAAAGGGTTCCACTCTTAAAGGAAAGAATTTGCTCCTCAGGAGCAAATTCTTTCCTTTAAGAGTGGAACCCTGTTGACATGGGAGACAAAATGAAATTTGAAAGCGTTACTCCCTATGAATGTTTATATCCATTCCACTTATAATGTCAGTTTATGTTTTTCAGTACATTAAGCCTGGAGGAACTGACCTCTGGATCCGGTGGATTATTACCCATAATCCTTTCATTACTGACATCATCTCAAGTGACCCTTGACCTCTCTTCACATCAATCTGCTCTGCAGCTAGCAGGAAATCTTATTGCAGGTAAGACAGCACAGTCCTTGTGTATTCATTGCCACTTGGTCCTTATTTTAGTGTACCAGCCCCGATACTCAGTTGGTAGAGTGTCCGCTCCGGGAAACGGGAGGTCATGGGTTCGATTCCGGGCCGCGACATACCAAAGTCGTTAAGAATGGAACTAGCTGCTCCTCGCTTGGCACTCAGATTTACAGGGTTGAGCTAGGACTGGTCGACCCAGTGTCAGGATAATATGACTGGGTGTGGTATCATGTAATGCGCCTGGGACATGATACTTCAGTGAGGCAGCACTATAAAAGTGAGCATTGAGCTCCCTGTCGCAACCAGACACCATCGTGATATGACTGAAAAATTGTTGAAAGCGACGTAAAACCCGAATTCACACACATTTATTTTAGTGCTTCATGGAAAAGTACAGGAAATGTGTATGCCTCAGTGTTTGCAACTCAATTTTGAAGTTTTATATGCAGTTTGAGTCATCTGACCAGTGATGAAACTGACAACTGCCCTTCTTGAATCAGCGTAATATAATTTTTTTTCATTAAAAATAGGTTTTGGGTACTTGTTAGAATCGCCTCTATGAGGTACCATTAAGTACTAAAAACATATGTTTCCTAACAAGAAATTAAGATAATTATTCCATAACTCTTATCATGTTGTTCACGACAAGCCCTGTCTTTGGAAACAGTGTAGATCCAGATCAGATGGCTTCTGAAGAAGCCATCTGATCAGGATCTACACTGTTTGACATTCAATTTATGAATTTGTAGGAATAAATTACATCAGGTAATCTGATTGGTTGAAAGTCAGAAATGGGTGTGGCTAATCTGAATATTCAGCAAGAGAAGGGATCCTTGTTACTACTTCTTATATCTGGAGCTATGATCACATACTTGAACATCACCTGGGGCCAGTTGTTCAAAGCATTGTTAGCTTAACGGGCTCGTTAGTGTTCATATTGTTAATTCTTCTAGCAAGAGCAATATCGAAAATTTTGGTATTTTTGCTGAAAAAATGTGAGCAGCTTTTGCGTTTGCAAAAGCTGCTCACATTTTTTCAGCAAAAATATTAGCATATTTGCCATAACTAATGATCACAGTTTTAATGATATGTTAACTAACGAGGTCGTTAGTTTTGAACAACTGGCCCCTGGAAGTGAAAAGAAAAAATGCAGTCAAACTATACAAACCTCTGAAATTGACAATGTTTTTGTTCGATATAATTGTTGCAGGGAGTGTGTACCAGTGTCTGAGATGTCCTGACCCAGATCACAGTAAGACGGAACCAGCTACAACAGAAGAAACACTATCATGGTCAGCATTATCTAACAGAGCTCTTGTTCCACCAATTGATCAGCTACTGATACACGTAGCAAGGTAAGGCTACGAGCCATAGCCACAGATAGAGAGAAGTACTGTATAAATCCTAAAACTTCGGACACCTTGAGGACTTGATATTATTCTCCTAAAATTTTAACAAATTTGTTCCACAATTCAGCAAGGAGTCCAAAACTTGCAGACAGAATGGCAAACAGTGTAGACCCTGATCAGACTGCTCCTTCAGGGGCAGTCTGATCTGGTTCTGCACTGTTTGTTTAGGCCTATCTGTCCCAATACTTAGTAGGATCATTTTGGTAATCATGCTTTGTTTGGGCTTTAAAAGGCCCAGTCAACACTATTCAGATCATATCTTGCTTGTCAGTTTACCTAACCACACTTAATCTGGGCAGGCTTATACATGAGCATTTAACCAGTACAGTGCACATTCTTTGTCAGAAACTGACAACTGCCCTTCTCTACTTGCCTTGTAAACCAGGGGGTCGCAGGATGGATGTCGGGCTTCTACAGACTTTCGGATCAGTCTTTAAAACAAGGTCCTGTCTTCATATGACCTTAGCTGTTGGTGAGACGAAAAACTCAAACACTCACACTCACACTCACGACTGCCCTTCTCTACTTGCCTTGTAAACCAGGGGGTCGCAGGATGGATGTCGGGCTTCTACAGACTTTCGGATTAGTCTTTTACACAAGGTCCTGTCTCCATATGACCTTAGCTGTTGAAGAGACGAAAAACTCAAACACTCACACACACAACTGCCCTTCTTGAATTAGTGGAAGGGAGAGAACAATCATAGAAGGGAAAAGTTTTCATGATTAATCTCCTTGAAAAAAGTTTGCTGACCCAGAGGCAGTATGCACCGAACCCACGACCTAGTGATCACCAGTTAGACATGCATCATACTAATCTACAGAGGCTATCAGCAAGTTTTATGCAAAATACCAAGTCTGTTTGATTGAAATATGAATGCTCCATCTGGGGAGGCAACTGTAACATATTTGGCCTGTCTGTTGATAAGGAATCCACTCTTGAAGGAAAGAAATTGCCCATATTAAACCTGTGAACAGAAAGCTGTGTATTTCTTTCAATGAATCTCCTTGCATCATGTTAGTTTGACAAGAAATATTCTTCAAAGTATTCTAAAACTGGATCAAACAATGTACGAGTACTCATACATTGATTGGTCTCATTTTTGCAAGCACTTGTTCCATTTTAGGTCTAATTAATTGTCTTGGATGACATTTTAGATGCATTTTTATTGGACAATGCAGGAGTCTGCATTTGAATGTTTTGAGTTTTACCTGGCTGGCAGATGACTCACAGAATGTTACCAAGTTTTTACACTTTTGTATCCACAGGTGTATTAAAATTATATCAAAGACAGTCATAATCAGGTATAAGAATCCTAGTACATGTACTGTATTCCTTTTTCATATATTTAACCCTTGTCCTGCTGAATATTCATATATACCACATCCACTACCGATTATCAACCAATCAGATTACTGATGCAAATTATTGCAACAAATTCACAATCTGAATGGCAAACAATGTAGATCCTGATCAGATGGCTTCGTCAGAAGCCATCTGATCTGGATCTTCATTGTTTGGAAAATAAGGCATATCCGGGCTCAGCAGGACAAGGGTTAACATCTCACACAGTGCTATGATGTTATTTGATTATAGAGTGTTGAATGTATTTGCCCATGTGATAGACGAGCTTGTACCTGGCCCACCTCAGGTGAAAACCAGCCTGCCCTCACTGCCACAGGCCCCCAGTCTTAGCCCTATCAAGAGGAAAGCAAGAGGAGAGAAAGATAGTGGGTCTAACCCAGGCACCCCAAGTCAGGACTCTAAGACTGCTCAGAAGCAATCACAGAAAGGTAAGTTTACTTCTGGATTGATTTTGGTTTTACAGCCCTTTCAAGATTATTTCACATAAGTCTAGCCGATCATTATTCAGATATGGGCAAAAACAGGAGTCCCCAGAGAAAAACAACCTAACCTTCAGTTGCGGAACATAGTGTGTCACATATGACCTGCGAGCATTACGAAAACACGCCTATACAAATATATTGTAAACTTGACTGCCAAAAAAACGAAAACTTTTAGATGAAAATTACGATTTTTTTCTTATTTCTGCTAAAAATATAGATTGTGGGTCATCGTTAGAACCGCCTCAATGAGGCGGTTCTAACGATGACCCACAACCTTTATTTTGGGGGTTCTAACGAGGACCCACAACCTATATTTTAGAACAGAAATAAGACGAATAAGGTTTTCCCCTGTAAACCCCATTTTACTATATAAAAGTGGGGTTCAAGGAGGGCATGTTTTCATGATGGGCTTGAACCAATGGCAGTGAGAGACGTAATGAGTAGGTTAGCACTCTTACCCACCATGCTACAGAGGCCTGTGTTGTAATTACTGTGAAACAGGTAGGTTTATAGGCATAACCTTTTCAGCCCTATTTACTAGTACAGAGTGCCCCCACCCAAAGGGCTTGGTGAAATAGATTGGGCTGCAAGGTGCTTCTGTGCAGAGCTGAAACCGACAAAACACTTAGAAGCTTTAAGCCTGGCCAGGCAAAGTGGTGCAAGTCGGATCATCCCTGATTATAAACGCTAGTGGTATCTTTCAGCAGGGAGCTTTAGATGTCATTTCATCTCAGTGTTGGGTAAAAGTCGCACAAAATTGGAAGCAGCATCTCCAAAATGACTTGAATAGTGTTGATGGGAACATAATACCTCAACTCAGACAAACAAAACAAAAGCTATGCAATCAGTGTAGATTCAGATCAGATGGCTCTTTATACACTGTCTTTCTGTTTATGATTATTGACTAAACTCCTATTTGCTAGATTGAATGTGTCCAAATTCAAAGATGGGAGATTTCACTTCATAATCAAAGGGGTGAAAGGTTTAATGTAAGTGTAATTATACCCCCGGCATACGAAGTATGCAATGGGGGTATATAGTTTTTGTCTTTTCCGTCTGTCTGTGTGTCCGTAAACAATTATTTTGTGTCAAAGATATCTCAGGAACTGCTTCACATAGAAACTTGAAATTTTGCACACATGATCAGTATGACTAGTTGTATTGTGGGAAAGAAAATAAGGGCCAAGGGGTCAGGCCTTTTAGAGTTATTTCCCTTTGTAGTTCTTGTTTCAGCTGAGGTGATGGCACTGGCCGGGGGTATACGTGCCCCACTGGGCACTTTTGTCTAGTTTATATTCATTTTGATTTTCAGAGGAAAGAATACTCCAGCAGAAACAGACTTGCTTTCCTATAAAACAAAAATTCCTATTTTCTATCTGTAATGCTTACTTTGTTTCCAAAGCGACCTTTAAATTCTTATTTTACTTTATTGCAGCTGGTGATAAGTGCCACATGGTGTTTCTCCTTGTACTTCACCATAGTGCAGATAATATCTTTACTTCCTTTGGGAATATTGGGCCTATTTAACACTTTGGAAACCATGAAAAACTGCATATGAAAATGTTGTCTGTTGATGACTGTCGCACCTTCTTGCAAACTAAGAATATCTTTGCTTACAGGCAAACAGTGCTTACCATGATCAGACTTCTTCTACATAGATTAGCAGTCTGATTTGGGTCCATGCTCTTTGCAACAGTGACTCAATTTAACCAGCAGACAACAAAACAGATAAAATTGTTGAGATTGATCTCTTAGAGGTTAAGTATTTTGACAGTGGAATATTGCTCAAGTGCACACCAGGTGGCGTAAGCTGTCTTGCAAACCAAGCTATTCTTTATGAAGAGTCTCAGTTAAACCAAGACATCTATTTTCTGTTTTGGGGTTTCCAAAGACAACCTTTATCATATTGTTCAATAGTATATATGTGTATACTCTTAAACCCACTCTTACTAGGAAGCCCATAAAAGGTGCCTGTGCAAACATTGCAGACACTGACCTGCCGCATCTGATCAGGGTCTCCACTATCTGCTTACAGGCTCCACAAAAAAATAGAATTATAAGGAAAAAATAGACCCGACACCCCTTGCATGACAAACAGACTTGTCCATCATATAACTATGCAATTTCATACTGAGCAAATTCTGACACAGATATATCACACTTATGAAGTATAATTAGTAGTGAAGATTTTTTTTAACAATTGCACACTGGTGATGTCTTTTTTTCAGACAAAGACAAGGAATTAGAGAAGGAGAGAAATAAGAAAGAAGGCTTGGGGACGTTCTTCACTTTGCCTCACTATGTCAAACTGTATGAGACTGTTAAGGGAGCTTACTCTAATTACAAGGTTAGTTAGAAGTCTCCAGTATATACCTTTTCACGTCAGGTTTATGAAGCATTGAGAAATGAAACATTTGTTCATAAAATGTGTTTGTTGTATCATTAGGCATTCTTATAAAACCTTCAAAAAATATCTTTATGAATTTTACTTGTTACTCAGTTTGTTTTGAACTTTTTGGCCTGCACATGATGTTAACAAGTCTTTAAACCCCACTACATTAAGAGAAAACTGGGATTAATAGGGGTATACATTATTCTTATTATTTCTGCTACAAGTTTTTGAGGGGATTATTTCGACAGCTGAAGGTGCTGAGGATTGTGTAGCTAAGTTTACCTCTTTGGTGAGAGCTAGGGACTGACTCCCCATATCACAAGTCCTGATGTATGAATGTCATTTGACAGTAACAGTTCTGATTCTGAATCATAGATTGTGGGTACTCGTTAGAAACATCTTATTGCACGTACAATCAATGTACTCGATAGAAACAACTTATTGCACCTACAATCTAAGTTTGGCACAGAAATAGGAGAAATATGAACAATTTTTGTCAGAAGCGCACCAGCTTTGGATTATATTAAAGACTGCACTATATCATTATAATAACACACCCATGCGACATAGTGCATTTCTCATATCACAAAAGTGCATTTTTAGCTCACCAGAGCCGAAGGCTCCGGGGGAGCTTATAGGATAGGCAGTTGTCCGTCGTCGTCTGTCCGTCGTATGTCGTCTGGCGTCAACACTTTCAAACGACATCTCCTCTGAAGCCACTGGGCTGATTGGGCCCAAATTTTATCTATAGCATCCTTGGGCTGGGGGATTGAAAGTTTGTGTTTTTTATGAAAATCGGCTCAATAGTTTGGTTGCTATGGCAACTTGTAGTTTCCATAGACTTATAATGGGGAAAATTGAAAAATGTCATTTATTGCCAAGCCTCTGCAGATATTTTGACAAAACTTGCATAGAAATGTTCCATAGGCACTCTACTATCTGCCGTATGATTTTAGGCCTTCTGTTCATATTTATTGGTTGCCATGGAAACCAAAAGGCAAAAAATAGAAAAAAAAAATGCTTAAAAAATCATCTCCTCAGAAACCATATGCTCTAGGAGGCTGAAACTGTATGAAAATATTCACCATATTTATCTTTACAGGTTTTGTGTTTTTTATGAAATTTAGCCTTTTAGTTTTGTTGCTATGGCAACTTAGAGTTTCCATTTACTTATAATTGGGAAAACTGAAAAATGACATTTACTGCCAAGTCATTGCAGATATTTTGACAAAACTTACATGGACATGTTCCTTGAGTAAACTTCTCTCAGCCATAATGCTTTTATGTCAACCTGGGGGTCCCCTAGGTTGTGCCGGGGCCATGCCCCGCCCCCCCCCCACTTCATAAAATGCCTTATATCTCAGAAACCTTACAGATCCCAACCCCTAAACCATATATATTCTTGTTCCTTATGATAAGATGCATTAAGTGACACAAACCTGGGGGTCCCCCGGGATGTGCAGGGGACATGCCCTGCCCCCTCTATTGCATAAAATGCCATTTATCTCAGAAACCATTCAGATCCCCACCCCTAAACTATACATATTCTTGTTCCTTATGCTAAAATGCATTAAGTGACACCAACCTTGGGGTCCCCCCCCCCCCCCCCCCCCCCCCCCGCCCGGGATGTGCCGGGGACATGCCCCACCCCCTCCACTTCATAAAATGCCATTTATCTCAGAAACCATTGAGATCCCCACCCCTAAACCATATATATTCTTGTTCCTTATGATAAGACACATTCAGTGATACCAACATTGGGGTCTCTCTGGGGTGCGCTGGGGCCATGCCCCACCCTTCCACTTCATAAATGCCATATATCTCAGAAACCATTCAGATCCCCACCCCTAAACTATATGTATTCTTGTTTCTTATGATAAGACGCATTCAGTGACACCAATCTGAGGGTCCCCTAGGATGTGGCGGGGCTTATGCCCCACCCCCTCCACTTCGTAAAAGGCTGAATATCTCAGAAACCGTTCAGATCCCCACCCCTAAACCATTTAAATCCTTGTTCCTTATGATAAGACGCATTCAGTGATACCAACCTTAGGGTCTCCCTTGCCGCACGGGGGCTATCCCCGACCCCTCCACTTCATAAAAGGCCCAATATCTCAGAAACCGTTCAGATCCCCACCCCTAAACCATATAAATTCTTGTTCCTTATGCTAAGATGCATTCAGTGATATCAACCTAAGGATCTTCCAGGCCGCACCAGGGCTATGCCCCAACCTTCCACTTCATAAAAGGTGATATATCTCGGAAACCTTTCAGATCCCCACCCCAAAACCATGTATATTCTTGTTTCTTATGAAAAGACGCATTCAGTGACACCAATCTTGGGGTCCCCTAGGATGTGCCAGGGCTTTGCCCCACCCCCTGCACTTAGTAAAAGCCCAATAAAGCATATAAATTCTTGTTACTTATGATAAGACGCATTCAGTGATACCAATCTAAGGGTCTCCCGGGCCGCACGGGAGCTGTGCCCCACAACTCCACTTCATAAAAGGTGATACGTCTCGGAAACCATTCAGATCCCCATCCCAAAACCATATATATTCTTGTTTCATATGATAAGACGCATTCATTGAAACCAACCTGGGGGTCCTCTGGGATGTGCCCGGGCCATGCCCAACCCCCTCCACTTCGTAAAAAAGCTCAATATCTCAGAAACCATTCAGAACCCCCACCCCTAAACCATATATATTCTTGTTCCTTATGATGAGACACATTCAGTGATACCAACCTAGGGGTCTCTGGTGGTGTGTTGGGGCTATGCCCCACCCTTCCACTTCATAAAATTCAATATATCTCAGAAACTGTTCAGATCCCCACCCCTAAAATATGTATATTTGTGTTCCCTATAATAAGACTCATTCACTCACATCAATGCGTCTATGTGCTAGGGCAACATGCTGATGCCATGGCCCACGCCTCCACTTCATAAAAGGCCATATATCTCAGACACCATTAAGATCCCCACCTCATAATCATATATATTCTTGTTTCTTATGATTAGACACATTCAGTCACACAAACTTGGTGGTCCACAGGGGCCATTCCTCTCCTCATCATTTCATAAGAGGGCCACATATCTTGGAAACTGTTCATATCCCCACCCCTAAACAATATATTTTCTTGGTCCTTATTATAAGACACATTCAGTGACAACAATCTTGGCTTTCCTGGGGTCTGCCAGGGCTATGCTCCAACCCCTTCGCAGCTTAAAAGGCCTTATATCTCAGGAACAGTACACATCCCAACCCCTAAACCATATATATTCATGTGCCTTATGATAAGATGGATTCAGTGATACCAATCAGGGCTCTGTTGGGTCCATGTCTCATCCTTCCTCCTCATAAAAGGCCTAATATTTCAGATACAGAGTCCACATGGGTGCTCATTTTAAAATGGGGGTTGTTTGGGAGACTTTATAAGCAATAAATTAAAACCTGAAACCATACATGGCTGTCAGTGGGCAGTGTCCGCCTGAGTTCTGGTGAGCATTGTGGCCCATGGGCCTCTTGTTCATATCTCTACTCCAGAATGGCTACTTTTCTGATGAAAGTCCATGATATTTGTCTTATTTATATTGAAAACATAGTTTGTCAGTGCTCTCAAACCACAACCTATGTATTGGTGCAGAGATCAAAAGCCCCCCCCCCCCCCCCCCCCCCATTATGATGTTATTTGAGTATGCTAGCAGAATGGAATACAGAAATCTTTCCAACTCATTTGGTTCCAAGAACTTCTAACAGAAATTGGCTAATGTTTCATGTTTTATTTGATGTTACCTCATGTAGATCTGTGTTATTTTCAGATATCCTTAGATCTGACAAGTTCAGACAAGTTCTGTACAATGTTGAAGACCACACTGCATGTGCTGTCTCAGATATTAGAAGTAGCTACATTGTTGGATATAGGCAAATATGCTGAGGAATTCCTGAGCTACCTGAGAACCACTGTGTCTCTGGAACCAACCGATTCTGTACTCTGTGTGCAACAGGTGAGCAGGGATTACTATTGCATTTACCATGAGTATTTGGACATCTCCTTACCATACTTGTTTTAAAATTTGACCAAGTAAAATTTTCTACCTGATGTTGGGTCTCAAAATAGCTGGATGAGTTGCAAACTGTGTAGACCCTGATGAGATGCCACATTCTGTGGCATCTCATCTGGGTCTGCACTGTTTGCTCATGACTGTCTGTCTGAATCACATCTTCTTTATAACATTGTTGCTGGGATCGAAACCAGAAATTATGTTACTTAAACCATTGTGTTTCATTCACTCAAAAATGTATATATTATATATATAAGAAAATGACCATTTATTATCATTTTCTATAAAAAAAGTCTATACAATTTTGGGATCCATCTTTAAACCATGTTATTTCCAAAGTGGTGTTATAATTAACAGTGTTATGAAGAAGTTTTTATTTTATACTAAGCTGTGAAAACAATGCATATCTGAAACAAATAAAAGTGATATTTTCACAGTGTGAAAATATAACGATATTTTCACACTGTGAAAAATAACAAGATCTTGTTATTTTCACAGTAGCAGCCTGGTCTACTTTTTTCGCCAAAGTCATAAGTTATCGTTGAAATAATTCTTAAAAATACCTTGAAAAAGCATCCTATGAACTGTAAAAATGCTGTATTAAAAATGGTGATCTGTTTTTGTTTTGAAACTGACAGTAGTGACGTCATAGCAGAGTCAAAAATTGTGACGTAAATTAAAAAGAAAATTTACTTTTTTTTGATAAATATCATTAATATTTCATCGAGTGTGTTGAAAACATCATAATTCTCAACACACTCGATGAAATATTTTTGATATCCTCTATATGTCTTGTTTCATGATACATATTAGCTTTCGTTGTGACACTGTTCAGTACAACATGATTTTTGGGTGTACATGGTGGCAATGATCAGACAGATCTGCAATGTCAAGCCCCAAGACACTGTCACATCAGGTCTACAGAGTTACTCGCACGGCTTGGCATTGAGGACCTGGACTTCATCCTAAAGGAGAGAAGGCTCCACTGGTATGGACATTTGGAACACCCCATGGTCAGTCAAGACAGCCTGTGACATACAGGTGGCTGGAAAGCATGGGCATGGGAGGCTAAATATGACCGGTGTCATATAATATTTTGACCCGCCTAAAAAGTGACCCGCGGGTCATAATATTATGACCCGCGGGTCAATATATTATTATAATATTTTGACCCCCCCTATAATATTTTGACCCCCCTCCCTAACTTCACAAAAGTTACATTTAAATGACCAAATATGGTGAGGTAACTGTTAAGCAGTAAAACTATGACAATTGTGGTGGTTTTTCCTGCTGATTTTTACACTTGGGCAGTGTCTGAGGGGCGGGGTGGGATAGTTCTAGATCTGAAAATCTACAGCAAGAATAATGACTATAATATATAAGAAAGGGCAATTATGTTTAAAGGGAAATGGCTAAAAAGCAGCAAAAAAGATAAAAAATAACAGAAAAAAAACACATGACTAAAATGGTATTGAGAGAACCAGCCTATGCACGTGGGGGGGGGGGGGGGGGGGAGGGTGGGGGGGTTCAAATTATTATAGCTATAATAAAATGACCCACCCTTTTTATCTGTTATTGATATACTGGTATTTGAGTTCATTCAACATTCAATTAATTAAACTTTTCATTGAATTAGATGGCTTGTAATACACTAGATTCAGTAAGGTTCAGTATGTGGGATGGGTTGTAACTTAATGACTTACAATAAAGGGGGGGGTCAAATTATTATAGTTATAATAAAATGACCCACCCTTACTATTTGTAATTAGTGTACTGGTATTTGAGTTCACACAGTTAAATTAAAACTTAAATTGCTTTATATGGCTAGAAATAGACTATATTCAGTAAGGTTCAGTATGTGGGAGGGGTTGTTACTTAATGACTTGAAATTGGTGGGGGGGGGGGTCAAATTACTATAGCTATAATAAAATGACCCACCCTTACTATTTGTAATTAGTGTACTGGTATTTGAGTTCACACAGTTAAATTAAAGCTTATATTGCTTTATATGGCTAGAAATAGACTATATTCAGTAAGGTTCAGTATGTGGGAGGGGTTGTTACTTAATGACTTGAAATTGGGGGGAGGGTCAAATTATTATAGCTATAATAAAATGACCCACCCTTATTATCTGTTATTGATATACTGGCATTTGAGTTCACTCAATAGATTAAACTTTTAATTGAATTAGATGGCTTGTAATACACTAGATTCAGTAAGGTTCAGTATGTGGGAGGGGTTGTAACTTAATGACCTGAAATGGGGGGTTGGGGGGTCAAATTATTATAGCTATAATATAATGACCCCCCCCCCCCCCCCCCTTATTATCTGTTATTGATATATTGGTATTTGAGTTCATTCAATTAATTAAACTTTTCATTGAATTAGATGGATTGTAATACACTAGATTCAGTAAGGTTCACTGGTTCAGTATGTTGGAGGGATTGTAACTTAATGACTTTAAATGGGGGGTGGGGGTCAAATTATTATAGCTATAATAATATGACCCACCCTTACTATTTGTAATTAGTGTACTGGTATTTGAGTTCACACAGTTAAATTAAAACTTAAATTGCTTTATATGGCTAGAAATAGACTAGATTCAGTAAGGTTCAGTAGTTGGGAGGGGTTGTTACTTATGACTTGAAATTGGGGGGAGGGTCATATTATTATAGCTATAATAAAATGACCCACCCTAATTATCTGTTATTGATATACTGGTATTTGAGTTCACTAAAAAAAATCAAACTTTTAAAGCTGCTGGCCCACGGCTCAATATCCAAAATATATATTTTTTAAAAATCGCCTAAAACAGCTTATTGTGGAAGGAAATATAAAAAAATAACGATCCAATGTTGAAATCTTAAGAAATTTTCCATATATTTGTAATTAAATGTCTTCAAATCCAAAAGCGTTTGCAACGGTTTTGAACGTTTGTATATAAATATGTGGCGTCTTGGTACCACACCACGCTAAATTGTTATTTTCAAAGTGAAATATATCTAAATTGTACGTAGATTATCCGATAATATTATGATCATTATATTTACTTACCGTATTCCTCCCATTTAGCGCCCCGGGCGCTTAAAAAATTGGAAAAAGCGGGGGGCGTTTATTAGAGACAAACATCTTACCAGAAGGGAGAGTTCAAACCCATTACATGGGGTAGATTTGCATTAGAATATAGTGGAATCTTGACATGCAATGTACCAAGTGGTCAACACAGACATTGTGATAGCAGGGGGTTTAGAAATACCTTAAATGATACGTAGCGTGATGATTGAAAGGCTGAAATCTTTACTTTAGGTAATCCAAAATACTATTTCCTGCGACTGCAGAAGGGGCGCTTATTATTTTGTTCTTGGAAAAACAGTGAGGGGGCGCTTATAGGAGCAGGGGCGCTAAATGGGAGGAATACGGTATACACAGCCTTTCAAATACTACCTTTAGATTTTATTCCTATTTTTGACATGAAATCCGTGGGCTAGCAGCTTTAATTGAATGAGATGGCTTGTAATACACTAGATTCAGTAAGGTTCAGTATGTGGGAGGGGTTGTTACTTATTGACTTGAAATTGGGGGGGGGGGGGTTCAAATTATTATAGCTATAATAAAATGACCCACCCTTTTTATCTGCTATTGATATACTGGTATTTGAGTTCAATCAATAGATTAAAATTTTAATTGAATTAGATGGCTTGTAATAGAAAAGATTCAGTAAGGTTCAGTATGTGGGTTGGGTTGTAACTTAATGACCTGAAATCGCACCCCCCCCCCCCCCCTTTCTTGGCAGCAACACCCATTTCAAAAGAGAATATTATTCTGCATTAATTTTGTCAAATGTGAAATAATCTGTTGATATTATTGTCCAGTACCATTATTTTGAGTCCATTTCCTTAGTTGAAAAAAGATATGTATTGGGGGGGGGGGGGGGGGGGGGTCATTTTATTATAGCTATAATATTTTGACCCCCCTACCCATGTTGTCAGATCTGCAATAGACTCCTTGCAATACCCATTTCTTATCTTGTCAATACCTATTTATCGATAAAAGTCCACTTCTGATTTATTTTGCTGAAGTTTTAGGGGCGGGTCAAAATATTATAGGGGGGGGTCAAAATATTACTGTAATTTATTACATACTTTATATACCTTCTATAGGAAAATTACATTAGAATCCTTCAATACAGGCTCATTTTTTCGCTATTTTGATGGCACATCACGTGACGGGGCCAAAAATCCATATAATATGGATTTTTGGCACTGCCTTCACATATTGGCACTGCTCCACTCTGTTACTATAGCAATAGAACGTTAATTCCGTACTCCATAAGTTTCAAAATGGCCGCAGAAAAATCACTTGAAGCAATGTCAACCCGACTTCTGGACCTAGACAGAGCGATAGAAGACAGTGATAAGAATAGATTTTGAGAAAAGTCTGATATTTCGTGGCAAGCGTGAAAAAGGAAAAAACAAAATACTTTTTAAAAGAAGTTCACTCACGATTGGGAAGCATTGTGAAGGACGATGCCTTCAAGCACAGCAGGGATGTCCCAACATTTGAAACAATAAGGTCTTGCCAACAACCTTAAACAAACAGATCTCTTCATTTATGAAGAGCTGGAAATTGTGCGGAAGAAATCTGTGGGAGGGAAATATGCCCCCAAAAAATTGTCTTGTATTTTAACGTAAACAACCACCGCGACCGACTGCTACACACGGAATCGATTATGCAGTAGCTCGATGAATGACACAAAGAGCCTTTAAAATTAAAATGGTCTTCAAATAAGCACAAAACATTCTGTAAAATACCTTAAAAAGCATTCTTTGAACTGCAGAAATTCTGTATTTAAAATGGCGATTTGTTTTTGTTTTTAAACTTATAGAACTTTGCGACGTCACTTGTGACGTAATTTGCTGCGCACTACTATGTCACTGTATTACCGTGAGCATGGTTAGTGTAGGCCTACTAATAAGTTATATAATTTAAAAGGAATTTCTTTTCTTTTTTTCTTTTTTTTTTTTTTTTCGGCGGATACCGAAAATATTTGATCTCGCGTGTATCAACACACTCGATGAAACGTTCCGGCATCAACCTTTAAAAAGTAAATATTCTCTTTGTCTTCATTTCTTCACGTTGCAATATAACTATGCTAAATAAATGATGTAATAAAGAGGTGATGATATGGTGAAGGTGTGCCTCAAAGTCATATTGGCACCGGAAGTCATATTGGCCCTCGGGCTAAAGCCCTCGGGCCAATATGACATACCGGTGCCAATATGACTTAGAGGCACACCTTTACCATATAATAACCTCTATATATTGACCCGCGGGTCAAAATATTACACGGGTCAAAATATTATCTGACACCGGGAAGCAGCTTTCAGAGAGAGATCGCAGATAGTGGAAGCTCTTGGCTATCAACCCTAATGATAGACATACCTGGGTACCTGGTGTGAGATCTGCCATGCATGCAGCAAGCCAGGTACCTGGAAGGGAACCCACTTATGTGGATGTTGCCCATGTACCTGCATGTTAATCAAAAATCCGGTAATGATGATGACCCAGAGAATCTAACAAAAAATGTATAGATTACATAAAAATGACCCTGGTTTTGTACTTTACAAAAAATGTATAGGTTATAAAGACAAATGATTGTTTTATGATTGATCATTTTGTTACTTCTGAATGCTCGGTATTTTGTAGCTTCTGAAGGCTCTGTTTGGTACCAACCTGTGCAGCCAGTGGGAGGAGCAGTATACCGCAGCATTTCCATGGAAACCCAGCAAGACGTCAAAACTGCCGAGTTATGCTGGACTGTATCACTGTACATTTTCCCAGCCCTACTCCCTGTTCACACAGACTTTAGCTACAGCTACTATCAAAGCAGTTTCTCCAGACCATGAAGATACCTCCGGGTGAGTACAGGGGTATTGACATTGCAAAATGTCAAGTATGAGTCTTGATTTGTGTTGTAACACATTGTCAAGGACAGGATCGGTAGACATTATGTTTGGGCATGTTTATAGCACACTTAATTTAAAGTTAAAAATATCACACAGCTTGCAGATAGAATCATTAATAGTGAATTGACATTTCTTGGTCTTCTCTGAGCATAAAGAGATCTTTGAGCATGTGTGCGCAGCAGCGAGACAGATCAGTCTGTGCTTACCCGCACTCTGATCAGAGTCTTTGATGTGCACTACCTAGAAGTCCTTTGACCAAGGTTTGGTCATATAGACTGAGAGGGCTGAATAATGGCTTGAGTGGGTATGCAGGCTAATATGAGTAGCAGAACCACAGAGACCTTTTTTCTGCGCCTGTTTTTAGATGCATTTTGACAAGATACATTAGAATTGCATTAAAATAGAAACATTAGAATTGCCTCAGTGAAACAGTTCTTATGATTATACACAAAATATAAACAGCCACTCTCCCCCAATTCACCACATTAAACTCATTTGCATATTGTATAGCTGTGGTCACTTTTCTACTGTAAAACTTCAATAACTCAAACACTGATTGCATTCATTCTTTAGCCACTTAAAAAAATATTTTCACATAACTCCAGGGGCCCGGTGTTCAAAACAACCACAACATTACTTAACAAATCTTTAAAATGTTGATGTTTTATTAGGGCAAATTTATTAACATTACGATAACACATCCGTGCGACATAGTGCATTTTTTCACATCTCCAAAATGGCTACTTTCCTGATACAAATTTGTCATATTTTTACTTCAAACATTGGTTGTGGGTGCTCGTTAGAACCGCCTCATTGAGGCGGTTCTAACGAGTAACCACAACCTATGTATTGGAGCAAAAATAAGGAAAATAATGTTTACCCCCTAAACCCCAGTTTTCTCTATATAAAGTGGGGTTTAGGTGGGTCTTTATTTCACGGACTTGTTCACGTGATGTATTTTTTGCTGAAAAATTTGAATACTAGAATTTTAGATGTCGACCTGCTAGAACAGTTAACAATTTTACCACTAATGAGCTGGTTAAGCTTACGATGCTTTGAACAACTGGACCCAAATATTAACCCTTTCTGTACCAAATAAAATCATCCTCCTTATATATAGCACAAGTCCATTTTAAACTTTAGGGGTGTCAGGTTGTGTTTTCTTCAAATTTTATTTGGAAAATTGCTGAATTTTATGCAAATAGTGTAGGCCATGATCAGACACCACATTCTATGGCATCTGATCTGGACCTGCACTGTTTGCCAGGTTAACTGTTTTCGGGTTTCCAGTACCAAATGGGTTAATATGTAGGGGACAGGGAATTGCTTCAGTGAGGTGATTCTAACAAGTTCACACAAAATACCATTTAGTCATAGAAGATATCCCTCAATAATCCAGATTATGTGAAAAGCTCTCTGGGTCTGGAAATGCATCTGTCTCAAACAAAATTTGATAGTTCCAAATATGTACAAGCATTGAAGATTGACTGTTCTATAAAGGTCATATACCTTTAAGTATGCTTTGCCATATTAAAGAAAGATTTTAATTGACTCTGACAGAAACAAAATGTTAACCCTTGTCCTGCTGAACCCGGATATGCCTTTTCTTTGAAACAATGTAGATCCAGATCAGATGGCTTCTGAGAAGCCATCTGATCAGGATCGACATTGTTTGTCATTCAGATTGTGAATTTGTTGTAATAATTTGCATCAAGTAATCTGATTGGTTGATAATCGGTAGTGGGTGTTGCATATATGAATATTCAGCAGGACAAGGGTTAATCATGTGTATATCATTACAGAGTTCTGACCTGGTTAAGAAAATGTGTGGAGAGGAAGATACCTGCCATACTGAAGCCAAGTAGTAAAGCTGATAAGGTGAGCACTGCTGCATAGCCGCAGGTTAAGATGAGTTGTGATGATTTCGGCATAAGTTTTCGTAGTTATCCATAAAAAAAGTACGTGTTATGGGTACTTCTAAGAATCATTTTGATGATGGGATTCTAATGATGGGATTCTAAGAAGTACCCATAAAAGAAATGTCAAATATAGAGTTCTTACATTAGTGGTCATTTTACATGAAATTTATGAAACATGCCTCTAGTGAGTTTCATAAAATTCAGATGAATGATCGCAAATGTAAGATTCAGTATATCAAATAAAGATTTTTAATCATATTTTATTGCCGAAGAATTTCAGAAGACAACAGGGTTGTCATGGATGGTGTCATTACATTACCCATCAGTAACCATGTGTAATTACAAATTCTAGTTACACATTTGGTTATATCATTTTCATGACAAGATGTAATTCACTAAATAACAGCACTGTTATATAGTTAATTCCCTCAATTATCCTCTTGTTCTGTAGCTCCAAGGTCAAGGTATACTTAGAGGTCAAATGTCAAAAAAGGGTTTATTTTTCGTGTCAGGTCTATAACTTTGTTATGCCTTGATGTATTTTGAAATTACATGGCATAAATGTTCACCACCAAGAGACGATGTGCAGTGCTTAAAACCCAGGTCTGGAGCACCAAGTTCAAGGTCATATTTTGAAGTCCAAGGTGAAAAAGGGTCTATTTTCCATGTATGGTCAATATGTTTCTCCTTGATGGATTTTGAAATTACTTAGCAGAATCGTTTACTATCATCAGGCGATATACTGCATGCAATACCCAGGTCTGTAGCTCCAAGGTCAAGGTCACAATTAGAGGTCAAAGGTAAAAAGTAGTGTCTCTTTTATGTGTCCAGGTCATAACTTTGCATTTACTTGATGGATTTTGAAACTACTTGGCAGAAATGTTTACCTTTATGAGATGATGTGTTGCACTTAAGACCCAAGTCTGTAGCCCCAAGATCAAGATCACACTTAGAGGTCAAAGGTAAAAAATAGAGTCTATTTTTTGTGTATGATTCATAACTTTGTCATTCCTAGATAGAGTTTGAAATTACTTGGCAGAAATGTTGACCATCATGTGCAATGCATCACATGCAAAAGGTTAAGGTCACACTTGGAGGTCAGATGTCAAGAAAAGGTTCTATTTTTTTTGTGTGTGGTCTATTACTGATGGATTAAGAAATTACCTAGCAGAAATGTTGACCATCATGATACAATGTGTCACATGCAAAACTCAGGTCTGTAGCTTCAAGGGTATGGTCACATGGTCACACTTAGAGGTCAAAGGTCAAACCTTGATGGATTTTGCACACTTGGCCGAAATGTTAACCATTATGAGATGATGTGTCACTCGAAAGTCCCAGGTCTATAGCTCCAAGATCAAGGTGAAACTTTAAGGTCAAAGGTCAAAAATGAAGTCTTTCTTTTCATGTCTGGTCTATAACTTTGTTATTTCTTTTTGGACTTTAGAATAACTAGGCAGAAATAGTAACCATTATAAGTTGATGTGTCACATGCAAATCTAAGGTCAATAGCTCCAAGGTCGAAATTGCGCTCAGAGGTCCAAGGTCAAAAAATAGAGACCTTGGTTGATTTTGAAAATTCTGGTAGAAATGTTTACCATCATGATACAAGGTGACACATCCGTAACTCAGATCTGTATCTCTAAGGTCAAGGTCACACTTGGAGGTCAAAGGTCAAAAGCAGGGACAATTTTTTGTGTCTAGTCCATAACTTTGTTATTCTTCGTTGGATTTAGAAATTACTTGGCAGAAATGTTAACCATCATGAGATGGTGATGTGTCACACGAAAGACTCAGGTCTGTAGCTCTAAGGTCAAGGTAAAATTTAAAGGTCAAATTTAAAAACATAAGGTCTTTTTTTGTGTCCAGTCTTTAACTTTGGCATTCCTTGATGAATTATGAAATCATGTTGCAGAAATATTTGCTCTAAGGTCAAGGTAACTCTTAGAGATCAAAGGTCAAAAATAGGGACAATTTTTCATTTCAGGTTCAAACTTGCCGATTCTTGATGGATTTTGAAATTACTTAGTTGGCAGAAATGATAACTATCTTGAGATGATGTGTTGAGCACAAAACTTGGGTCTATAACTCGAAGGTCCAGATCGGACTCACAGGTCAAGTGAATTTAGAAATTACTTGGCAGAAATGTTGTCAACAAGGTGAAGATCACATTTAGAGGCCAAAGATAAAAAAATGGATTTTTTTTGGCAGGGACATCCATGTCCTATGTACACAATTCTTTTTTTTTTTTCTGTATTTTTCTATTTAGTTTGGCTTTTACGTTTTAACCCTTTTTGTACCAGATGGAATCTTCCTGCTAATATATAGCAGGAGTTCATTTCAAAATTTAGGTGTGTCGTGTTGTGTTTTCTTCAAAATTTATTTGGAAAATGACTGAACTTTTAGCAAACAGTGGAGGCCTGGGTCTGCACTGTTTGCTTGGGTGCCCGTTTTGGGGTTTCTGGTACTAAATGGGTTAATAGGAACCAGTAGTGTTAAAATCCTACATGATTCAGTATTTAACTACACTGGTTCATCACATAATATTTCAGACAGCCATAGCAGCATATATCCGCCTATTTGAACCTCTGGTAATCAAGGCTCTGAAGCAGTACACAGTGACCAGTTCCCTAGAGTTACAGGAGAAAGTCCTAGACCTGTTATCCCAGCTGGTACAGCTGCGGGTCAACTACTGCCTACTTGACTCTGACCAAGTCTTCATTGGCTTTGTCATCAGACAGTTTGAGTATATTGAAGAAGGCCAGATCAGGTGAGTAGTGCATTGTGCACTTGTAGAAAATATATTGTTTACACTTCCTGTTTACTTTCTTATAAACTGATCCTTTCTGAAAAAGGAGTCTGCTCTGACAGGAATGGACACACCTTCAGGGGAGGTTACTGCTTCAAAAATATTTTTGTCTCCCATGCAATAGGGGTCAACTCTTAAAGGGAAAAAATTCGCTCCTAAGCTGCAAATTCTTTCCTTTAAGAGTAGACCCCTTTTTAATGGGACAAGGCTTATAGAAAAGGGAACAGGAAGTCCCAAAATTATTTCCCTTTGAAAAATTACAGAAAAATCTGCCAGGTGTTCCCATTCCCCTTGAAGGAAAGAATTTCCACCTTAAACTCCTGTTGATATGGGAGACAAAAAATTTTTAGAAAGAGTTGTCTGACCTGAGGGTGTATCCATTCCCCACTGATTGTTTAGAATTAATTTATGATACATTCTCCTTAGTCTCCTAATAATTTTCTTACAGTCTCCTCATAATTATGATGCATTCTTTTCATACTTGTGATATATTTTCCTCATAGATCTAATGTATTCTCCACAGGATATTTTCTCCTCATATTTGTGATGTATTCTTTTCATACTTGTGATATATTTTCCTCATAGATCTAATGTATTCTCCACAGGATATATTCTCCTCATATTTGTGATGTATTCTTTTCATACTTGTGATATATTTTCCTCATAGATCTAATGTATTCTCCACAGGATATTTTCTCCTCATATTTGTGATATATACTTGTCATACTTGTGATACAATCTCCTCATGCTTGCGATTTATTCTCCACATGCTTGTGATATATTCTCCACATCCTTGTGATAGATTCTCATCATTCTTTTGATACATTCATCTCATATTTTTAATACAGTCTCCTCATACTTGTAGAAACTCAGAGATCCTGATTCCCCACATCTTCAATTTCCTGGTGATGCTGTCGTATGAAAAGTTCCACAGTAAGACTATCATCAGTATGCCTAAAATTATCCAGCTGTGTGATGGTATCATGGCTAGTGGACTACACCCTACCACTCATGGTAAGGCATGCTGGAGTTACTCATCCATATTTATAGGTTATTGACTTCACATTATGAAGTATTTGACACAAGTGCATATGACAGAGAAATTTGTTTGTTTGTTTGATTTGAGGTTTAACTTTCCCATCAACACTATATAGGTCATTTTTGAGATTTTACTTCCAATTTTAAGGGACTTTTACCCGACATTGAGATGAAATGACATCACAAGCCTTGCCGCCAATGAAACCAATAGGGCTTATATACATGGACAGTCCGACTTACACAACTTTGTCAGAGGAGTTTAAGCAGATTAGAAGTGGTTAGTTTCAGCTTGCAAGTGCATCTCCACCATATGAAAGAGTCCAAATATTTTACAATATAAAGTCAATATATATTTATTATATACCCAAAAGTTTATATGTCTAAACAGCCACCCTTGTCTGGCATAAAAATCAGAAAGTAACCCTTATCTTGCTGTTCACGACAACCCCTATCTTTGCAAACAGTTTAGATCCAGATCAGATGGCTTCTGCAGAAGCCATCTGATCAGGATCTACACTGTTTGGCATTTAGTTTGTGAATTTGTAGCAAAAAATTACATCAAGTAATTTGATTGGTTGATAGACAGAGATGGGTGTGGCTAAAATGAATATTCAGCAAGAGAAGGGGTAAAATCCATTAATTAATGTTAGCTGATGTGATGTCAGTAATCAAACATTGATGTTTTCCAGTGCAGGTCCCATTGTTTTATTTCTTCCAAATATTCATGTTTTCCAAAACGATTTTTTAAAAACCTATAGAGATTATAGGTAACGTAATGATCCTAAGTTTTAGGACAGACAGACCTAAGCAATTTGTGTAGACCCAGATCACACTGCTCTGAGAATGATTACCTACCGGGAATGTGCCCTTGACTACAAGCAAATGACTACAGGCAATATAGGACATTTTCTGGGTATATATTTTAATCCATGTCTTTGCACTCCAGATTTTATGCAATATTAACCTTTAACCTGCTGAATATTCAATTAAGCCACACTCATTTCTGACTTTGAACCAAACAGATTACTTGATGCAGCTTATTTCTACATATTCATAAACTGAATGTCAAACTGTGTAGATCCTGATCAGATGGCTTTTTCAGAAGCCATCTGATCTTGATCTACACTGTTTGCAAAGATAGGGGTTGCCGTGAAAAGCAAGATGAGGGTTAAGTCCTGAAATTTTTTGAAACCATTTAACCCATTTCATATGGGAAACCCCATACTGGTCATTGGCAAATAGTACAGGCCCATGTCAGATGTTTCATAACACATCATCTGATTGGGGCCTTTACATGTTTTCCAAATACAGTCGAACTTCAATGGCTCGAACACCTTTGGGACCATGAAAATCTGTTCGAGACAGGGGTAGTTCGAGCCACTGAGGGTTACTGTCAGGAGGCATAACGAGATACCTTTAGACATCTTTTCGGTGTTTTATGATGAAAATGTATGCTGTGTGTACTCATTAGAATCGCCTCATTGAGGCGATTCTAATGAGTACACACAGCATACTTTTGCAAGATAAAAGACTAAAATCTCCTTAATTATCCCCCACTATTTCTTATGTAGAGGATTACGCTAGGGGCTCAAGAATGGGTTCGACACATCCATGGTAAACGAACCATCGGTGTTCGAGCCATCGAAGTTCTACTGTATGAACTTTGAAAACAAGAAAAGTACCATAATGATCCTAAGTATTGGGACAGATAGGCCTAAGCAGACAATGTAGACCCAGATCAGAATCTCCTGAAGGAGCAGTCTGATCAGGGTCTATACTGTTTACCATCTTTCTGCACCTTTTGGACTCTTTGTTGGATTGTGAAACAAATTTGTTAAAATTTTAGGAGAATTACAGCAAGTTCTCAAGGTGTCCAAATTTTTAGGATTTTTATGCCCCTGCCATTCGAAGAATGGTGGAAAGGGCATATAGCGTTGCCCTTGTCCGTCCTTCCGTGCGTCCGAAACTTAAACGCGGTCAATAACTTCCTTATTTCTTGATGGATTTTAAAATTACTCGGCAGAAATGTTAACCATCATGAGACGATGTGTCACGTGTAAAACTCAGGTCCGTACCTCCAAGGTCAAGGTCATACTTAGAGGTCAAAGGTCAAAAAAAGGGTCTGAAACTTAAACACAGTCAATAACTTTCTTATTTCTAGATGGATTTTGAAATTTAGTTGTAGAAATATTAACCATCATGAGACGATTTGTCACATGCAAAACCCAGGTCGTACCTCCAAGGTCAAGGTCATACTTAGAGGTCAAAGGTAAAAAAAAGAGTCCGAAACTTAAACGCATTCAATAACTTACTTATTTCTTGATGGATTTTGAAATTACTTTGAAGAAATGTTAACCATCATGAGACCATGTGTCACGTGCAAACCCAGATCCATACCTCCAAGGTCAAGGTCATACTTAGAGGTCAAAGGTAAAAAAAATGGTCCGAAACTTAAACTTTCTATGGTTGAATACCAACATAGACATATTTCAGGCGGGGGCACCCGTGTCCTATGGACACATTTCTAGTTTTACAGTATCATAAGTTTATGTGTAAAAAGTGACATTTCCAGAGCCATGAAATAGTAATTTTGTCCAGGTATTGCCTTTCTAAGGCTATTTACATGTATGCTGGACACATAATTATAACACATGCTTGTGACACACATCCTTGTGACATCTCCAAAACATTTTTTTATGAACAGTGATATTTTTCTTATAAGTGCCCCAGACATAGTTTGCTCTGCCTCATTCAGAACTGCCTCAATGATGCAGTTCTTTTGAGAACCCACATCCTATGTCTTTGAGCAGAAATAGGAACTATAATGCATACCCCTATAAAATAGAAGTGAAGGCAATGATCAGTTTTCTCTGAATAATGCGTGGGTTCAAAAGGGTGTTCATTACACTGACATGATAACATAATGATTTTTACAGCAATCCCAGCCCTGCAGCCTATAGTACATGACCTGTTCCTGTTAAGAGGGGCCAACAAGTCAGACATCAGTAAAGAACTAGAGACACAGAGAGAGGTTCTGGTGTCAATGTTGTTACGACTTATCAATTACTATCAGGTAATAACTGCTGTTTTATACCTTGAACCATATAGCAAGTAAAACTGAGCCTGAGGTTAAAAATCTTATTCCATGTTCATCCCCCTTGAGCAGGAAATGTCTTGCTCATAAACTTTAAAATTCTAAAATTTGTTTGCATTTTAAAATTTATAAGCAGGATAAACAACATTCTTTACTGATCTGAGCAAAACAATTGCCTCATGTATTTTAGTAATTATGAGCATTACAAATTTCATGCTGAAGTGAGTTGAGCATGACAAAAAAGGTTTAGAACCTCAAGACCTTTTTATAGCATTATCAGAGTGAAGGCACAGTCCTTTGTATAAGTCTTCAGACTGATTTGTTAATAATAATAATAATAATCGACCTTATTTATAGAGGGTAACACATTTAGTACAAGTACTAATCTTCAATGTGGCCCTCTTTTCCAGGGTAGGAACCAGTACTAAGCAATGTGGATAAAGTTTCTTGCTCAAGGTAACAACATGTGGTGCTTGCGAGGATCGAACTGGCTACCTCTCGATCTCAAATCCAATGCTTTACCACTGCACCACAGCGCTCCACAAATTTTGTTTGTTTGTTTGATTTGAGGTTTAACATCCCCGTCAACACTATTTAGGTTATTTTGGAGAGGTTGCTTCCAATTTTGTGGGACTTTTACCCGACATTGAGATGAAATTACATCTCAATCCCTGCTGCCCAATGAAACCAATAGGGTTTATATGCATGCATGGTCCAACTCGCACCACTTTGCCTGGGCAGTCTTAGACCTTCTAAGCGGATTACCAGTACTCGTGTGTGGTCGGTTTCAGCTCTGTGTGGAAGCATCGTCCAGCCCAATCTATTTCTCCAAGCCCCAATGGGCCGGGGCCAATCTTCAGACTGACAGACAGTGTTTGTCTTATGAATAAACTTTTGTCCAGTGAAGCTTTATATACTCAGTAGAAGCTCTGATCTTTGGCCGAGGTTGTTAAACCTTGTTTTTGCTCAACCCTCTTGAACACAAAATTCTTCCTGCTGATAAATACTAAAATGCCAGCCATTGTTGGCATTTTAACCCATTTTGTATTGGAAACCCCAAAATGGGTAATTGCCAAACAGTGCAGGCCCAGTTGAGATGCAGCAGAACATAGCGTCAGATCAGGGCTTACACTGTTTGCAAAAATGTTCATCCATTTTCCAAATGTATTTTGAAGAAAACACAACCTGACACCCCTAAATTTTGAAATGGACTCCTGCTTTATATAAAGAGGAAGATTCTATTTGGTACTAAAAGGGTTAATATTAATCAACGGGACAGATACCATCCTCCACAGATATAATTTATGAAAGAAATTCTCAGATGTAGGCATTTAGATAATTATTAGCATTATTTATTGGATACTCAGTTGAGTTGAGAATGAAAAAAGTTTTATAAGTTTGGGGCCAGATTGCATTGAATGTTCTTGTACACTATACATGTTATTACCATTTTCTGACTTTATGATGTTTACAGCCCCTAGACTTTGTCAAATTGTATAACAATTTTAGCGTATATTTTAGTCTTGTGATGTTGGCAAATTGTATTAGTATTTTAGCATTTACCATAATTTTGTAACATTGCCCTACATTTGTGGTCTGTTATTTTGTCAGAATATGTTACAGCCTTAGCCCTTATCCTACTGTTCACTACAACCCCTACCTTGCAGACAGTGTAGATCCAGATCAGATGGCTTCTACACTATTTGTCATGCATTCCCTTTTCATTGAATGGCCTGCCTCAAGCTAGGTACCTTTATCCCGCTGTTCACGACAACCCCTACCTTTGCAAACATTGTAGATCCAGATCATAGAAGCCATGTGATCAGGATCTGCACTGTTTGTCATCCAGTTTGTGAATTGAACAAAATAATTGTAATTTGATTGTTGGATAATCAGCAGTGGGTGTGGCTTAATTTATGCAGCAGGACAAGGGATGAAGTATAATATGGTGTTGAGTGAAACTTAAATGGCATGAACACCTTTGGGACAATGAAAAGACCGGTAGTTTAAGCCACTGAGGGTTTTTAGCTCACCAGAGCCGAAGGCTCCGGGGGAGCTTTTAGGATAGGCAGTTGTGCGTCGTCGTCGTCGTCTGCGTCTGCGTCTGCGTCGTCAACACTTTCAAACGACATCTCCTCTGAAACCACTGGGCCGATTGAGTCCAAATTTCATCTGTAGCATCCTTGGGTTGGGGGATTGAAAGTTTGTGTTTTTTATGAAATTCGGCTCATTGGTTTGGTTGCTATGGCAACTTAGAGTTTCCATAGACTTATAATGGGGAAAATTGAAAAATGGCATTTACTGCCAAGCCACTGCAGATATTTTGACAAAACTTTCATAGAAATATTCCTTAGGCAATCTACTATCTGCCATATGATTTTAGGCCTTCTGCTTATTTGTATTGGTTGCCATGGAAACCAAAATGAAAAAATAGAAAAAAAAATACTTAAAAAATCATCTCCTCAGAAACCCTATGCTCTATGAGGCTGAAAGTTTATGGAAATATTCACCATATTTGCCTTTACAGGATTTGTGTTTTTTATGAAATTCGGCTCTTTAGTTTGGTTGCTATGGCAACTTAGATTTTCCATGGACTTATAATGGGGAAAATTGAAAAATGGCATTAACTACAAAGCCTTTGCAGATATTTTGACAAAACTTTCATAGAAATGTTCCTTTAGTAAACTTCTCTCAGCCATATGCTGTTATGTCAACCTGGGGGTCCAGTAGGTTGTGCCGGGGCCATGCCCCGCCCCCAGTACTTCATAAAATGACTTATATCTCAGAAACCTTACAGATCCCCACCCCTAAACCATATATATTCTTGTTCCTATTAATAAGACGCATTCAGTGACACCAACCTGGAGGTCCTCCGGGATGTGCCGAGGCCATGCCCCACCCCCTCCACTTCATAAAAGGCCCAATATCTCGGAAACCATTCAGATCCCCACCCCTGAACCCTATATACTCTTGTTCCTTATGATAAGACGCATTCAGTGACATCAAACTAGGGGTCCCCCGGGATGCGCCGGGGCCATGTCCCGCCCCTCCATTTCATAAAAGGCCCAATATCTCGGAAACCTTACAGATCCCCACCCCTAAACCATATATATTCTTGCTCCTTATGATAAGACGCATTCATTGACCCCAAACTGGGGGTCTTCCGGGGTGCGCCGGAGCCATGCCCCACCCCTTCACTTCACAAAAGCCCATATATCTCAGAAACTGTTCAGATCCCCACCCCTAAACCATATATGTTCTTGTTCATTATGATGAGACACATTCAGTGACACCAACCTGGGGGTCCCCAGGGATGTGCTGGGGCCATGCCCCGTCCCCTCCATTTCATAATATCACAATATTTCTGAAACTTTTCAGATCCCCACCCCTAAACCATATATATTCTTGTACCTTATGATAAGACACTTTCATTGACACCAACCTGGGGGTCTCCCTGGGCCTTGCCCCACCCCTGCACTTCACAAAAGGCCTTATATCTCAGAAACTGTTCAGAGCCCCACCCCTAAACCATATATATTCATCTTCCTTATGATAAGGCACATTCATTGACACCAGCTTGTGAGTCCCCGGGGCATGCCCGGGCCTTGCTCCACCGCTTGACTTCATTAAAAGCCACATATCTCAGAAATAGTTCAGATCCCCCCTAAACCATATATATTCTTGCTCCTTATGATAAGACACATTCATTGACCCCAAATTGGGGGTCTTCCGGGGTGCGCCAGAGCCATGCCCCACCCCTTCACTTCACAAAAGGCCATATATCTCAGAAACTGTTCAGATCCACACCCCTAAACCATATATGTTCTTGTTCATTATGATGAGACACATTCAGTGACACCAACCTGGGGGTCCCCAGGGATGTGCTGGGGCCATGCCCCACCCCCTCCATTTTATAATATCACAATATCTCGGAAACTTTACAGATCCCCACCCCTAAACCATATATATTCTTGTACCTTATGATAAGACACTTTCATTGACACCAACCTGGGGGTCTCCCTTGGCCTTGCCCCACCCCTGCACTTCACAAAAGGCCTTATATCTCAGAAACTGTTCAGAGCCCCACCCCTAAACCATATATATTCATCTTCCTTATGATAAGGCACATTCATTGACACCAGCTTGTGAGTCCCCGGGGCATGCCCGGACCTTGCTCCACCGCTTGACTTCATTAAAAGCCACATATCTCAGAAATAGTTCAGATCCCCACCCCTAAACCATATATATTCTTGTTCCTTATGATAAGACTCATTCAGTCACACCAACTTGGGGGTCTCTTTGTGCTGAGGCAATGTGCCCTGCCCTTCCACTTCATAAAAGGCCATATATTTCAGAAACCATTAAATCCCCAACCCATATTCATATATGTTCTTGTTCCTTATTATTAGCACACCTACTGTAGGGGTGTCCGCAGGGGCCAGTCCTCTCATTTCCACTTCATGAAAGGATATTTTGGAAACCGTTCAGATTCCCACCCCTAAACCATATATATACTTGGTCCTTATGATGAGACACATTTAGGGACAACAATCTTGGGCTTTCCTGGGAACGACAGGGCATGCTCCAACCCCTCCACTTATATCTCCAGCCATGCAGATCCCCACTGCTAAACCATATATATTCTTGTTCTTTGTGATAAGACACATTTAGTGATACCAACCAGGGCTCCATTGGGTCCATGCCCCACCCCCTCTACTTCATAAAAGGCCTAATGTTTCATATACTGAGTCCACATGGATGCTCATTTGGATATGGGGGTTCATTTGGCAGATTAAAATGATATCATGTTAAAATACATGGCTGCAATTTGGCAGTGCCCACCTGAGCTCTGGTGAGCATAGTGGCCCATGGGCCTCTTGTTTATTGATTGTTCCATGCCAGGAGGCAAAATGCTTATATGAAATAAAGATATGTTAGAATCACCTCATGAAGGTAATTCTAATGAGTATCCACAGCATGCCTTTTCATTATAAAATAAGATATCTTCCTTAATTATCCTCAACTGTTTCCTATCATGTGTTATGGGAAGAATTCTTTAAGGACCCAAGAACAAGTTTAAAACAGCTCATGGTAAACAGCCATCAGTTTTTGAGCCATTCAAGTGTTATAGGCCTTTGTAGATTCATTAACCCTTCTCTTGCTGAATATTCATTTAAGCCACACCCATTTCTGTCTATCAACCAATCAAATAACTTGATGTAATTTATTGCTACAAATTCATAAACTGAATGCCAAACAGTGTAGATCCTGATCAGATGGCTTCTTCTGTTTGCAAAGATAGGGGTTGTCGTGAACAGCAAGATAAGGGTTAACATCATGTGTAGAACCAAGTGAATTGAACTGTTACAATAGTTGTTAAAAGGGAAATGGATGCACCTTTAAAGCATTTTTTTTTTTCAAAAATATTTTTGGCTTCCTTATGAAATCAGAAGTCAGCCTCGATAGCGCAGTGGTTAACGTGTTCGACTTATGATCGAGAGGTTGTGCGTTCGAATCTGGCCACCGGTATCGAGTTGTGTCCTTGGGCAAGACACTTAATGACACTGCCCCACTCCACCCAGGTGTAAATGGGTAGCAGTGGTGTAAAAGCCACTGCCTCTCTCTGGCGTGCACATGAAAACACCCGGAATGAGTGTTCGAGAGTGATTCAATAAGCTTGAAACTGTCATCGCAATCAAACTAAAATAAATTAGTATAAACTAAACTATATCAGTGAATGAACACATGGCACTTTCTTGTTATTGTCCATGGAAAATGATTTACATTGTTCAGTATATATGTTGTAGGCACTGGAAATGTTTGTGTTAGTGTTACAACAATGTCACAGAGAGAGTGAAGAGAGATGGAAAAGATTGTCTAGACAAGTCACAGATGTATTATTGCCAGCACTCGCAAGACAGCAAGTAAGTATAGTACAATCCCGTCATGTTTGTGTTGGTGTTACAACAATGTCACAGAGAGAGTGAGGAGAGGTGGAAAAGATTGTCTAGACAAGTCACAGATGTATTATTGCCAGCACTCGCCAGACAGCAAGTAAGTATAGTACAGTCCCGTCATGTTTGTATTGGTGTTACAACAATGTCATAGAGAGAGTAGAGAGCCGGAAAAGATTGTCTAGACAAGTCACAGATGTATTATTGCCAGCACTCGCCAGACAGCAAGTAAGTATAGTACAATCCCGTCATGTACATGTCGCCCTTGTAAACCAGGGGTTGCAGGATCAATCCTGGGCTTCTCCAGACTTTCAGATGTCTTTAAACCGAGGTCCCGTCTTCATATGACCTTATCTGTTGGTGGGATGTAAAACTCAAACACTCACTCTCATGTACATGTAATATGAGATTACAGTTCAACAAAACCTATGAGAAGGCTTTTGTGATTAGCAAACACTATGATCAGCCTGTATATCTGTATAATCTGATCAAAGTCTTCTCTGCATGAGACTCTATCCTCTGGCTAGCCCATTTTGTACTGAAAACCCTAGAATGGGTATCTGGCAAACAATGCAGGCCCCGATCAGATGCCACATAATGTTGCATCTGATCTGGACCAACAGTGTTTGCAAAAAGTTCAGCCATGTTCCAAATAAATTTTGAAGAAAACACCCCCTAAATTTTGAAACAGACCTGTATTGTGCTATATTTAAGGTGGAAGATTCCAGTTGGTACAAAATGGGCTAACATAAGGCATTTGGTGAAGACTGGCTTGATGAAACAGTTGACCTGAATTGTTGCCACTCACTATGATCTTTTTGAGGATTTTATCATGTTCTGGTACATGTTATTTTCTAGACACTAACATAACCTTGGTCCCGTCAACAATTTTCTTGATTCCAGCCCTGAGGGAGAGGAGACCAACTCAGTTTAAGGAACACAGCAAAAATTATGCCTGGAAAGTCATAATTGTGCAATGAAAATTGCACTGCATATAAGAAAAAACAAGAAGAAAAAAGAAATGAATCAGAATCCATATTTTCAAAACATAAAAAAGTGCCTTGATTGTTTTTTTATGACTGTGTTAGCAGGCATGAGTGATTTTTTTTTTTTTTTTTTTTGGTTGGTTTTGGTTTTACGGTCCTTTCAAGATTATTTCACTCATATCGAGCCGATCGTTAATCAGAGGTGGGCGAAAACAGAAGTACCCGGAGAAAAACCACCTGACCTTCCGTTGCAGAACTTGGCGTCTCACATGGCAGGAGTGATACTGAGATCACTAACTGGTGACGATGTTGGTATCATAGGCATTAACAATGTTATGTATGTGTGTTTATCTCCATTTCTGGAACACCTTGGCATCAAGGCTAATGTAACTTCATACAGACATCCACTGTGACACACCCTGCCCACAGCAGTTGATATTTGCTGATGTTGACTTACTTTTCACTCTTGGCTGAATAATGTTTAGTTTGTGCTTTTGGCTTGGTTTCTTGAAATTCGAGGCATCTATGCTAATGAAACGACACACACATCAGCAATGATAATCCTGTCTACTGCCATTACTGACTGTCAGCCTAATATGAAAAGTTGGTCAAGGTCAGTGACCTTGACTAACTTTTCATCTTAGGCTGAACAGTGTTTATTCTGTGTATTTAGCTCCCTTTTTCAAACACCTATGCCCCTAGGCTAATGAAACTTTAGACACACATCCACCATTATGCACCCTGTCAAGTGCTGTCGACTGTTGCAGACCATTACCTACTTTCACACTTGGCTGAAGATGGTTTAGCACAGCATTTCGCTCCATTTGTTGAACACCAGTTGCAACATGGCTATGATGTAGTTTCTTGTTTAATAAGGCAAATATTGTTTTGGACATCAGGCTCAAGCTTATTTTTATGTCCCCCCTAGGAGGGCTTATAGTTTTTGCACTGTCCGTTTGTGCGTTTTGTGGGTTTGTGCATTTGTAAGTCCGCACTTTTTTTGTGATGGCTCCCACTGGGGCATTGGTCACTTATAGTGACAGCTCTTGTTTGTGTCAAATATTTAGAGTTAACATGTTTCTTCAATTTTTCAGATCAACTTGAACAGCCAGGTGGCACTAGATGTTGTACACAGACTGTTTGAGTCAGTCGCTCCCATTGTGTTCAGACCTGTAGACATTCTTCTCAAGACATTACTTATGCCACCGGCAAATATTGTAAGTGAAAGTCTTCTTTACGTCAGTAGAGCTCTTTGGCCTAGTGGTTAAGGGCAGTTTCTCCTAATGCATTCTTATTTGGAAACCTATAAAAGGGACAAAGGCAAACAATGCAGACCTTGATCAGACACTGCAAAATGCAGTGTCTGATCCAGGTCTGCACTGTTTGTTAACAGGATTTTTCATCGAAATAGAATAAATAAAAAAAAAAAATAGAGCATGGGCCTCCCTGGCCTAGTGGATAAGAGCGCTGAAATTTAATCATTAGGTCTCTCACCGCTGTGGTTCGAGCCTGGCTTGGGTCACATGTGAGATGCCAAGTTCTGCAACGGAAGGTCAGGTGGTTTTTCGCTTGGTACTCCGGTTTTTGCCCGCCTCTGATTAACAATCAGGTCGATATGACTGAAATACTCTTGAAAGGGCCCTAAACCCCCCCCCCCCCAAAAAAAATAGAGCTGACACCCCTTAAATCGTAAACTGCAAATGGACTTGCCCAACATTTAACAATGGAAGAGTCCACCAGTATACAAGAGGTTAACCAATTTTGTACAACAGGAGTCCATTTTGACATTTTGGGGTGTCCTAATCAATTCTATAAATTTAGTTTGAAATAGTTGAACTTGCTGCAAACAGTAATGGCCCTGATCAAATGGACCTGCACTGTTTGCCTATAAAATGGATTAAACTCATGGCCTCTTATCTCCCACACTAAGTCAAATGAGACATCAAGGTTGCCCGGTTTTTACTGATTAATGGTTGTGTCAATGTAAATGAAATATTCTTGAAAGGGTCGTAAAACCTGTGTCAAAAATGTCATTCTGCATGGTTGCTTATTCATGTTAAGGAGAATAATTACACCTTCATGGGGGGGCATCTCTGTAAAAAATGACTTTGTCACTCACAGCTCCAGATAAGGAGAGAAATAAGCATCACCCTGGATAAGAGGGGGTATCTAAATATAATATTTCTTGTTTCTGCACGAAAACATATGTTGTGGGTACTCATTAGAAGCGCCTCGCCAAGGCGCTTCTAATAAGTACCCACAACATACGTTTTCATGCAGAAATAAGAAAATTACTGGTACTTTTTGGATAAAAAAAAGGCGCCTTATCTGGAGTTATGAATTAAGGATAATTAGGGCCCCGCACTGAAAGTGTGGGTGCCCTATAGTAATCACTCTGTCCGTCCGTCTGTCTGTCTGTCCGTCTGTCCGTCCACAAATTTTTTTATCCTCCATAACTTTCTTATTCCTGGATGGATTTAAATATTACTTGGCAGAAATGTTAACCATAATGTGATGGAGTGTTGCGCGCAAGACTCAGGTCCGTACCTCAAAGGTCAAGGTCATACTTAGAGGTTAAAGGTCAAAAAAGGGTCTTTCCTGTGTCCAATTAATAACTCTGTTATTATTATTCCTGGATGGCAGAAATGTTAACCATAATGTGATGGAGTGTTGCGCGCAAGACTCAGGTCCGTACCTCAAAGGTCAAGGTCATACTTAGAGGTTAAAGGTCAAAAAAGGGTCTTTCCTGTGTCCAATTAATAACTTTGTTATTATTCCTGGATGGATTTAAATATTACTTGGCAGAAATGTTAACCATAATGTGGCCCCGCACTGAAAGTGTGGGTGCCCTATAGTAATCACTCTGTCCGTCCGTCTGTCTGTCTGTCCATCCACAAATTTTTTAATCCTCCATAACTTTCTTATTAGGGCCCCGCACTGAAAGTGTGGGTGCCCTAAAGTAATCACTCTGTCCGTCCGTCTGTCCGTCCACAAATTTTTTCCTACTCCTCTGATAGCGCTGCCGGGGCCCTAGTCAGTTTCACTGACAGCTCTAGTTTTGGGATACTTTTATTATTCCTGGGTAAAATCATATATTGTGGATACTTGTTAGAATTGCTTTGTTGAGAGGCTATTCTAACAAGTACCCACATGTTTCTAACAAGAAATATGGAAAATTATCCCTCAGTTATCCTCGTTACTTCCCTTCATCTGAAGCTTTGTCATCATTATCTGAGCCCCGCCAAGCGAATTTGTGTCTTCGAGCATTCCGTTGTGACAAATTTTAACTGCGCATGCCCAGCCATTCAGAGGGGCCAAGGATATGGCTTTCTGTCTGAAGGTTCCTCTCGATTCACTGCTTGTATGAGCGAGCAGCGAAGGTTCTGGCGAGACTGCGCGGATGCGCAGGCTCGCCTGAACCTTAGCTGCTCGCATAGGCGATAAGTACCAAAACCGCTTGACGGGGCCCATCTATAGGGATCTACTCAGATTTACATGTTTTTTCCTTGAGTGCAGACCCCTTTTTCAGAGGGGACTGGTTGATAAGAAACCAAACAAGAAATGATGGTAGTTGTCTCCATTTCACAGAATGACTGAGGGCCCCCGCCCATAGGGGCTTGAAGAAATATATGGGCTGCATGATGCTTCCACGCAGAGCTGAATCCGGCCTGCACACTAGTACTGGTAAACCGCTTAGAGGATCTAAGCCTGTCCAGGAACCGCGGTGCGAGGCGGACCGTCCATGTTAATAAACCCTATTGGTTTCATTGGGGGACAGGGCTTGAGATGTCAATTCATCTCAATGTCGGGTAAAAGTCACACAAAATTGGAAGCAACGTCTCTAAAATGACCTTTATAGTGTTGACGGTGACGTTAAACCTCAAATCAAACAAACAAACAGAATGACTGAAAATAACCGGATATATCAATTCCCTTTAAAGTAAATGTCACTGTGTAATTCCTGTCCTATTAACTAATTTTATACCCATGGCATTTATGCCGAGGGGTATATAGTTTTCGCCTTTTTGTTTGTCCATTCGTTATTTCATACGTATGTTGATTCATCTTTCCATCAAGTTCGTGGAACAAGGATAAATGTTTTTGAGTTCAAGTCGATAAGACCTTATAATATAAAGAATCTTTGATGCCTTTGAAAGTTTCTGTAAGCAATTTTGCCTGCAATTTAGAACCGATCAAGCTGAATCTTGATATATTTAGACCAACATGTGTCAAGGTTACAATCCACTAAATATTTGGAGAGTTATGCCCCTTTGAAAATTCCTGTGAACATTTTGTTTATGGCTAACTCTTCCTACAGTTAACTTTTAATCAAGCTGAAAATTGATATGTAGTTTGACTACAATGTGGAGCAGCGCATATTGTTTCCAGGTTATGGCTTACCAGATATTAATTAAGTTCTGCCCCTTTGCAGATTTCTGTAAGTATTTTGTTTGTGGCTAACATCTCCTACAATTAATACATGTATCCAATGAAGCCGAAACTTCATATCGTCCCTCGGTAGTCAAAACCTCCTTACTCTGATTTTTCAACTTTTCAGGAGAGACGATTTTCTTCTTTTTTTTAAAAAAAATCATGTTTCTTCTTATTTTCTGGACACCATTCAAATATTTCTTCCAGCAAAAGGAGAAATACAAATACCACTTCAATATTCAATACAGTCAAACCTTGATAATACAAAGTGACATGGACCGCCAGATTGTCTTTGAATTATTGGGAGTTCGAATTTTCGAAATCGGTAGTTTTCGGAAATGTTCGGAAGTTTTTGTTCGGTATAATATTTGACTGCATTTTGTCCATAGGCAAGAACACAGACTTTCTATATAAGAGCAAATTACCTCATCTAAAAGGCAACAAAACGACAAACCATTTAACATCCCGCAACAATTTGTAATGTAAAACAATAAATTTCTGACAGACGGAACTATTGTACCAGTAAAAAGGCGGGACAGAAATGGCTCTCGGGAGTAGTCAGCAAAGATCTAGATCAGAATGCAATAAGCATACTGTTAAAGTCTGTGCTGGCAAACCACATGTTTCTAGTCACTTGAGTACTGCATTTTTATTTTCTATTTTCACTTTCAACTGTCTTTGAAATTCTCTGAAAATGGTCTACTTACAGTTTCCCTAAAAAATCCCATATGCTCTAAGTCGCTATATTTTAAACATCAAACAGGATAATCTTAACGATGCTCATTACCAGTTACTGTTATATCAATTAAGAAGCTCTTGATTAACTAGGTGTCAATTACCCATATACACAATAGTATAATGCACCTGTGAAATCAGTCGGGTGTGAACAAGCTCAAAGAAAGCATGCTCTTCAAGCATGAATAATGTGCTTGACATATTTTGAATTTGAATTTGGAGATGGATTTAAATAGGAATTTCTTTGATGGGGACCGACAATTTTATTCGAAAAATCGAATTTTTTGAATAATCGAAATTAGAAAAATCGGTAATATTTTTACATAAAATAATAGCAAAAAAGATCGGGACCGACACACACTTTTGAAAAATCCGGTAGTTTCGAAAAATCGGCGTTCGAATCACTGAGATTCTACTGTATATAAGTTGCTGATTGTGTCATTTGAGAGACCTAGATTTTTTTATGTTTATGGAGGGACGAGTTTCTGACGATTATTTTACCATATTATGCATGAGTTATATCATTTTGACACCTTTTGTTGACTGTATTATTTTAGATCTGCAGCAACTTAATTGAATTGATCTTTGTTTTATTTTATTAATTGACTATCCTGTATTGATCGGAGGTCATCCGTATTAACACAAGGTAAAAAATCAATAATCATCTTTATCCCCACGTTTTTTGAAGAAAAGTGGGGATATTGTTATCGCCTCCGTCCGTCCGTCCGTCTGTCCGTCCGTCTGTCCGGCTATCTCCTCCTATACCGTTCATTGGAATTCAACCAAATTTGGTGTGTGAGTTACTTACATTAATGGCTTCTGCAAGAGCACATTAATTTTTGGACCAGCCCCCAGGGGTCCCTGGAAGAGGTCAAAACGTGGGGATTTGCGATGGCGCGCCATTGACTGCGCGATCTAGTTTTTAGCTCACCTGTCACGTAGTGACGAGGTGAGCTTTTGGGATCACTTTTTGTCCCTCGTGCGTGTGTGCGTCAGTGCGTGTGTGCATGCGTAAACTTTTTCTTCAAATGACATCTCCTCCTAAACCACTGATCAGATTTTAACCAAACTTCACAGGAATGATCCTTAGGTGGTCCCCTTTCAAAGTTGTTCAAATGGTTCCGGTCCATTGCACATCTAGGTCACAGGAGCTAAAAATAGATTTTTAAAATGTAAACTTTAAAAATCTTCTTCTCTGAAACCGAAAAGCCCAGGTCTTCGATATTTGGTATGAAGCTTCATCTAGTGGACCTCTACCAAGATTGTTCAAATTATGGCCCTTGGGCCAGAAATGCCCCCGCCCCGGGGGCCTTTTGGTTTACATAGGCTTATATAGGGAAAATCTTTAAAAATCTTCTTCTCTGAAACCACAAGGCCCAGGTCTTTGATATTTGGTGTGAAGCTTCACCTAGTGGACCTCTACCAAGATTGTTCAAATTATAGCCCTAGGGCCAAAAATGCCCCCGCCCCGGGGGCCTTTGGTTTTACATAGGCTTTTACAGGGAAAATCTTTAAAAATCTTCTTCTCTGAAACTGCAAGGCTCAGATCTTTGATATTTAGTGTGAAGCTTCATCTAGTGGACCTCTACCAAGATTGTTCAAAATATAGCCCTGGGGGCTAAAAATGCTCCCACCCCAGGGGCCTTTGGTTTGACATAGGCTTATATAGGGAAAATCTTTAAAATATTCTTCTCTGAAACCGAAAGGCCCAGGTCTTCAATATTTGGTATGAAGCTTCATCTGGTGGACCTCTACCAAGATTGTTCAAATTATGGCCCTTGGGCCAGAAATGCCCCCGCCCCGGGGGCCTTTGGGTTTCCATAGGCTTGTATAGGGAAAATCTTTAAAAATCTTCTTCTCTAAAACCACAAGGCCCAGGTCTTTGATATTTGGTGTGAAGTTTCACCTAGTGGACCTCTACCAAGATTGTTCAAATTATAGCCCTAGGGCCAAAAATGCCCCCGCCCGGGGGTCTTTGGTTTTACATAGGCTTATACAGGGAAAATCTTTAAAATTCTTCTTCTCTGAAACTGCAAGGCCCAGGTCTTTGATATTTGATGTGAAGCTTCACCTAGTGGACCTCTACCAAGATTGTTCAAATTAAAGCCCTGGAGCCAAAAATGCCCCCGCCTTGGGGGCCTTTGGTTTTACATAGGCTTATACAGGGAAAATCTTTAAAAATCTTCTTCTCTGAAACCACAAGACTCAGGTCTTTGATATTTGGTATGAAGCTTCACCTAGTATAGCCCTTGAGCCAAGAATGTACTAGAGACACTGATTCTCAGGTGAGCGATTCAGGGCCCTCTGGGCCCTCTTGTTAATTGTGTCAATTAATAAAATTGTCCTTAATCAAGTCATTTTGTATTGTCCACGTTACAGGTCCTCGGTCAGCTGTATTGGCCTCGGCATTCGGCCTCGGGGGCCAATACAGCAGACCTCAAACCTGTAAATGGGCCAATACGAAATAACTTGATTGATAGCGTTAAATTATTACTTATGGAATTGCCTACTTGCCATCAAAATCTCAACCTCTATCTGGACATACTGTTCTGCTGACCACACCATACTTGAGATACAATGTTTTGAGATTCAAGTTTTACATCAATCAAGATTACGATGAGATATGTTTTACTGCTGTAAAATGGAAACTGATTGGCTTAGAGATACGCCGTTTTGAGCTAAGATGTGTCTGTGGTTCATAAACCTAATAATATCAAATAATATCAAATTGTCATTTTACCAAAAATCAGAGATACAGGTTTTGACTCCCGAGCAACAATATATAGTTAGACCATTTTGTGACGCAGTGCTTATTGTTTTGAGGTTATGGTCCACCAAAAATTAATCAAGTTATTCCCCTTTGAAAATTTCTGTACACATTTTGTTTGTGGCTAACTTCTCCTGCAGGTAAGATTCTTTTCAGCAGATTCTTGATATTAAGTTTGACTATGATGTGGAGCAGTGCATATGGTTTAGAGAGGATGGTCCGCCAAATATTTATATAAGGGAAACACTTCGAAACTATCTGTAGACATTTTCATTTCTGGCTAACTCCTACAATTTAGATCCGATCAAGCTGAAACTTGATATGTCGTTAGATCATGATATGGAGCAGTTCTTATTGTTTCAAGGTTTCAGTCCAACAAATATTAACCCTTGTCCTGCTGAATATTTATATATGCCACACCCACTACCGATTATCAACCAATCAGATTACATGATGCAAATTATTGCAACAAATTCACAATCTGAATGGCAAACAATGTAGATCCTGATCAGATGGCTTCGTCAGAAGCCATCTGATCAGGATCTACATTGTTTCAAAGTTGAAGGCATATCCGGGATTAGCAGGACAAGGGTTAACTTGCTAAGGGCATATAATGCCCCGCTTACGAAGCTCTTGTTTACATCTGGAAAATGGCTACTTTTCTGATGAAATTCTTACCTATACTGCAGACATACTATTAGGTTGTAGGTGCTCATTAGAAACTCCTCATTGAGGCATATGTCTTGGAGCAGTTTTGAACAGTCCCAAAGGTGGTCTTATTATAGGAATTTTACTGTATATCATTTCAGAGTACTGCGACTGGTTTAGAGAGATGGCTGTGTCTGGTATTGTCTATACTGAGAGTTCTGATGGCCCAAACCAAGGAAGAAGTGGTGTTGTCAAGGATACAGGAGCTGGGGATCAAACTTCATGTGTTCAAGGTGTCAGAGAACGATATACCAGAGGCTTACAGGTCCAAGATAGCAGCAATGAGCGCAGAGTACATCATAGCATGGTATTTGTCTTACAATATTCACCATGATTATCACACATGGTCAGATAAGTGTACCTTAAAAATCTTAAAATTTCAGACACCTTGCTGTAATTCTCACAACATTTTAACATTGGTTTCACGATCTAGCAAGGGGTCCAAAAAGTGCAGATGGAATAGCAAACAGTGTAGACCCTGATCAGACTACTCCTTCAGGAGAAGTCTGATCTGGGTCTGCTCTGTTTGCTTAGGCATGTCTGTTCAAATATTTAGGATCATTAAGTTATATCAAAGTTGAATACTTTTTATCCCCCGACCGAATAGGTTTGGGGGATATTGCAATTAGCTTGCGTCCATCCGGATGTCTGTCCGTCTGTCCATAGACGCAACCTTGTGATGGCCATAACTCCAATACCCATTGAGATTCATTGATGGTTCTTGTTCAAGTAGTATATAGTTGACACCAATTAACAGGACAAGATTTTGGTATATTTTGAAGCTAAAACTACTAAAAGTTCAAACTAAAATATGAGATACTTTCATGCTACCGCGGGACAAAGCGCTGACTTTGGTTTATTATGGAAGTTACAGTCTTTGATATTTATGCTGCCTATGTTGACTTTGGACATGGTTATTACAGCCATACATGTCCAAAGTTGCATTAGGAGCATATGGTTGCAACTGGCCATGTGCTTAATTTAATCCATATCTGACAATGGAATCTCCCACCTTATAAGTTTGAGGTGGTCCATTTTCAATTATAGGGATGTCAGGGTTGTTTTGTTTGAGGTTAGTTGTACACAGATGCTTGTACTTTGAGGCAACAGTGTATACCAAGATCAGACGCTGCTTTCTGTGGCATCTGATCTGGGTATACATTGTTTGCCAATGTTCCAAAAATGGGACACAAGGCATATATGGCTTAATGAATTAATTTCTCAGGCTTATATTCTTAAGCAATGTTCTCTTTTTCAAGGCAAATATGTAATTTGCTAGCACATAGGAAAAAGAGACATTTTGTATGTCTTTGGAAATCTTTGCACCTTTGGGTATCGGTACACTTTTGAATTTTTGGGAAGGGGTTGCTGGGTTTGGAGTTGTCTCATGTCAAACAACTGAATTGTTCTGTTTTCAGGTTTCTGTTAAATGTTATTGGGAAGACAGTGGATATGATCAACACAATGTCATTGGAGTCGAAGTCACGTGATTTCCTGTGTAAACAACTGTCCCATCTCCTCATGTATATCACACATATGTTCCAGTCAGGTGAGCAAGAATTTCTGCTGTAAGCTTAGTTGGTATCACACTAACAAGTGTGTGTTATAAGCACTCCCTGTAAACCTCACTTTATATGGGCAGTTTGAACAATTACTCACAATCTATATTTGGAATAGAAATAAAGAAAATATAAAAAATTTCGATCTGAAAAAAATCCTAATTCTACAGATTATAAAAGACAACATTGTAACATTATAGGGTTATTGGTATGGATAATAAAATTGACCTTACCATGTAACAGTGGTCCCTAGAGTATACCAAAACCTTTTTTACATGCCCTTTTGAAAAAGGGTCGTATTATGTTATGCCCATCGGAGTCTGTCCATCTGAATGTCTATATGTCTGTCCGTCTGTCTGTCCATCTGTCTGTAAATGTTTTGTTTTCGGATAACTCTTCTTTTATTTTACAACCAATCAAGCCGAAACTTGATATATAGTTAGACCATAATGTGGAGCAGACCATATTGTTTTGAGGTTATGATCCCCCAAATATTAACAGAGTTATGCTCCTTTGAAAATTTCTGCAAACATTTCTTTTTTGGCTAACTCCACCTAAAATTAACATTTGATCAAGCTGAAACTTGGTAAATAGTTAGACCATGATGTGGAGCAGCGCATATTGTTTCAAGGTTACGGTCCACCAAATATTAATACAGTTATACCCCATTGAAAATTTCAGTAAACATTTAATTTCCATATAATTCCTCCTACATTTTACATCCTATCAAGCTGAAACTTGATATATAGTTAGATCATGATGTGTAGCAGCGAATATTGTTTTCCGCCTAATATTAACAGAGTAATGCCCCTTTGAAAATTTCTATAAACATTTCGTTTCCCGCTAACTCCTAAATTTTACATCCAATCAAGCTGAAACTTGATATATAGTTAGACCATGATGTGGAGCAGTCAATATTGTTTCGAGGTTACAATCCACCAAATATTAACAGTTATGCCCCACTGAAAATTTCTGTAAACATTTCGTTTCCGGATAACTCCCTACAATTTAGATCTGATCAAGCTGAAACTTGATATAAGTCCTGAAGGAGCAGTTTGATCAGGGTCTACACTGTTTGACATTCCATCTGCACCTTTTGAACTCCTTGCTGGATTGTGAATCAAATTTGTTAAAAGTTTTGGAGAATTACAGCAAGTTCTCAAGGTGTCCAAACTTTGAGAATTTTTACAGTATGAGGCACGACAAGACTGCATATTTGGGAATCCTGTAACTTCAAAGTGCAGTTTTAAAACTTCAAACCCTAGTTATAACGACAAATGGAAAATAAAACTTCAATCCACAGTTTGAAAGTTGAAACCGTAGTTTAAAGAGTTAGTGTGTGTTTCATTACGCAAACAGGCCTATACAAATACATTGCCACCTTATCGCCGAAAAAAAATGAAAATTTTATGATGAAAAATTGTGATATTTTTAGCTCACCTGAGCCGAAGGCTCATTGGTGAGCTTATAGGGTGGTCATGCTGTCTGTATGTCAACATTTTCAAACATCTTCTGCTCTGGAACCGCTGGGCCGATTGAAGCCAAATTTCATGTGGGGCCTCACTGGGATGGGGGAACGAAAGTTCCTTCGCAGGGTCCAGGTCACATGACCAAGATGGCCGCCATGCCCATATATGGTAAAAACCCTTCAAAAATCTTCTTCTCCGGAACCAGTGGGCCGATTGGCCTGAAACTTGGTATGTAGCATTGGGGACTCTGGCCCATCATATTTTGTTCAAATGATGACCCTTGGATGACCTTGACCAATTTTAGGCCAAGGTCAAATTTGGTCGCATAGACTTTTGTATGGGAAAAAGTCAATCCGTGTTTTTTTCGGAAACTATTGCAGCCTGTGATCTGAAAATTAGTAGATGCAGTAAGCTAAATGGGTGGATGAAACCACATGAGTATTCAAGGTCAAGGTCATTCTTTGACCTTTGTTCAAGGTCATTCAGATATGAGAATTAAAACTTATTTCATCAGAAACCACAAAGCCATTTGTAACGAAATTTCATATGAAAGTTTTTTTAGAAAAAGGTAATGACAATTAATCAATATGAATTTGGTCACGTGACCAATATGGCCACCATGCCCATATAAGGTAAAAACCCTTCAGAAATCTTCTTCTCCGGAACCATCAGGCCGATTGGTCTGAAACTTGGTATGTAGCATTAGGGACTCGGGTCCATCATATTTTGTTCAAATGATGACCCTTGGATGACCTTGACCAATTTTAGTCCAAGGTCAAATTTGGTCGCATAAACTTTTGTATGGGAAAAAGTTAAAACCGTGTATTTTTGGAAACTATTGCAGCTTGTGATCTGAAAATTAATAGATGCAGTAAGCTAAATGGGTGGATGAAATTACATGAGTATTCAAGGTCAAAGTCATTATTTGACCTTTGTTCAAGGTCATTGAGATATGAGAATTAAAACTTATTTTTCTCAGAAACAACAAAGCCATTTGTAACGAAATTTCATATGAAAGTTTTTAAGAACATGGAATGACAATTAATCAATATGAATTTGGTCACATGACCAATATGGCCGCCATGCCTATATAAAGTAAAAACCCTTCAAAAATCTTCTTCTCCGGAACCATCGGGCCGATTGGCCTGAACCTTGGTATGTAGCATTAGGAACTCAGGCCCATCATATTTTGTTCAAATGATGACCCTTGGATGACCTTGACCAATTTAAGTCCTAGGTCAAATTTGGTGGCTTAGACTTTTGTATGGGAAAAAGTCAAAACCTTATATTTTTTGGAAACTATTGCAGCCTGTGATCTGAAAATTAATAGATGCAGTAAGCTAAATGGGTGAATGAATCTACATGAGTATTCAAGGTCAAGGTCATTATTTGACCGTTGTTCAAGGTCATTCAGATATCAGAATTAAAACTTATTTTCTCAGAAACCACAAAGCCATTTGTAACAAAATTTCATATGAAAGTTTTTAAGAACAAGGAAATGACAATTAATCAATATGAATTTGGTCACATGACCAATATGGCCGTAATGCCCATATAAGGTAAAGCCCTTCAGTAATCTTCTTCTCCGGAACCAGTGGGTCGATTATCATGCAACTTTGTATGTAGCATTAGGGACTTGGGTCCATCAAATTTTTTCTCAAATTATGACCCTTGGATGACCTTGACCAATTTTAGGCCAAGGTCAAATTTGGTTGCATAGACTTTTGTATGGGAAGAAGTCCAAATCGTGTATTTTTTGGAAACTATTGCAGCCTTTGATCTGAAAATTAGTAGATGCAGTAAGCTAAATGGATGGATGAATCTACATGAGTAGTCAAGGTCATTCTTTGACCTTTGTTCAAGGTCATTCAGTTATTGAGAATTAAAACTTATTTTTCTCAGAAACCACATAGCCATTTGTAATGAAATTTCATATGAAAGTTTTCAAGAACAAGGAACTGACAATTTATCAATATGAATTTGGTCACATGACCAATATGGCCGTCATGTCCATATAAGGTAAAAACCCTTCAGAAATCTTCTTCTCTGGAACCAGTGGGCTGATAATCATAAAACTTGGTATGTGGCATTGGGAACTTGAGCCCATGATGATGACTCCTGAATGACCCTGTCCTATTTTAGGCCAAGGTCAAAGTTTTTCGCATAGACTTTTGGATGGGGAAAAAGTCAAAACTGTGTCTTTTTTGAAAATATTGCACCTGGTGATCTGAAAATCGGTAGATACAGTAAGCTAAATTAATGGATGAAATGACATGAGTATTCAAGGTCAAAGTCATTCTTTGATCTTGATTCAAGGTCATCCAGATATGAGAATTAAAACATATTTTTCTCAGAAACCACAGCCATTTGTAACAAAAATTTCATATGCAGCATTGGGGGCTCGGGCTCATCACATATTATTCAAATGCTGACTTTCTGATACCTATTTTACGCCAAGGTCAAATTTGGTCACATAGATTTTGGGATGGGAAAAAGGTCAAAACCATGTTTTTTTTTCGGAAACTATTGCAGTCTCTGATCTGAAAATTGATAAATGCAGTTAGCTAAATGAGTGGATGAAACAACATGCGTATTCAAGGTCAAGGTAATTCCTTGCCCTTGGCCTAAGGCCTTTCAGATATGAAGATTAAAATTTATTTTTAACCAAAACCTCTGTGCCGTTTGTGACCAAATTTTATACTAAGCTCGTAGAAACAAGTAAATGAAGATTTAAATACATGCGTTTGCTCAAATGACCAAAATGACCTTCATGCCCATATAAGGTAAAAACACTTCAGAAATCGTTTACTCCGGAACCAGTGGGCCGATTTTCATTAAACTTGGTATGTAGCATTTGGGATTTGGGCCCACTATAGTTTCTTCAAATGATGACCCCTGGATGGCCATAGCCTGTTTTACGCAAAGGTCAAATTTGGTTGCGTTTACATTTGTATTAGAGAAAGTAAAAAAAATGTGTATTTTTTGGAAACTATTGCAACCTGTGATCTGAAAATTGGTAGATGCAATAAGCTAAATGAGTGGATAGAACTAAGGTCAATATTATTCTCTGACGTTGTCCCAAGGTCATTCAGATAAAATTAAAATTTATTTTTCATAGAAACCACTACTCCATTTGTAGCCAAATTTCACTTGAAAACTTATAGGAACAAACAAATGAAAATTTATTAATATGAATTTGGTCACATTACTAAAATGGCTGCCATGTCGATATACATGTATACCCTTCGGGTTTTTTTTCTTCGAACCAATGGGCCCATTATCAAGTCACAAGACCGAGATTAATACTTGGTAAAAACCCTATAAAATCGTCTTCTCAGAAATGAAATGGCTCCATAAGCTCTCAGCACTCAGGTGAGCGGCTCAGGACCAATGGTCCTCTGGTTCTTATTTCTGCTCAAAATATAGATTGCTGATACTCGTTAGAACCGCCTCATTGAGGCGGTTCTAACATTGAGGCGGTTCTAACCAGTATCCACAATCTATATTTTAGAGCAGAAATAAGAAAAATAAGGTATACCCCCGGAAACCCCAGTTTTACTATATAAAAGTGGGGTTCAAGGGGGTCAAAATTATATAGGCGTGTTTTCGTGATGAATTTTGAAACTGCATTTTGAAGTTTTCATACCCTAGTTCGAAAATTTCAATCTGGGGTTTAAAGTTCAAACCATGGTTTCAAGATGAATTGTTCACTTGACTTGCCCTTGAATTGTCTAAACGAGTTTAAAAACTGAAACTAGGGTTTTAACATTTATTATGCAACTGACGTTAAAACCATGGTTTGAAAGCTTGCGAAATTGAAACCCCAGTTTGAAAGTTGAAACCATGTTTTAAAGAATTATTGTGCAGTTTTTGCTTTGAAACTGTGGTTTGAAGCTTTCAAACCCAGTTCAAACTGGAGTCTCAAGTTCAAACACTGGTTTGAAGATTTATTGTTCTGTTGGCTTGTCATTCATATTCAGACTTTGATCAATTCCAAATTTGCTAATATTTTTCCTGAAAAAAAAATTGAATAAATTTTGCATTTTCAAAAGCTACTCAGACACATTTTTCCAGCAAACAAAACAAAAAGCAGAGTATTGGGACCTGTACCTGCTAAAACATTTTATTAATTTGACCATCAACAAGCTCATTAACCCTTGTCCTGCTGAGCGGATATACCTTACGTTTTAAACAATGTAGATCCAGATCAGATGGCCTCTGAAGAAGCCATCTGATCAGGATCTACATTGTTTATCGTTCAGATTGCGAATTTGTTGCAATAATTTGCATCAAGTAATCTGATTGGTTGATAATCAGTTGTGGGTGTGGCATATTTGAATATTCAGCAGGTCAAGGGTTAAGCTAATGATGCTTTGAATAATGGTATAGAGTCTGTAAACATGATTTGAAGGTGATACTTGATATTTTCTGTACTTGTTCATCAAAACTTCATATATACCATAATGATCCTTAGTATTGGGACAGATGTGCCTAAGCAAACAGTGCAGACCCAGATCAGACTGCTCCCAAAGGAACAGTCTGATCAGGGTCTACACTGTTTGCCCTTCTGTCTGCACCTTTTTTGACTTGGATCATGAAACAAAATTATTAAAATTTTTGGAGAATTATAGCAAGTCCTCAAGGTGTCCTAAGTTTTAGGATTTTTAAAGTACTGAACCTTTGTCAACCTATTACATTGCACAATGCACCATTAATGGGAATTGTATGTCTATACACGTAGGTCTGTTCAGAAGAATTGCTACAGCTTCAGTGAAGATCATTCGTCAAGAGATGTTGACTTGTTGCCATGATATCAGAGAAATCAACAAGAATTTCTTGTTGTTAGGGATGTCACAGCCGACCTTGACCTTGCAGTACTGTAATGTGCTGATTCTTCTGAATTTCAATGACCAGGGATTCTGGAGTGAGGTTATCGGGACTCCTAAGAGAAAGATAATGACTGGCAGTATGGGAGGTAACTCTGAGGGGAACAAGAGTGACGAGATACCTGTCACTAGGTGGCACTGCTGTAATCTGGAGATTCTAAGGAGAGGAGGGCTGATATTGTTCTGTGACTATGCTGTAAGTATGACAGAATGTAATTTCATAAAACAATCAAATTTAAGGGGAATGGGAACACCTGGTAGATTTTTCCGCCTTTTTAGCTCAGCTGAGCCGAAGGCTCATTGGTGAGCTGATAGTATGGCCAGGCAAAAATTCTGTGTGTGTGTGTGTGTGTTCACATTTTCAAACGTCTTCTCCTCCGGAACCGCTGGGCCGATTGTAGTCAAATTTCATGTGGAGGCTCCATGGGGTGGGGGAACGAAAGTTTGCATTTTTGGTCTAGGTCACATGACCAAGATGGCCGCCATGCCCATATATGGTAAAAACCCTTCGAAAATCTTCTCCTCCGGAACCACTGGGCCGATTTGCATGAAACTTGGCATGTAGCACCTGGGACATGGGCCCATCATAAATTGCATAAATGGTGTCCCTGGGATGACCTTGACCTATTTTACGCCAAGGTTAAATTTGGTAACATGGGCATTTGTATGGGAAAAAGTAGAAATGTCTGATATCTTGCAAACTGTTACAAATAATGCCACTAAACCATATATATTCTTATTCCTTATGATGAGGCGCATTTAGTGACGTGGATTTTGGAACCCTGGGCCCCCCCGGGGGGGCATGCCCCACCCCCTTTTTGGCACAAAATGCTTAATATCTCCAAAACAGCTAAGATCCCGACCCATAAACCATATATATTCTTGTTCCTTATGATAAGGCGCATTCAGTGACATGGACCTTTGGGTACCGGGGTCCCCGGGGGGGGCATGGCCCACCCCTATTTTGCACAAAATGCTTAATATCTCGGAAACGGTTAAGATCCCGACCCATAAACCATATATACTCTTGTTCCTTATGATGAGGCCCATTCAGTGACATGGACTTTTGGACCATGGGGTACCAGGGGTCCGGGGGGGGGGGGGGGGGGGGGGGGGGGGGCATGCCCCACCCCTTTTTTTTGCACAAAATGCTTAATATCTCGGAAACGGTTAAGATCTCTATCCATGAACCATATATATTCTTGTTCCTGATCATAAGGCGCATTAAGTGACATGAACCTTTGGACCCGGGGGTCCCAGGGGGGCATGCCCCACCCCCTTTTTTGCATTAAATGCTTAATATCTCGGAAACGGTTAAGATCCCCACCCATAAACCATATATACTCTTGTTCTTTATGATGAGGCTGGGGGCCAACTCCCTTTATTGCATTGAATGCTTAATATCTCGGAAACAGTTGAGATCCCCACCCAGTTACACAGACCTTCGGTCCCTCTTGGCCAAAGATCACATATTAAAGTCTTTGAGGACTTCCTCAGAAAAGTCAGGTGAGCGATTCAGGACCAATGGTCCTCTGGTTTCTAAGAGAGACAACCTTCGGGACTCCTGTTCACTTTTCTATAAGCCCTGTACCACTGAAAAAGGGGTCTTCTCTTAAAGGGAAGAATTTGCTCCTCAGGAGCAAATTCTTTCCTTTAAGAGTTGACCCTTATTGACATGGGAGACAAAAATACTTTTGCAGGAGTTGCCTCCCCTGAAGGTGTATCCATTCCCATGGAAATGTTTTGAGACCATGAAAATTGGTTCAAGACACTGAATGTTAACCCATTTTGTACCAAATGGAATCTTCCTCCTGATATATAGCAGGAGTTCATTTTAAAATTTAAGGGTGTCAGGTTGTGTCTTCTTCAAAATTTATTTGGAAAATGGCTGAACCTTTTGCAAATAGTGTAGGCCCTGATCAGACGCCACATTCTGCGGTGTCTGATCTGGGCCTGCACTGTTTGCCAGGACTATTTGTAGGCCCTGATCTGGGCCTGCATTGTTTGCCAGGGTACCCGTTTTGGGGTTTCCGGTTCAAAATGGGTTAAAGACAACACAAGGCTAAGAGGCATAGTTGTAATTATCTCTAGGGTCGTGGGTGCTCATTAGAACTGCCTAATGAGGTGGTTCTTACAAGTACACACAACCTATGTTTTAGAGCAAAAAAAATAATGTGCACCTCTGTAACCCCCAGTTTTCTCTGTATAAAGTGGGTTTAGAGGGGTATTCATTGCACAGTTTTGTAACATGATGGTTTGACAGAGTTATGCCCCTTTAAAGATTTTGCAGTTTTGCTTTGTGGGACCTTGTCAACAAAATATCTGCATAAGGACTGCTTGAGCCAAGCTTATGAAAATTTGCAGGCAGTTAAATAATGACATCAGACTGGACCAAGTGACTCGGTCACATGAATGTTTAACTGATGATGAGGAACTTGAGGGTTCTACCACTGGGTCTCACATGAAAATAGAAAACAAATATTCTGTTACAAGTCATCCATCTAGAATAGTGATCTTCACCTCAGGACCATGTCATTTGTTGACATCCCTATTTCAAGGAATTCCCTGTCCTACATGTATGCAAACCCTTATGGTGGATTCTTGTATTTTCAAACTATGCTTGTGTGTATTTCAGTGTGAGAACCTTAATGACTCCGAACATATGACGTGGGTGTTGATCAACCATGTGAAGGATCTGATAGAGCTGGCCCATGAGAACCCCGTGCAGGATTTTATCAGTGCTATACACCGAAACTCCTCTGCTAGCAGTCTCTTTATTCAAGCGATACATGCTAGATGGGAGGATGTTAGGAGGCCGTCAGTAATTTACAGGACGTTAAAGTGCCTTGAAGCTATCCACCCATCACAGAGTGGAGCTCTGCTTATTCTGCTCATAGACAAGTTCCTTCATACACATCACTTAGCTGTGGCCAGACTGTGTGACACTATAGCTTGTCGGAGACTGGAACATCTCCTCGCAGATTCTGTTGAGGTAAGTCTGTGTTTAAGTAGCTCACCTTAGCACAAAGTGCTCATGGTGATCTACAGTCAAACTTCAATGGCTCGAACACCTTCGTGACCACGAAAATCTGTTCGAGACAGGGATAGTTAGAGCCACTGAGGGTTATTACCAGGAGGCATAACGGGGTTAATTTTGGGACATCTTTTCGGTGTTCCATAATAAAAATGTATGCTGTGTGTACTCTTTAGAATCACCTCATTGAGGTGATTCTAATGAGTACACACAGCATACATTTGCAAGATAAAAGTCGAAAATCTCCTTAATTATGCCACACTACTTCTTATGTAGAGGAATTCCTTAGGGACTCAAAAAGGGGTTTGACTTAGCCATGGTAAACAAGCCAATGGTGTTCGAGCCATTGAAGTTCTACTGTATTTTGATTGGGTCAGTTTCCATTGTGTGTCATGCGGCATCAACAATTTAAACGCAAGATGCCACCAGAGCTATAAACAGAAAACTCTTGAAATGCTCTTTCTCCTATACCCAAGGTTTAATTTTATCCAAACTTCAAAGGAATGTTGCTTATATGACCCTCTACCAAAAAAGGATTAAACAGTTTTGCTCCAGTGAACAAAATGGCATTTAATATTTAGCTCTGTTACTTGAAAACCACCAGCAATGGCTTCATAGCCATTCCACGACTTCGTTGTGTCTAAATTAGGCTCACCAGTGGTAGTATATTTCACATGTAAAATTCAACTTATTGTCTATATGAGAATAAAGATAATGTGGCAAATTTTCCTATTAAAAGAAACAGTTAAATGGTTTAAGGTGCTAAAGTGATACAATTACATTCAACCAGCTGGTTTCAGTGGTGAACATTTGTTATGGCCCTCAGTTGTATGGAAGGATCATTATTGCATGATGTAGCTTATGCCTCATAGCAACAGAAAAGGTGGGTATCTCTTGATAATTGAAGAATAATTTTCCTTATTTCTCCTTAAAAACCTATGTTGTGGGTATTCACTAGAACCCCCTTGCTGAGGCGGTTCCAATGAATACCCACAATATAGGTTTTTGTGAAGAAATCCATAAAAACCTATATTGTGGGTATTCATTAGAACTGTCTTGCTGAGGTTTTCCATAATGGATAATTAGGGCCCCGCACTGAAAGTGTGGGTGCCCTATAGTAATCACTCTGTCCGTCCGTCTGTCTGTCTGTCTGTCCGTCCACAAATTTTCCTACTCCTCTGATAGCGCTGCCGGGGCCCTAGTCAGTTTCACTGACAGCTGTAGTTAAAAAAATTATCCTTCAATTATCCCAAAATACTCACCTTGTTATCTGTTTCTATGTCTAATCTGCACATTTTTCAGGAGAGCAGAATACCCACCTTAACCCTTGACCTGCTGAATATTTAAATATGCCACACCCACTACCGATTATCAACCAATCAGGTTACTTGATGCAAATTATTGCAATTATTGCAACAAAGTCATAAACTGAAGGACAAACAATGAAGATCCTGATCAGATGGCTTCTTCAGAAGCCATCTGATCTGGATCTTCACTGTTTGAAAGATAAGACATATCCGGGTTCAGCAGGACAAGGGTTAAATTTTTCCATGTCAAACCTCACATTTTTCAGGAGAGCAGTAAACAGTTGCCATTAGATGACCTTGACAAACTTCTCACCTTCATCAACACAAACAAGCTCAATGCAAAGTAAGTCTTAGCATAGTTCCAGATAACTAAGGTGTTACAAGGATGACAGTTGGGATCATTTTTGTCATGACTGCTTTAACCCATTTTATACCCTAAACCCCAAATCAGGCTGTCGGCAAACAGTGGAGGCCCAGATCAGACCCCACAGAACGCAGCTTCTGATCAGGGCCTACACTATTTCCAAACAGTTCAGCCATTTTCCAAATAAGTTTTTAAGAAAACGCAACCTGACACTCCTAAATTTTGAAATGGACTCCTGCTATATATAAGGAGGAAGATTCCATTTGGTACAAGAAGGGTTAAGCATTTCGGGATAATAGGAGTCTGGTTTGTTAATCCATCAACATTCATGTCATCCCTAGCAACAGTCCAAATGTTCAGAACCATTTCTCAAGAACTGCAATCACAGGTATGACATAGCCTTTGGCAGAATTCTTGTCCTTATTTCTTCTTAGAAACTTAATTCCCCTATTAAGACCACCTAAAATTAAGCCTTATTCTGCTTTATAAAGATTATTTTGAAGGATGTACTTTAATAATCTGTCTTTGTGTTTTCTGGCCACAATGTTCTCTGGTCAGGGACCAACTTTGGGACTGTTCAAAAGTGGTCTTTAAGACCACTTTTTAAAGACCACTTTTGAACAGTCCCAAAGGTGGTCTTAATATAAGAATTTTGCTGTATATGCTTTAACAGAGAAGTAAGAAGAATGATAAAAAATAATCCATATTACTCCATTCCTTGCAATGTTTGGTGTTCTTGAAATTTGGTGGTTTGAGAGAGAGTCAGTAAATTGGAGCAGTATACTTGGTTTAAACATATTTTTTTTATTCCAAATAAATAAGTTGACATGCATATAATATATACAACAATGACATATAATGGATTGGAATGGAAGCAACATGCTTATTAATATGAAGCAGTATACTTGATTACAGTCGAACTTCGATGGCTCGAACACCTTTGGGACCATGAAAATCTGTTCGAGACAGGAGTAGTTCGAGCCACTGAGGGCTAATGCCAGGAGGCTTAACGACATACTTTAGGACATTTTTCTGTGTTCCAAAATGAAAAATGTATGCTGTGTGTACTCATTAGAATCGCCTCATCGAGGCGATTCTAATGAGTACACACAGCATACATTTGCAAGATAAAAGACTTATCCTAATTTTACTCTCCCTATTTCTTACGTACAGAAATTCCCTAGAGACTCAAGAACGGGTTCGACTCCATGGTAAACAAGCCATCGGTGTTCAAGCCATCGTAGTTCTTCTGTATCTGAAAAAGAGAAATTGACGTATTATACCACATGTAGTCAAGAGTGAGCTGGTTATGCATTTCATCTTTTGCAATTAAGCCAGCAGATGCTCTCCAAACTTTTCATGATTCCTTGTTTATAAATTGTCTCACTAAAATATAGAGGTCCTGGCATAAAAAAAATTATGGGGTTACTTGTTTTTACCTCACCTGTCACATAGTGACCTACGTTACGAGGTGAGCTTTTGTGATCACTTTTCGTCCATCATGCATCAATGCATCCGTGTGTCCATTCACCCACAACCTATGTTTTGAGCATTTATTAGAAAAATATTACAGATTTTCATCAGAAAAGTAGCTATTTTGGAGATGTGAAAATTGCACTATGTCACACAGGTGTGTTATCGTAATGTGGAACATGTACAGTTAACATTTTGACCACTAATGAGCTCGTTAAGCAAAAGATGCTTTAAACAACTGGAGCCAGTTGTTCAAAGCATCGTTAGCCCAACGAGCTCGTTAGTGGTCATATTGTTAGCTGTTCTAACAAGTTTAATATGTAAAATTTTGGTATTTTTGCTTAAAAAATGTGAGCCGCTTTTGCTTCCGCAAAAGCTGCTCACATTTTTTCAGCAAAAATTTCAGCATATTTGCCATATTTAATGATCAAAGTTTTAACAATACGTTAACTAACGACGTCGTTAGTTTTGAACAACTGGCCCCAGGTCTCATAGCAGTAAAACCTGAAGCAAAATCTGAGGAAAATTTCCCAGAGTAAATTGCTTTGACACTGTCATCATAGCTGTATTGTCAGTATCTGTTTTAATCATGATTTCAGACACATGCGCCTTAGTTCTCTTCTCCACAAGTTCCGGGAGAAGATCTCAGGTACTACAACTCAATCTGCTGAATCATCAAGCGAATCACACTTGTCTCCCTTAGGAGGATCAGCATTGCAGGTTGATAAGGTGAGTTGGTACATCAGAACTCCACTTAACCCTGGTCCTGCTGAATAAATTAATTTGTCTCTACCATTTCTAACGATCAACCAATCAAATTGCTTGAAATACTGTATTCATTCAAACTTGCTAAATTATTGACAAACAGTATAGATCCTGATCAGATAAAAGAAGCATCTTATCCAGATCTACAAGGTTTGCAAAGGTATGGGTTGTCATGTTCAGCAGGATAAGGGTTATCTAAACATATATACTGACCTGTTTTTTCTCACTTCAGCTACATCAGAGCTATTACATTTGTTTGTGGAGATGGATAATGGGATATTTTCCCACTTTCCACTGGTCCAAGAACAGTATTTGCCATTTGCTTGTGCAAGGAAGTCCACTAGAATGGCTGAGCCTGCCCAAGAATAGTTTGCTTTGATTACATAACAAGCTGGGAATGACTATAGGTTGTTAAACTCAGAAACAAACAAAAGCAGTTAATGCTAATGTAACAAATTTAAAATGTTTTCAGGTTTATGTGAACCCACACCTTTGATGTATAGTTCCAACAATTTGACATGAGACTGACCTTTATGCAAGGAATATATTAGTCAATGCTATTGCCTAAACATCGGCTTTCGTAAACTTCTCGTGAATTTTCGGCCTCTCATGAATTGCGACCCATTTACTGACCTCTATGTATTGAATAACAATATCGCCATTTTCGGGAGATGGCGAAGATAAATATATGCATTCAGTAGGCTGTGAAATTATGGTAATAGAGTTCACCAGTCACAGGTCAATTTGTTCGAACTACAGTACAACTTCGATGGCTCGAACACCGATGGCTTGTTTACCACGGCTAGGTCGAACCCGTTCTTGAGTCCCTAGGGAATTTCTCTACATAAGAATTAGGGAGGGTAATATTTAGGATATTTTCGTGTTTTATCATGAAAATGTATGCTGTGTGTACTCATTAGAATCGCCTCAATGAGGCGATTCTAATGAGTACACACAGTATACACTTTTCAATACAGAACACGGAAAAGATGTCCAAAAGTATCTCGTTATGCCCCCTGGCAGTAGCCCTCAGTGGCTCGAACTACCGCTGTCTCGAACAGATTTTCATGGTCCCAAAGGTGTTCGAGCCATTGAAGTTCGACTGTATACCTAAATGTATGAAATGCTTTTATTGATCTTTCCCCATAGAGACAGGGTAGTGGGCAGACCGTTAGGATTAGACAGCCAAGTCTTCTCAGTAACAAGTGTTTACATTCTAGGTTTGTTACCTGAGCATAGTGAAGGAGCAGTGTTTCTCTGGCTGTCCTGTTCTCAGTTACAATAGTGTTTACATTATAGGTTTGTTACCTGAGCATAGTAAAGGAGCAGTGTTTCTCTGGCTGTCCTGATGTGAGAGAGTGTGCTTATCTACTTCAGCACCTAGAGTATGCAGATATGCTTATGATTATGATGACAAAGGTAGGGGTACTTAGTCTTGTGCATGATATTTTGGAGATTTCATGAGGGAAAGACTGTGAAAATGTTGGCTTTTTGGTTCCAAATCTAGCAGGTTCCAGATGAAAATTTTGCAGTTAAATTCCTCTATTTAGACCAACCTTTAGGACTTTCCAGAAGTGGTCATTAAGACCCAGAGGATACCACCTTTGAGACTGTCCAAAAGTGGTCTTAAAGGCACTTTTGGACAGTCCCAAAGTTGGTCTCTATTTAGACACTAGGTGTAGAAAAATAGAAAAAAGAAAGAAAGAATAACTGAAACCTTTTTTCTAAAGAAATAGTCTCAAATTCAGCTGATCTTTAATGGTGAAATGTCAATGTATCTGAGGTCAGATCTTTTCATGTTTTCTTTTCATCATTTTCGTGCGATGTGTCAGTCCAATCAGAATCAGACATAACAAAATATGAAAAAAAAAAAAAAAGAAAATGGAAATTTAGAAAAAATGACTTACTTCAGATCTTTGAGAATGGTAAAAGACCAAATTATTATCATACAAAGATGAATTTTTCAAACATGTGTCCTATATTATATCCCTGGATTGAGGAAGCATTCTTCTATTGAACTTTGTTTTGTTTTGTTTTGGAGTTTTACGGCCCAGTCAACACTAACTAGGTCATTTTTGAGCCGGTCAGTTTACCTATCAACACTTTCCTGGGCAGGCTTATACGTAAGCGGTTAACCAGTACAGTGCACATTCTTTCGCCAGAAACTGACAACTGCCCATCTTGAATCAGCGGAAGGGAGAGAATGACCGTAGAAAAGATTTCATGATCAATCTCCACGAAAGAATGTTGCCGACCCCGGCGGGAGTCGAACCCGCATCCTCCTGATCACCAGGCAGACGCGCATCCGACTGAGCCACTGAGGCCGGCTATTGAACTTTGAAAGGTTGAAAATAATTATTAAGTGCCAAGTGGAAAAGCATGGCTTTCTGAAATCATTCGAGAGCTGATTTTAACTCATATTCAGATAGACATTTACATTATTTTTGTTAGCAACAGGTACACATACACAGGTGTAACTTCTGATGTTGCATTTTACTCCTGTGTTTGTTTGTTTGTTTGATTTGATGTTTAACGTCCCCGTCAACACTGTAAAGGTCATTTTGGAGACGTTGCTTCCAATTTTGTGGGACTTTTACCCGACATTGAGATGAAATGACATCTCAAGCCCTGTCGCCCAATGAAACCAATAGGGTTTATTAGCATGGACGGTCTGCCTCCAACGCGGTTCCTGGACAGGCTTAGATCCTCTAAGCGGTTTACCAGTACTAGTGTGTGGGACAGATTCAGCTCTGCGTGGAAGCATCATGCAGCCCATATATTTTTTCAAGCCCCTATGGGCGGGGGCTTATTCTCTTGTGTTTGGAAATATACCGCTCAATCATTTAATATCAACACATATCTCCAGGTAAGGAGGCATAACAAGGATAATTAAGGAGAATGGGAACACCTTCAGGGGAGGCAACTCCTGCAAAAGTATTTTTGTCTCCCATGTCAATAGGGGTCAACTCTTAAAGAAAAGAATTTGCTCCTGATGAGCAAATTCTTTCCTTTAAGAGTAGACCCCTTTTTCAGTGGGACAGGGCTTATAGAAAAGCGAACAGGAAGTTCTGAAAGTTGTCTCCCTTTGAACAATGGTGGAAAAATCTTCCAGGTGTTCCCAGTCCTAAGGGATAGTCCCTCTGAAAATGGTGGAAAAACCTTCCAGATGTTCCCAGTCCTAAGGGATAGTTTTTCTTATTTCTGCATAAAAACTTAAGTTGTGAGCTCTTGTTAGACTTGCCTCATTGAGACACTTCTAACTGTACTAACAGCATATTTTTCTGACGAGAAATAAGAATTACGACTTAATTATATTCAGTACTCCGCCTTCTCTGGAGCTACAAATATGAAAATCCCGGGCCTAGTGGATAAGAGCGCTAACTATAAATTATTTCTAACCGCTGTGAGTTCAAGCCTGGCTCCGGTCATATGTGAGACGCCAAGATCTGCAATGGAATGTCACATTATTTTTCTCCAGGTACTCCGGTTTTCACCCACCTATGATTAACGATCAGCTCGATATGAGACAAATGATCTTGAAAGGAAACCAACCAAAACATATAGGAAAAAGATGTGCAAATAATTTCCCCATTTTCCAGGATTTCAACTTGGCAGATGTAGAAATAATTTCTTCTATTTTCCAGGAATTCAACTTGGCTGTATTAGAGGAGTGTATATCCTTTGGAGCATACAAGACCATTGAGAGACACAGTCATGAGGCAGAAAACCCATCACCAGATGGCGCTCATGTTGACTGGGTGTTTGATCCTCTGTTTCAAGCCTCCCAGCTGACACTGATCAGGCATATCAACAATATCCTCAACCAGCTTCCTAACCCTCATCAGATACTATGTTTAAATGATTCATTCTCAGAAAACAATCAATACATGGAGAAAATGGAGGATTTATTCACAGACCATTCATGTGTGGAGGAAATATTTCAGTTGACTGCGGCATTAGTGCAATATTTGACTGGTTTAGCTAGGTTTCCATGGAAACCTGCTGTTCCCAAGGAGTCCCAGAGTGATATATGTAGATTTTGTATTCTTTGTATGGAGGTATGTACAGTAAGAGATTGTAAATTTTGCTTCTTAGGGGAATGGTAACTCTTGACATACAAACTAGCAGGCTTGATAAGCTAATGATGCTTTGAACAACTGGGCTTAGAGCTTTATTTAAGAGGAATGGGAACACCTCCAGGGGGGGGGGGGGGGGGACAACTCCAGCAAAAGTATTTTTGTCTCCCATGTCAATAGGGGTCAACTCTTATAGAAAAGAATTTGCTCCTGAGGAGGAGCAAATTCTTTAAGATTTGACCCCTTTTTCAGGAGGACAGATTTATTAGAAAAGTGAACAGGAAGTTCCAAAAGTTGTCTCCCTTTGAACGATGGCAGAAAAATCTGACAGGTGTTCCCATTTCCCTTTTAAAGAGACATTTGTTTGTTTGTTTGTTTGATTTGAGGTTTAATGTCCCCGTCAACACTGTAAAGGTCATTTTGGAGACTTTGCTTCCAATTTTGTGGGACTTTTACCCGACATTGAGATGAAATGACATCACAAGTCCTGTCGCCCAATGAAACCAAAAGGGTTTATTAGCATGGACGGTCCGCCTCGCACCGCCGTTCCTGGACAGGCTTAGATCCTCTAAGCGGTTTACCAGTACTAGTGTGCGGGCCGGATTCAGCTCTGCGTGGAAGCATCATGCAGCCCATATATTTCTTCAAGCCCCTATGGGCGGGGGTCACAAAGAGACATTCGTGAAATATGTTTTGAAAGAGTTTCCTATCCTGAAGGTCTATCTACCCCTCTTTAATTTCACATTTGATTTAAGGTTTGATTAACTTGTGGTTATATAATGGATAACATCGTGTCAAAACTGATATGACTACACAGGTAATAACACATGGTTACTTTCTAGTAACATCGCGAGGGTACATCATGTAAACAAGTCCGTGAACTGAATACCCTCTTAAACCCAACTCATGCAGAGAAAACTAGGTTTATAGTGGTATACACTATTTTCCTTATTTCTGCTACAAGACATAGGTTGTGGATACTCGTTAGAACTGCCTTATTGAGGCAATTCTAATGAGCACTCACAACCTATGTTTGGAGTATATCTAAGAAAAACATCATAAAATTTTTGTTGGAGAAATAGCCATTTTGGAGAATTGAAAGAATGCACTTTCTCATGGGTGAGTTATTGTAATGGTCTGTGATAACCTGGCTTTCTTCTGAAATTCTTTGGTAATAAAATCTGATTTAAAAATATTTATAATACAGTAGAACTTCGATGGCTCGTTTACCATGGCTGAGTCGAACCCGTTCTTGAGTCCCCAGGGAAATTCTCTACATGAGAAATAGAGAGGGTAAGATTTATGATATTTTCGTGTTTTATCTTGCAAATGTATGATGTGTGTACTCATTAGAATCGCCTCGATGAGGGGATTCTAATGAGTACACACAGCATACATTTTCAATACAGAACACCGAAAGATGTCCTAAAGTATCTTGTTATGCCTCCTGGTAGTAGCCCTCAGTGGCTCGAACTAGCCCTGTCTCGAACAGATTTTCATGGTCCCAAAGGGGTCGAGCCATTGAAGTTCGACTGTAACTTGAATCTTACACTTGAAATTATTTAAACTCGCTGCAGGTTCATAGATTCCATATTTATATAAATTCCATATTAGTGTAATTTTTATAAATTCCATAAGTGGACACACATGTAAGATCCTCTGTATAGATAATACAAGAGAAGGTGAATCATGAACAGGTGAGCCAAAATGGTCTGAAAATCCTGACCAATGAATATGATAATATAGGGACAGATTTCTACATATATAGACTTTTTTTATTGGAGTTTAACAGCCCAGTCAACACTGTTTTAGGTCATTTTTGAGCCGGTCAGTTTACCTATCCACACTTTTCCTGGGCAGGCTTATATGTAAGCGGTTAACCTGTACAGTGCACATTCTTTAGCCAGAAACTGACAACTGCTCTTCTTGAATCAGTGGAAGGGAGAGAATGACCGTAGAAAAGATTTCATGATCAATCTCCACAAAAGAATGTTGCTGACTTGGCAGGTATCTAACCAGCCTCCTCCCGATCACCAGTCAGACGCGCATCCGACTGAGCTACCGAGGCCGGCACATATTTAGACTGTGTTATGTTAAGTTTTCATGTTATTTCATATACAAGTCTGTAGCAAGTCTGTGTAATGGACACCCTTATATAGAGAAAAAGTGGCATTTATGGGGGTATTCATTACAAATTCTTGTTTTGCTCGAAAACATGGATTGTGGGTACTCATTAAAACCCCCTCATAAAGGTGGATCTAATGGGTGCCCTCAGTCTATATTTGGACAAGAAATCAGAAAAATATCAAACATTTTCAATTGAGAAATGGTAATTCTAGAGGTAGCCAAGAAGCCATATTAGCACATGGATGCATTACCATATTGAAACAGCCAAGGCCCAATTGTTCATAGCATTGTCAGCTTAACGACCTGGGGCCAGTTGTTCAAAGCATCGTTAGCTTAACGAGCTCGTTAGTGGTCATATTGTTAACTCTTCTAACAAGTTTAATATTTAAAATTTTGGTATTTTTGCTGAAAAAATGTGAGCAGCTTTTGCATTCGCAAAAGCTGCTCACATTTTTTCAGCAAAAATATTAGTGTATTTGCCATAATAAATGATCAAAGTTTTAACGATACCTTAACTAACGATGTCGTTAGTTTTGAACAACTGGCCCGTGGTTATTTGTCAAATTGTTAACTGTTCTAGTAAGTAAATTACTTAATACCCTTATAAAAAGTTTGTGCCTTTTTTGCTGAAAAAAATGTTTAGCTGCTCACATTTTTTCCATTATTATTTTCGCCATATTTATTGATCAAAGTTTCAACCCTATTCATTAACTAATGATGTCAAGTTAATGATGTCATTGGTTTTGAACAACTGGCCCAAGGTTGCTACATGCCATAAATATTATTCTCAAGCCCCCGCCCATAGGGGCTTGAAGAAATATATGGGCTGCATGATGCTTCCACGCAGAGCTGAATCCGGCCCGCACACTAGTACTGGTAAACCGCTTAGAGAATCTAAGCCTGTCCAGGAACCGCGGTGCGAGGCGGACCGTCCATGCTAATAAACCCTATTGGTTTCATTGGGCGACAGGGCTTGAGATGTCATTTCATCTCAATGTCGGGTAAAAGTCCCACAAAATTGGAAGCAACGTCTCCAAAATGACCTTTACAGTGTTGACGGGGACGTTAAACATCAAATCAAACAAACAAACAAACAAAATATTATTCTCCATTGCCTCGTGATTTAGGACACCAACTCTTAATACATCTTACTGCGGTAAATGCTCACATGTGAGATGCCAAGTACTGCAACTGAAGGTCAGGTGTTTTTCTCTCGGAACTCCAGTTTCTGCCAACTCTCGATTAACAGTCGGCTTGATATATGTTAAATATTATTGTTGGAACCATAAACCCAAATAATAATAAAAAAATATAACTACCAATTACTTGCAGCTTTAATGCTACCTATAGCTTGAACTTCCTACTGATTTGAAGCTGTATTTTCAACACTTCTAAATAAATGTTTGTCTAGTCTGGTCAAAAGCAATGCTGTTATGCACCTGTCAGCATTTTATCATCCTTATTTTGATTTCAGTGTGTGTGTTGGTCAGTTCATCACAATAGTTTACTAACGTCTGGTAAGCTGTGTACCAGTCTACAGTGTCTTAGTCTAGTCCTGCAGAATCAACAGCTCTCATCTGTGATAGGTCAGCGAGATCATGTGACCTGGGTCTGCTCAGTTTGTAATACTGTGTATCAGCTAGTGTCCTCATGTGAGTTTTTGACATTACATACTTTGATTTACAGCTTATATTATGTCTTTTGTTGCTGTTTAACAAAGAATTGATTCAGAGAAAATGTCTCAAAGACAGCAGGAAGAAGATTGACAGTATTTATAGGTAGACGCTGTCACCGTTAGTTTTTGAAATTTTTCATTTCCTCTAAACCTTGTTATATCACTTTGCATTACAACACAACATTGTCCCAAAAAATGTAAAGATTATTTAGCAAAATGATCTTGTTTGAATATAGAAGCCTCCATGGTCGAGTGGTTACGTTACTCGCCTTGTAAACCAGGGGTCGCAGGTTCGATCCCGGGCTTCTCCAGACTTTCGGATGAGTCTTTAAACCGAGGTCCTGTCTCCGTATGACCTTAGCTGTTGATGGGACGTAAAACTGAAACACTCACTCACTCACTCTCTTGTTTGAATATAGCATGGTTGTATGGTTGTTTAACTAACACAGTTTCGGCTTTGGACTGCAACAAAAGTGATAAAAAGAGACTAAGGAGTGTTTTGAAAAGTTTTTTGTAAAATGTTTATCTCGCAACCTTATGCCTGTGAGCAAATTATTGCTGTTGACATGAGAATATGACCTAGTAAATGTAGCAGAAAATAACCAGTGGCATGGTAAAATGCTTTGAACATAATGTTAGCATTTTAATCTCATATGTAAAGATATTGATGAGCTGTCAACAGTCTGTGAGTCTCTTATACATATATTTTTCTTTATAAAACTGTTTGTAATATCACAGTTATTACACAGGGTCCCAAAAATGTATAGATTATATAGAAAATGACCATGAGTCCCAAAGATGTATAGATTATATAGAAAATGACCATGAGTCCCAAAGATGTATAGATTATATAGAAAATGACCATGAGTCCCAAAGATGTATAGATTATATAGAAAATGACCATGAGTCCCAAAGATGTATAGATTATATAGAAAATGACCATGAGTCCCAAAGATGTATAGACTATATAGAAAATGACCATGAGTCCCAAAAATGTATAGATTATATAGAAAATGACCATGAATGGTCATTTTCTATACAACCTATTCATTTTTGTTTGGATTTGATACAGCTGTTTTAACTAATGATGGTTTCTGCTGTAGATCCCAGCAATAATGTTATAAAGAGATTGTGATGTACTTCAAAATTCCCCATCTAAAGTAACCATTAAATGCCAAAACACAATCTAAGGTCAGAAGGAATGATATTGTTTGCATATGTTTAGGGTTTGACTGCTACACTTGAAATCTCAAAATATGATTCTTACAGATTGAGTTGAATGGCTGCATAGAAATTACTTTACCAACATTCAAAGAGAACCTACTATAGACAATATGTAGGGACTTTCCTGAAATTGAAGCACATTCTTATATACAATTCTGTTCTGTAAGCATTGGCATTGAGGATCTTCACCTCATCCTGAGGGGGAGAAGGCTCCACTGGTATGGACACATGGAATGTTCCAAGGGTGCAGTCAAGGCAGCCTTTGACATATAGGTGGATGGAAAAATGTGGGCCTAGGAGGCCCAAGATGACTTGGAAGTAGCTGACAGAGAGACCGCAGAGTGTGGAAGCTATCGGCTATTGTCTCGTGATAGAATATGCCAATGCTTACAGAACAGAATCTGCCATGTGTGAATAAGCCAGCTACCTGGAAGGGGCCACTTACGTGGATGTTCCCTTGAACCTGCATGTTAATCAAAACTTCGATGATGATGATGATGATGTAAAATTAGTCCTGGAGAAGGGAGGTAAATTGTTTTATGTGACAGTTACTCCCCTTGAATGCATATCATTTTTACTTTAATCACAGACCTTACATTGCCATATTTTTGTTTTTTCCATTTCAGTGCTGTTGTTACCAGGGCAACAGTTATGTTTACACACAAGACAGCAGGACACTCCAGTTTCAAATACTGACCCTCCGTCTCAAGGTAAATTTCCAAAATGAAAAGTTCATAGTGGTGAAGATTTTTTTTTCTGAAACGTAGATGATGGGTGAATATATAGGTATAATAAAGTCCATGAGAGTGAGATTCTTTTAACCCACTGTAGGTGGGAAACCCCTAAAGCCAGTAAAGGGGTACCTTAGCAGACAGTGCAGGCCCAGATCAGATGCCACAGAATGCAGCGTCTAATCAGGGACTGCACTATTAGCTAACAGAATTTTCCATCTAAAATGGAATAAGAACAAAAAAACAGGCCTACCACATCCCATATATTACAAATGGACGTGTCCAACATATCGGCCCCGTCAAGCCATTTTGGTACTTTTCGCCTATGCAAGCAGGAAAGGTTCAGGCGAGCCTGCGCTTCCACACAGTCTCCCCAGAACCTTCGCTGCTCGCTCATACAAGCAGTGAATCAAGAGGAATCTTCAGACAGAATGCCATATCCCTGGTCCCTCTAAATGGCTGGGCATGCGCAGTTAAACTTTGTCATAATGGAATGCTCGAAGACACAAATTCGCTTGGCGGGGCTCAATAGCAATGGAAGAGGGCTGATCTGCACCTTTGTTGTTTGCAAATGGCATCATGTGGTTTGATGACTGTTATATGAGCCCCACCAATCGAATTTGTGTCTTCGAGCATTCCGTCATGACAAATTTTAACTGCCCATGCCCAGCCATTCAGAGGGGCCAGGGATATGGCTTTCTGTCTGAAGGTTCCTCTTGATTCACTGCTTGTATGAGGGAGCAGCGAAGGTTCTGGCGAGACTGCGCGGATGCGCAGGCTCGCCAGAACCTTCGCTGCTCACATAGGCGATAAGTACCAAAATCACTTGACGGGGCCCATGTAAAGTGTCACCATGTAAAGGTGTAATGAAATTACTTACAACATAAATTATATGCCAGAATTTCTTTGTATTTAATATTAACACATATAAACCTATATCCCAAAAATTGGGCATTGGCAGACAGTATCTAAAGATCAGCTATGGCACCTGATCCGGGTCTTTTGTTTGTTTCAATTGAGGTTTAACATCCCCAACAACACTATTTTGGTCATTTTGGAGGCGTTACTTCAAATTTTGTAGGACTTTCACCTGACATTGAGATGAAATGACATCTCGAGCCCTGACACCCAAAGAAACTATTAAAAAGGCTTATATCCATTGGGTGGTCTAACTCACACAACTTTACCTTGGCAGGCTTAGTCATTCTAAGCGGTTTACCAGTACTCATGTGTGGTCAGTTTCAGCTCTGCGTTCAAACACCATGCAGCCCAATCTTATTTCTCCAAGTCCCGATGTGCAGGGGTGAGATCAGGGTCTACACTGTTCAATAAAAGTACTGTAATTATCATAACTCTTATCATGCTGTTCACGACAACCCCTATCTTTGGAAACTGTAGATCCAGATCAGATGGCTTCTGAAGAAGCCATCTGATCAGGATCTACACTGTTTGACATGAAGTTTATGAATTTGTAGCAATAAATTACATCAAGTAATTTGATTGGTTGATAGACAGAAATGGGTGTGGCTTAAATGAATATTCAGCAAGATAAGGGTTAAAACTTACAACAAAAAACAAACCAGTGACCCCTAAGCTGGATATTGTGTCTGTCTAAAGGGTTTCAGTGAAAGATTGTTGTTAACCCTTGTCCTGCTGAATATTCATATCTGCCACACCCACAACTGATTATCAACCAATCAGATTACTTGATGCAAATTATTGCAACAAATTCACAATCTGAATGGCAAACAATGTAGATCCTGATCAGATGGCTTCGTCAGAAGCCATCTGATCTGGATCTTCATTGTTTGGAAAATAAGGCATATCCGGGCTCAGCAGAATAAGGGTTAAACTGATAGCCTTTTTCCTATTTCAGAGTTGTACCATTTAACAAAGGCATGTGATGAAGTTTCAGAACTAGTGCAATATGTACACATGCAACAAACAGCAGATACTACCAACAGTCTTTCTCAATTACCAGGGTGTATGGCTGGCCTTGTATCTAATATTACTCTAGGTATGTTTGTTTTGTTTGTTTGTTTTGAGGGTTAACGTCCCCGTCAACACTGTAAAGGTCATTTTGGAGACGTTGCTTCCAATTTTGTAGGACTTTTACCCGACATTGAGATGAAATGACATCTCAAGCCCTGCCACCCACTGAAACCAATAGGGTTTATAAGCATGGACAGGCAGACTCGCACCGCTTTTCCTGGGCAGGCTTAGATCCTCTAAGCTGTTTACCAGTACTTGAGTGCGGGTCAGTTTCAGCTCTGCATGGAAGCATCATGCCCATCTATTTCTTCAAGCCCCGATGGGCGGGGTGCATACTCTAGGTATGAGTATTTATATTCTTGTATAAATATATGTGCTGCAGCAAGTGAAAATGTCCTCTTACATGCTTTTCAATGAAATAGAGAGTTCTCAGTGAAATTGAAATGGATATTGTTACTCATTCAAACAGTGACATTATCACTGATTCAAACAGTGGCAATATGATTTTTATTGTCGCACCTGCTTTAGCAGGAAGACATAGGCGTGCAAGTTTCCGTCCGTCCGTCCGTCCGTTCGTCCGTCCGTTCGTCCGTCCGTTCGTCCGTCCGTCAACATTTTACACTGGATGTCTTGTCATCGCAACTCCTCCTACACTTTTAGACCGATCATTTGGAAACTTTGCATGTACTTTCGCCATGGTATGAGGATGCGCATGTGGTTTGGACTTAATCTTCGAATCAATTTTTGTCACTTTTTCCATATTGTGAACTTAGTCATTTTTAGGTATGCGATACGTACCTCTTGTCATCGCAACTCCTCTTGCAGTTTTATACCGATCATTTTGAAACTTTGCATGTGCTTTCACCATGGTATGAGGATGTGCATGTGGTTTCGACATAATTTTCAGAATATTTTTTTCCGCTTTTTGCACATTATGAACTTAGCCATTTTTAAGCTTCATTTGATATACGATAGGTACCTCTTGTCATCGCAACTCCTCCTACAGTTTCATACCGATTATTTTGAAACTTTGTGTGTGATTTTACCATGCTATGTGGATGCGCATGTGGTTTGGACTTTATCTTCGGATAAATTTTTGTCACTTTTTCCACATTGTGAACTTAGTTATTTTTAACCTTCGATTGATATATGATAGGTACCTCTTGTCATAGCAACTCCTCTTGCAGTTTTATACCGATCATTTTGAAACTTTGCGTGTGCTTTCGCTATGGTATGAGGATGCGCATGTGGTTTGGACTTTATCGTCGGATCATTTTTTTACACTTTTTCCACATTGTGAACTTAGTCATTTTTAACCTTCAATTGATATATGATAGGTACCTCTTGTCATCGCAACTCCTCTTGCAGTTTTATACCGATCATTTTGAAACTTTGCGTGTGCTTTCGCCATGGTATGAGGTTGTGCATGTGATTTCGACATAATTCTCAGAATATTTTTTTTTCACTTTTGCACATTGTGAACTTAGCCAATTTTAAGCTTTAGTTGATATACAATAGGTACCTCTTGTCATCGCAACTTCTCTTACAGTTTTATATTGATCATTTTAAAACTTTGTGTGTGTTTTTACCTATGGTATGAGGATGCGCATGTGGTATTGACTTTATCTTGGGATCAATTTTTATCACTTTTTCCACATTGTGAACTTAGTCAGTTTTTTACCTCACATATATAGGCTATGGATTCTTCTCAAAGCCCTATATTCATTTCTTCTGCCTTAAATAAACTTTTAATTTTTTGTGTGGGGCAGGTGGGGAGCAGGTGCGACATCAACTTCACCGAAGTTGAATTTCTGGTTTATCACTGAATTCAATGTATCATCAAAAAAAAAGCTTTAAATTCTCTGTTTGTTAGATTTCAATTAACTAAAGGTTAAAGCATGTAAGAAATTATGTCAAGCATGCTTTGACATCATTCAGACATTGATGACATCACTTTTAGCACCTACGCAACTTAAATAATGCACGCAACACTGGACAAGCTTACCAGCTGGGACAAATTCTTGTCTCTGCAGTGCGATTTTAAAGGGTGTACATTACACTGACATGTTAATGTGATATCTGCAGGCTGAGCTGATTCTTTGCTATATTTATACCTTTCCAAAGGCACTTTTTGCTTGTTGGGTCTCCTTTTATGTCAAGTCCCAAATTTACATGTATTGAAGACCTCTGTGAGATTCCACTACTGAGACTAGCTAAAATTCAGACTAATCATTCTTTTAACCCTTATCTTGCCGAATATTCATTTAAACCACACCTATTTCTGTCTATCAACCAATCAAAATACTTGATGTAATTTATTGCTACAAATTGATAAACTGAATGCCAAACAGTGTAGATCCTGATCAGATGGCTTCTTCAGAAGCATCTGATCTGGATCTACACTGTTTGCAAAGATACGGGTTGTCGTGAACAGCAAGATAAGGGTTAAAAACAAATTAAAAGGCTTCTTTTTTCTTTCTTTGTTTTTCTATACCCAGTCTCAACTAGTAATAGACTACCTTTTGGACTGTTCAAAAGCGGTCTTGAACATCATATAATTTTGACCCCCTTGAACCCCACTTTTATATAGTAAAACTGGGGTTTCTACGGGTATACCTTATTTTTCTTATTTCTGCTTTAAAATATAGATTGTGGGTGCTCGTTAGAACCGCCTCGATGAGGCGGTTCTAACGAGTGCCCACAATCTATATTTTGAGCAGAAATAAGAAAAATATCACAATTTTTCATCTTAAAATTTTCATTTTTACGGCGATAAAAGTGGCAATGTATTTGTGTAGACGTGTTTGCACAATGAGACCACTTTTGAACAGTCTCAAAGGTTGTCTTAATGTAAGAATTTTAATGTATATTTGACATATATTTTGGAACCTTTAATTGTTTTATTTTCTGTTGAAAACTTCTAGTTGGACTAATGCAGGGTAACTCTGTCATTTAGTTTTTAAAGAACATACTCAAAATCTACACACTTTTTTGATGAGTTGGTACAGGCCTGATATAGCAGTGATAAGATTGTCAGGGTGGCGCTATTGTTTGCATCTACCTTTAGAAAAAGGTAAACCAGGTAACTTGATAATGTGAATTAAACTGCAGTCACATTAACCTCTGTATAACACTGTTCATGATGACATGATTTTGGATATAACATTGTTTAAAAGATGGATTCCAACAAATGTGAAAGTGTACACCAACTACATGTATATATAAAAATGGTCATTATGCCCCCAACTTCGAAGAAGTTGTGGGGGCATATTGGTTTTGCCCTGTTCGTCCGTCCGTCCTTCCGTCCTTCCGTCCTTCCGTCCTTACGTCCGTCCCACTTTTTACTGCATAGCATAACTTTAGAACCATGGGTGCTAGGTTTTTGAAATTTCATATATGGATTCCTCATGAAAAAATAATTGACCCGTGTTTTTTTTCTCGTCAGGATTATGCCCCTTTTTTGAGTTATGCCCCTTTGAAAAAAAATACTATGAAATCTTGTAAGCAAGATATCTCAAAAACTGTTTGAGCTATTGCCCTGAAACTTTACATGCTGGTTGGGGATGATGAGTAGATGAACTGATTAACTTTTGAAAAAAATCCGAAATTTTTTTCTTGAGTTATGGTCCTTTGAAATTTTTCGCGTTTTAAGTTTGTAAGCAAGATATCTAAAAAAACTATTTGAGGTTTTTCCCCGAAACTTCACAGACTTGTCGGGGATGATGAGTAGATGAACTGATCAACTTTTAAAAAAAATCCGATTTTTTTTCTTGAGTTATGGCCCTTAGATTTTTTTCGTGTTTTCAGCTTGTAAGCAAGATATCTCAATAATTGTTTGAGCGATTGCCCTGCAACTTTACAAGCTGGTTTGGGATGATGTGTAGATGAACTGATTAACTGTTGAAAAAAAATCCTATATTTTTTTCTTGAGTTATGGCTCTTTGAAATTTTTCGCGTTTTAAGTTTGTAAGCAAGATATCTCAAAAACTATATGAGGTTTTTCCCCAAAACTTCACAGACTGGTTGGGTATGATGAGTAGATGAACTGATTAACTTTTGAAAAAAATCCAATTTTTTTTTCTTGAGTTATGGCCCTTTGATTTTTTTCGTGTTTTCAGCTTGTAAGCAAGATATCTCAAAAATTGTTTGAGCTATTGCCCTGAAACTTTACAGGCTGGTTGGGGATGATGAGTAGATGAACTGATTAACTTTTGAAAAAATCCGAAATTTTTTTCTTGAGTTATGGCCCTTTGAAATTTTTCGCGTTTTGGCGTCCTTCCGTCCTTACGTCCGTCCCACTTTTTACTGCATAGCATAACTTTAGAACCATGGGTGCTAGGTTTTTGAAATTTCATATATGGATTCCTCATGAAAAAATAATTGACCCGTGTTTTTTTTCTCGTCAGGATTATGCCCCTTTTTTGAGTTATGCCCCTTTGCAAAAAATACTATGAAATCTTGTAAGCAAGATATCTCAAAAACTGTTTGAGCTATTGCCCTGAAACTTTACATGCTGGTTGGGGATGATGAGTAGATGAACTGATTAACTTTTGAAAAAAATCCGAAATTTTTTTCTTGAGTTATGGCCCTTTGAAATTTTTCGCGTTTTAAGTTTGTAAGCAAGATATCTAAAAAAACTATTTGAGGTTTTTCCCCGAAACTTCACAGACTTGTCGGGGATGATGAGTAGATGAACTGATCAACTTTTGAAAAAAATCCGATTTTTTTTTCTTGAGTTATGGCCCTTAGATTTTTTTCGTGTTTTCAGCTTGTAAGCAAGATATCTCAATAATTGTTTGAGCGATTGCCCTGCAACTTTACAAGCTGGTTTGGGATGATGTGTAGATGAACTGATTAACTGTTGAAAAAAAATCCTATATTTTTTTCTTGAGTTATGGCCCTTTGAAATTTTTCGCGTTTTAAGTTTGTAAGCAAGATATCTCAAAAACTATATGAGGTTTTTCCCCAAAACTTCACAGACTGGTTGGGTATGATGAGTAGATGAACTGATTAACTTTTGAAAAAAATCCAATTTTTTTTTCTTGAGTTATGGCCCTTTGATTTTTTTCGTGTTTTCAGCTTGTAAGCAAGATATCTCAAAAATTGTTTGAGCTATTGCCCTGAAACTTTACAGGCTGGTTGGGGATGATGAGTAGATGAACTGATTAACTTTTGAAAAAAATCCGAAATTTTTTTCTTGAGTTATGGCCCTTTGAAATTTTTCGCGTTTTGGCATATTGGTTTTGCCCTGTTCGTCCGTCCGTCCTTCCGTCCTTACGTCCGTCCCACTTTTTACTGCATAGCATAACTTTAGAACCATGGGTGCTAGGTTTTTGAAATTTCATATATGGATTCCTCATGAAAAAATAATTGACCCGTGTTTTTTTTCTCGTCAGGATTATGCCCCTTTTTTGAGTTATGCCCCTTTGCAAAAAATACTATGAAATCTTGTAAGCAAGATATCTCAAAAACTGTTTGAGCTATTGCCCTGAAACTTTACATGCTGGTTGGGGATGATGAGTAGATGAACTGATTAACTTTTGAAAAAAATCCGAAATTTTTTTCTTGCGTTATGGCCCTTTGAAATTTTTCGCGTTTTAAGTTTGTAAGCAAGATATCTAAAAAACTATTTGAGGTTTTTCCCCGAAACTTCATTGACTTGTCGGGGATGATGAGTAGATGAACTGATCAACTTTTGAAAAAAATCCGATTTTTTTTCTTGAGTTATGGCCCTTAGATTTTTTTCGTGTTTTCAGCTTGTAAGCAAGATATCTCAATAATTGTTTGAGCGATTGCCCTGCAACTTTACAAGCTGGTTTGGGATGATGTGTAGATGAACTGATTAACTGTTGAAAAAAAATCCTATATTTTTTTCTTGAGTTATGGCCCTTTGAAATTTTTCGCGTTTTAAGTTTGTAAGCAAGATATCTCAAAAACTATATGAGGTTTTTCCCCAAAACTTCACAGACTGGTTGGGTATGATGAGTAGATGAACTGATTAACTTTTGAAAAAAATCCAATTTTTTTTTCTTGAGTTATGGCCCTTTGATTTTTTTCGTGTTTTCAGCTTGTAAGCAAGATATCTCAAAAATTGTTTGAGCTATTGCCCTGAAACTTTACAGGCTGGTTGGGGATGATGAGTAGATGAACTGATTAACTTTTGAAAAAAATCCGAAATTTTTTTCTTGAGTTATGGCCCTTTGAAATTTTTCGCGTTTTAAGTTTGTAAGCAAGATATCTAAAAAACTATTTTAGGTTTTTCCCCGAAACTTCACAGACTGGTCAGGGATGATGAGTAGATGATTAACTACAGCTTTTCTTGTGTAATTTCAGCATTACAGCCACATAAAAACAAGATATCTCAATTACTGTTAGGGACAAGCAGTGTTAGGGTCAAGCAGTTGGGGGCATTGTGTTTCATAAACACTGGCTCTAGTTTTTCAATATATTCTGTACATTTTTGTTTGTATGTAACAGGGTTGTTTGCCTAAATTGATTTCTGCTTTGAACCCTGATAATAGTGTTATAAAGAGGTTGTTGTGTATTTTGCCAGCCAAGATCCTGGCAAGACCAGGTAGATGCAGGTGATAAAGAGTATTATCTGCTTTTCTAACTGTTTCTCTTTTTTTTTTCCAGGTCTTTCAAGAATTCCAGTTTTAAATAGTTTTGCAAGAACCCCACCCATTGTATGGAAGATGGGCTGGTTTCCGTCTCCTATGGGTGACCCAGCAACTAAGTTACCTCCCCTGCCTATAGACCTAATGCATGATAAAGAAGTGCTCAGAGAATTTATTTTTAGAATAAATTCTATAGGTAAGTTTGACTGGTAGATTTTTCTGGGGTAACCCTAAAGATTTTCTTGACAGGCATTACGAAAACACACCTATACAGATGCTTTGAAAACTTAACCGCCGAAAACACAAAAATTTTAAGATGAAAAATTGAAATATTTTTAGCTCACCTGAGCCTTTAGGCTCATAGGTGAGCTTATAGTATAGCCATGGTCCGTCGTCCGTCCGTCCATCCGTCCGTCCGTCCACCATTTTCAAAGATCTTCTTCTCCTGTACTGCAGGGCCAATCAAAGCCAAATTTCATATGGAGCCTCAGTGGGATGGGGGAACGAAAGTTTGTTCGCGGGGTCTGGATCACATGACCAAGATGGCCGCCATGCCCATATATGGTAAAAAGCCTTCAAAAATCTTCTTCTCCAGAACCATAGGGCCAGTGGCCTTGAAACTTGGCTTGTAGCATATGGTACTCGGGCCCATCATGGTTTGTACAAATGGTGACCCAGGGTTGACCTTGACCTATTTTACAGCAATGTCAAATTTGCCGAAGTAGGCTTTTGCATGGGGCAAAGTGAAAATAATGGATTTATAGGAAAACCATTGAAGACAGTGTCACCAAAATTTAATATGGAACCTTTGTGAGTTGAACAAATGAAAAAATGCCAATACGGTCTAGATCTTGGTCATGTGATCTAGACCGTATTGGCATTTTTTCATTTGTTCAACTCACAAAGGTTCCATATTAAATTTCACTTAAATTGGCTCAGCAGTTTTGGAGAAAAAATGTTTGAAATATGGATCCTGAATGACCTTGGTCTAAGGCCAATGAATGACCTTGACCTTTCTGATCCATAGATCTTCAAGTATTCAGTTACTTTACCTGATATACAAATTTTGGTGACACTGTCTTCAATGGTTTTCCTATATTTATGGTAAAAAGCCTTAAAAATTATTCTTCTCCAGAACCGTAAGGCCAATGGCCTTGAAACTTGGCATGTAGCATATGGTACTCAGGCCCATCATGGTTTGTACAAATGGTGACCCCAAGTTGACCTTGACCTATTTTACAGCAATGTCAAATTTGCCGACTTAGGCTTTTGCATGGGAAAAAGTGAAAATAATGGATTTTTAGGAAACCATTGAAGACAGTGTCACCAAAATTAGTAGATAAGGTAAAGTAGCTGAATACATGAAGATCTATGTGTAAGAAAGGTCAAGGTCATTAATTGACCTTAGACCAAGGTCACGCAGGTTCCATATTTCAAACATTTTTTCTCAGAAACTACTGAGCCAATTGAAGTGAAATTCATATATAGAGCCTTTGGGAGTTGAACAAATGAAAAGCTGCCAACATGGTCTAGATCACATGACCAAGATGGCCACCACGCCCATATATGGTAAAGAAACTTCGAAATTCTTCTTCTCAAGAACCGTAAGGCCAATGGCCTTGAAACTTGGCATGTAGCATATGGTACTCGGGCCTATCATAATTTGTTCAAATGGTGACCCTGGGTTGATCTTGACCTATTTTACAGTAATGTCAAATTTGCTGACTGTAGGAAAAAGTGAAAATAATGGATATTTAGGGAAACCATTGAAGACAGTGTCACCAAAATTTGTAGATTAGGTAAAGTAACTGAATACATGAAGATCTATGGGTAAGAAAGGTCAAGGTCATTCATTGACCTTAGACCAAGGTCACTCCGATTTCATATTTAAAAAAAAAACATTTTTTCTCAGAAACTACTGAGCCAATTTAAGTGAAATTCAATATGGAGCTTTTGTGAGTTGAACAAATGAAAAGTTGCCAGTACGGTCTAGATCACATGACCAAGATGGCCACCACGCCCATATATGGTAAAAAGCCTTCAAAAATTTTCTTCTCCAGAACCGTAAGGCCATTGGCTTTGAAACTTGGCATATATCATATGGTACTCGGGCTCGTCATAGTTTTTACAAATGCTGACCAATTTATAATGTAGATGGTATTAAGTAAAACTGTACAAGTGGAAAATCAAGGAGTCAAGTGCTCTTTCCCAGCACATTGTCAATCAGACATTCCCTAAATAATATGAAAAGTTAAAAAAAATATTACAAATGGAATAAACCATAATGAAAGCATGGCCTTCGAACTGTCAGAAAGCTAGGAATAGGTGGAAAGTTTTATCACATTGTTAGACATCAAAATTTTGTCCCCACAAGTTGTGTACCCCTGCTCTGAGGCTATATACATATATAAAAACATTAAAATGTACACCAGGACCAGGTGTCAGGTGAGCGTTTACAGGACCACTGGTCCTCTGGTTCTTATTTCTGCTGAAAATATAGATTGTGGGTACTCATTAGAACCGCCTCATCAAGGCAGTTCTAACGAGTACTCACAGCCTATACTATAGAACAGAAATAAAAAAATAAGGTTTACCCATGCAAACTCCAGTCTTATTATATAAAAGTGGGGTTTAAGGGGGTCAAATTTATATAGGCATGTTTTCGTGAGGCAAGTTTATGAACTTAGATGCAGCAGAATCTATACACTGGTATATTTATGACTAGAAACCAAAAAATGAGGAGAAATTAGGATAATTAACTCTTGTCCTGCTGAATAAATTAATTTAGCCACACTCATTTTTGACCTTCAACCAGTCAGTTTACTTGATGTAATTTATTCCTACCAAATCACAAACTGAATGTCAAACAGTGTTGATACTGATCAGATGCTTCTCCAGAAGCCATCAGTATCAACATTGCAAAAGATAATGCATTTTCTGGTTCAGCAGATTATTTTGACAGGCATTATGCAAACACACCTATACAAATACATTGCCACCTTTATAGTTGAAAAACTGAAAATTTTATGATGAAAAATTGTGATATTTTTCTTATTTCTGCTCAAAACATAGATTGTGGGCACTCGTTAGAACCACCTCATCAAGGCGGTTCTAACGAGTACCCACAATCTATATTTTAGAGCAGAAATAAGAAAAATAAGGTATACACCCGGAAACCCCAGTTTTACTATATAAAAGTGGGGTTCAAGAGGGTCAAAATTTTATAGGCGTGTTTTCGTGATGCAAATTAATGAGCTTAGAAAATACAGAATCTACACTTGATTTGTGACTTTAAAGCCTGAGAGGAAAATTAAGTGATAATTTTCTACAGTTTCTTTCTAAACGTTTGTTATGGCTATTTGTTAGAAATGCCTCATCATTCAAGCATGAATATATGTCTTTTAAAGTGTATTTCAAATTGTTCTGGTATTGTCTGATAAACTTGATATCAGAATACACTAATATGATATCTATATACACAGCTCAACCATTTTCCTTTCAGGTTGGATATCACGTCAACAGTTTGAGGAGACCTGGATGAGTTTACTAGGTGTTTTGGTTCCTGTTACACCTGAACATCCACTTCCAATAGAGGTAGGCATCATGCTAGTATCAAGTCCTAGGGCCAGTTCTTCAGAAGAAATGATGTTGCTAGTCAACATGGTTTCTGTTAGTTTTGTGTTATTGACACCCCTTAAAAATGTGCTTTTGCAGCTACTCATATTTAAAAAAAAAAAAAAAACTATTATCACATTAAATTTTGCCATGTTAGATGATCAAATTTCTTATCATTAAAATTTTGATCAATAAAAAGTTGCTAACATTGAATTTAGAGCCTGTAACATATCAAATCAATAGTTGAATCATATGATCACTAGATAGGTAAAGAACAGAGACTGATGTTTTTCCTTACGCTAGAAGTGAAGGATTATATTTATCCCTGATATTTATCCCTTATCAAATGAGCCAGTGCACAACTGCACTGTCTGCCCCTGCTGCCCATCGGGGCTTGGAGATGCTTCCATGCAGAGCTGAAACTGACCGCACATGAGTACTGGTAAACCACTTAGAAGGTCTAAATCTGCCCAGGCAAAGTGGTGTGAGTCGTACCATCCATGCTTATAAATCCTGTTGATTTCATTGGGCGGCAGGGCTTGAGATATCATTTCATCTCAATGTCGGGTAAAAGTCCCACAAAAGAGGAAGCAATGTCTCCAAAATTGACCTAAATAGTGTTGATAGGGATGTTAAACTTCAATTCAAACAAACAAAAAAACAACTACACTACAGTAAGGCTTGTGCTACCAGTGAAGACACAGATCAGCCTGTGCATCTTTGCAGTCTGATCAGAATCTTCACTTAATACATGAGCCGTCTACAGACTCAAGGGTATCTGAAGAGAGATATGGGCCCCGTCAAGCGAATTTGTGTCTTCGAGCATTCCGTCATGACAAATTTTAACTGCACATGCCCAGCCATTCAGAGGGGCTAGGGATATGGCTTTCTGTCTGAAGGTTCCTCTTGATTCATTGCTTGTATGAGCGAGCAGCAAAGGTTCTGGCGAGACTGCGTGGATGCGCAGGCTCGCCTGAACCTTCGCTGCTCGCATAGGCGATAAGTACCAAAATCGCCTGACGGGGCCCATATAAGAAAAACTCTGGTCATACAATGTGGATGTTGAGGCTGATCTTCACTGGTCTTATTGTAAGCTTTGCATGTGCTAGCTCAAGTTAGCTTTGGGTTGTTGAAAATTTGAATTATTAAAAATGTTTTTTTGTCCCCCAGGAGGATATAGAGCGTTCTCACTGTATGGTTCTGACAGTGCGAGCTATTACTGGCATGTTGACACAGACTATCCTTGTCCCTAGCCCAGGAAACCCTGCCAGGGGAACCTTTGATGTTCAGCCCAGGGATAAACCATTAGGATTTCTACATACAAGGTATGTTTTCTAGTACAGCTATATATTGTATGATAAAGTTGTAAGCTGAAGAAACTCATTGTTGGACAAACTACTGCTTTTATTTCCTTGATTGCATAAAAGGGAACAGGTACACCTGACATATATTTCACCATTTTACTTGAGGTTTATTTGTTTTTGTTGTGTTTGTTTGGAGTTTAACAGCCCAGTCAACACTATTTAGGTCAGACTGAGCCAGTCAGTTTACCTTAGCCCACTTTTCCTGAGCAGGCTCATGCATTAGTGATAAACCAGCACAATGTGCATTTTTTCACCAGAAACTGCCCTTCTTCGATCAACAGAAGAACAGAACGGAGAGACATATTGTTTTTCCCACAATGTCTGTCTGTCCGTCTGTCACACATTCGTGTTCGCTCTATAATTTGAAAACCGTTCAAGCTATTTTCACGAAACTTCATATAAATATTTATCAGCATTAGACGATGTGCAGTGCACAAGAACTATAACTCTCGCATGTATACTTTTTGAATTATCTCCCTTGGAAGTTTGTCGGTATGTATATATGTATGGGAAAATCGTGTCCGGTCAATAACTTTCTTATTTTCAGATGGATTTTAAAATTACTTGGCAGAAATATTAACAACTATGGGACGATGTGTGGTGCACATGAGGCAGGTTGGTACCTCAAAGGTCAAGGTCATACTTAGAGGTCAAAGGTCAAAAAAGGGGCCTTTTTTGCATGTTTGGTCATTTGCAGAAACGTTCATCTTCATTAGATGATGTGTTGCACCCAAGACCCAGCTCAATACCTCCAATGTCAAGGTCATACTTAGAGGTCAAAAACGGGGGAGACATCTGTGTTTTTGTAGAAAAACAAATTCTAGTTGCCTATTGGTTAAGAGTGTTGTCTCTTAATCATTACCCAGAGAAAAACACCTGACTTTCCATTCCATGTGACCCAAGTGAGACTGGAACCACAGAAGTGAGAGACCTAATGATTAAGATCGATTTCGCATAGCTACAGATAGAGGCATAATGAGGTTACTTTGGTATGTTTTAATGCCCCCGCCATTCGAAGAATGAATGGTGGAAAGGGCATATAGCGTTGCCCCTTTCCGTGCGTCCGTCCGTGCGTCCGAAACTTAAACGCAGTCAATAACTTCCTTATTGCTTGATGGATTTTAAAATTACTTGGCAGAAATGTTAACCATCATGAGACGACGTGTCACGTGCAAAACCCAGGTCCGTACCTCCAAGGTCAAGGTCATACTTAGAGGTCAAAGGTCAAAAAAAGGGTCCGAAACTTAAACGCAGTCAATAACTTTCTTATTTCTGGATGGATTTTGAAATTACTTTGGAGAAATGTTAACCATCATGAGTTGATGTGTCACCTGCAAAACCCAGGTCCGTACCTCCAAGGTCAAGGTCATACTTGGAGGTCAAAGGTCAAAAAAAGGGTCCGAAACTTAAAAGCAGTCAATAACTTTTTTATTTCTGGATGGATTTTGTAATTACTTTGTAGAAATGTTAACCAGCATCAGTCGATGTGTCACATGCAAAATCCAGATCAGTTTCTCCAAGGTCAAGGTCATACTTGGAGGATTTTGAAATTATTTTGAAGAAATGTTAACCATCATGAGACAATGTGACCCGTGCAAACACAGATCCGTAGCTCCAAGGTCATACTTGGAGGTCAAATGGCATAAAAAGGGTCCAAAACTTAAACACTGTCAATAACTTTCTATGGATGAATACGAACATAGACATATTTTCGGGCGGGGGCATCCGTGTCCTATGGACGCATTTCTAGTCTTATTTCTGCCTCAAAACATATATATGGGGTAATTGTTTGAATTACGTTATTGAGGCAATTCTAACAAGTACCACAACAAATATTTCTGACAACAAATAAGAAAAGTTTATCCTTGTTATTTCTCCTTACCTAGAGCTATGATTTGATATGTTTTCAGATGTGGTAAGAAGCTGTCTGTGATACGAGGTATTGTGGAACAGGAAGTACAGAACATGATGCTTCATAGGTACATGATTTTGTTTTTATATCAGAACTCATACCTCCAGATATGGTGGGGTCATGAAGACAATGTGCGGATAATTTTTGGTCAATTGTTTTTAAGTCAATCTAATGTTACTAAGCACAGAAGCTCTTTAGTGCTTATGTTCAGGTGACTATCACAGATTTGTAGGAAATCCAGGTAACAGTTATTTATAGGAAATATTATAGAAAACAGCTGCAATATTCTTATCACTGTGGGGTCAGAATGTTGTGTATGAGGGTTATTTATAGAACCTGGACTGAAATCATTTGTTGGGTTTGGCAAACAGTGTAGACCCAGATTAGATGCCACAGAATGTGGCATCTGATCAGAGTCTACACTGTTTGCTTGCAGTACAGCAATTTAAAGATTAAACAAAAAAGTTTAAGTCCTCATTCAGGACAATTATTGCAGCCTACACTCAGAAACAATCAATTTACCAGTGCTGTCAGTACTTTCTTTCATCACGAAAACACGCCTATATAATTTTGACCCCCTTGAACCCCACTTTTATATAGTAAAACTGGGGTTTCCGGAGGTATACGTTACTTGTCTTATTTCTGCTCTAAAATGTAGATTGTGGGTACTCGTTAGAACCGCCTCAATGAGGCGGTTCTAACGAGTGCCCACCATCTATATCTCTAAAATATGGAACAGTATTAAGGTAAAAACTCAATTATGCAATGTGCAATTACAATATGAATTGTTGAAATCGCACTTAGAATTATGAACCTTTCCATATCTTACTACTTTATTCGAATATGCAACATGCACATTCTAATTTGAGACCTTTGCATTTAAATATGGCATTTGGACGTCCTATTTTGCATTATTCAATTTCGATTCTGCTGTGGTTAGACGGGGTACCAGTCATTGAGGTGCGGGTAACGTTCGGTAATGTCCGTGGATTTGCCGTATTTTTTCGGATGACAAGCGTCCGTTTGAGAAGATCGCATTCGCTTTTCCAGGGGCCAAATTCAAGCCAGCAGCGATAAATTGTATCCAGATAAAATTCGGATATTTACAATAATGTGTACGTTTGCATCTTTAAAATAAATTTTACAGCGCGGTTCCTTATTTATATATTTATGAGAAACAGGATTTTTATTTAAAAGTTAATACTTGTTTGACGAAGGGGAAAATACTCTATCGTTGAACATTTACTAAATAAATTACCATGAGGGATTGGTTTGTGCCGAATCCGTGAATTTAAAATGAGTAATTAATGTTAAAATAGATTAATTCATACAATTTTCATAAATCTGATCCTTCTGATGTGTTACTTATAAAGAAATTAGTTACTAATTGCAACCTCACTCAAAACTCAAATGTTTGGATATTATAGAAATATGTATGCATAGGATGTAGTGCCTGTCTACCTGTTCACCGGCAACGGTGAATAGAGGTATTAATACCAGCATGGATTCGTTCCCTGGAATACGGAGAGACTGGCGAACAACATGTATGTCCTCAATTCCATTTATAATTCTGATTCATATACTTCATGTTCATTAACATGAACAGTACGTACCATTTCTCAGCCCCGACCCACAACCATAGAAACGCACCTGGGGTCACAATGACAGCTGTCCTATTCATATGTCCGTCTGTCTGTCTTCATAAGTTAGACTGGGGCAGGATAGCTATAAGCTGGTCGTCAGTCAGTTCGTCCGTCCGTCTGTCTTCAGCCATTCGGCCCTCGCCAATCGGAGCTTGAAGAAATAGATGGGCTGCATGATGCTTCCACGCAGAGCTGAAACCGACCGCACACGAGTCCTGGTAAACAACTTAGAGGATCTAAGCCTGCCCAGGCAAAGCAGTGCGAGTCGGACCGTCCAATGCTTACAAACCCTATTGGTTTCATTGGGCAACAGGGCTTGAGATGTCATTTCATCTCAATGTCGGGTAAAAGTCCCATAAAATTGGAAGCAACGTCTCCAAAATGACCTATACTGTGTTCACGGGGACGCTAAACCTCAAATCAAACAAACAAATCGTCTCCAGCCAGCAAAACCTTGCTGAGCTGGTGTCGCGACTGTCTTAACCAGCCTACTACATATTTCTTCAAGTTCTACATGTAACGATTTGGCTGAATCCAAACCATTTTGTACTTACATATATTTCCATGTATTAGATCTACACCAAAGTTTTTTTTCTTCTTGTTTTATTACAGTTAGACCGCGTACAGCGTACCCAGGTTTACGTGGCGGAACTTAACGACATTATTTACTTACTTACTTATTATTAAAGTTTACAGAATCTAGAAAAAAAAAGCATTTTTTTGTTTTTGATGCATTAGATTTGTACATTTTGCCGCCGAAAAAAAACAACAACAAAAATTGTAAGATGAAAAGTCGTGATATTTTTCTGACTGTTGCTTAAAATATACATTTTAGGTACACGTTAGAAGCGCCTCTTCGATGCGGTTCTAACGAGTACCCACAATCTATATTTTGGAGTAGAAATGAGAAAAATAATGTTTACTCCTGTAAATCCCAGTTTTACTATATAAAAGGGGAGGTCAAGTGTGTGTGTGTGTGTGTGTGTGTGTGTGTGTGTGTGTGTGTGTGTGTGTGTGTGTGTGTGTGTTTACTATATAAAAGGGGGGGTCAAGTGTGTGTGTGTGGGGGGGGGTGGGGGGGGGGTCAGAATTATAAAGATGTGTTTTGATGGTGGGATGCGCTTGGTATGTGAGTGAGTTTTACGTCTCACCAACAGCTAAGGTCATACGGAGATTGGACCTGGGTTTAAAGAATCTTCCGAAATTCTGGAGAAGCCCGGGGTCGATCCTGCGATCCCTGGTTAATGAGGCGAGTAGCATAACCACTACACCACAGAGGCTTCCAGCGCTTGATATGTTACATTGTAGCAGGTGCAGGTTTTTCATGTTTTGTTTTGTCAAAAAAGTGGAAACCTTTGCGTTTTGTCACTTGCAGCCAAAAATCTATATAGATAAAAATTCAGATAGTTTTCTATTTTCTTAATGAATACATTTAACACAAACAGTTACGAACATCTATATAAACATGTGACAAAACAAACAGGGAATCAGACCCCGGCCATCGGAGCTTGAAGAAATAGATAGGCTCCATGAACTGAAACCGACCCGCACACCAGTACTGGAAAACCGCTATGAGGATCTAAGTCTACCGAGGCAAAGCGGTGCTTACAAACCCTATTGGTTTCATTGGGCGACAGGGCTTTGAGATGTCATTTCATCTCAGTGTCGGGTAAAGTCCCACAAAAGTGGAAGCAACGTCTCCAAAATGACCATTACTGTGTTGACGGTGACGTTAAACATCAAATCAAATAAAGACCAGAACCAAAATGCCTAGTTTTAAAAATTCCGTTGGATATGCCCTAAATCAAAAATAAATGTTAGAGGGAACGTAAGTCGTAGTACATCTGAAGGCACTTTCACAAAAGAGAGTTGTACCTATGTTTGCTTTCAGGAGCAGTCTCACCAAGGTCTACACTGAGCCTTTCTGTGCCGTACAAAATTATTATTAGTATTTACAACAAATTTATATTTTAGAGGTGCAATGGCCTGAACACATTTGCGATATATTTAGATAAAACTTGGACACAAAACAAACACAGCAAAGCTTATTCCTGGTCTGACATATAAAGTATAAATTATGTGTAAATGATTTTATCAGGAAGGGTATAGTGTCCCCAAATCATCCGTTTCATGCCAAAAATATAGTTCTCTCGTTTCTCTCACTCCTCCGTGTCACCAATACGCTTGCAGATTTTTGGGGGTATCTGCCGAATACAGGCGGACGTTTACGAAAGAACGACCACAGCGCCACTGAATGAGAATAATGAGAACTAGAAGAAGCAGAAGCGGAATTTCATGTTGCAAAATAGGACGAGAAACAGAAAGAAAATTACACAAAGTCCAAAATCAGACTACAAAAATGAATATCATAATGCAGTGTTGCACAATTGTAACTGAATATAGCATAACAGAATATCCAAATTGCAAATGCCAGTGACATGATATTAAATTGCCATCTCAATGTTGCATAATTGAGTTTTTACCTAAATCCTGTTCCATACTAAAATATAGATTGTGGGTACTCATTAGAACCGCCTCAATGAGGCGGTTCTAACGAGTGCCCACCATCTATATTTTAAGCAGAAATAAGAAAAATATCACAATTTTTCATCATAAAATTTTCATTTTATAGGGGATAAAGGTGGCAATGTATTTGTATAGGCGTGTCTGCGTAATGCTTATTACTCAACCCTTCAAGCACTGCAGAAAATGCTGAAGCAGACAATTATATTTGTTTTCCTTTTTTTTCAGTGAAAATAAGGCTTGACATTTCATGAATATTCTCTTTAAACATATGCATGGTCACTTCAAATCCTTGTTCATATGGTTCTGTTAGAAATGTTGTCAAGGTGAATTTGATTAACTCATTATTGACAGATGTTATATGTAAACAAAGAACTTATATTTTACAGGATTCAACATCTGGAGCAGAATGAAGGTGTGAAATACAAGTTTGATCACAATCTGGAGAGAGAAATTGGTGTGGATGAGTACAGTCTTGGTCAGATCTGTGTTGAGTCAATTTGGTCAGTGGTTGGAGTCCTAGACACTAATCTGTCTGAGTCAGACACCACAGACTCCCTAGAGAGCCCTCCCCCACACCCACAGGATGCCACTCTGCTGCAGAACCTTGGATCAAGCACTGTACCTGAGCCTGAAGGTGTACAGAGAGAGCAGACCTCTAGTCTAGGGGACCTAGATGTTCACTCCTGCCTACAGTTTCTGTTAGATCTATACAGACAGTGGTTATTACCAGGGACCAATGGGAAGCCACCTCTCATGTTGCTAAATGAGGTCATTAAATCAGTAAGTGAATTTATACTATAGAAAATAGCCAGATTTTCTGCTGGATACTCCTACTCCACTGGGGCATAGAACTAATATTGGCTTTCATTTTGACAAGGCTTGCTATTCTTGCAGCAGATAAGGATAGAGAATTGATCTCTGACTGAAGCTTTCTGTGGTACACTGTGCAAACAAGCAAGAATGGCTCTGGCAAGAAAATGGGAGTAAATATGCAGTCTTGCCTTAATCTGAGGTGGCTGTATCCACACCGTCATGCTATTTTGTGATCACACTTTCAAATTTGATGTTCCAGAGAATAGATTCTTCTGTATTTTTAGCTCACCTGGGCCGAAGGCTCCAGGGGAGCTTATAGTATAGTGGGTCCTACGTCGTCTGTCCGTCCGTCGTCCGTCCACACTTTTGAGCAGCTATATCTCTGTATCCTGCAGGCTGATCTCAATCATTTCTCATCTGTAGCATGCCTCTGGTGGGGCATTGATGACATAAACTTTTTTTTGAAATCGCTCTTAAACTTTGGTTCCTATGGCAACCACAAGGTCCCATAGACTTACTATGGGAAAATGCTTGTCATCACCGTAGCGCCTTCAGTTTTGATCGGATCTTTCTGAAACTTATATGTAAGGTGGCTGTGGATAAAATCTCGGATGAGTTAGAAAACCGGCCAAGTCGGCCCATTTATCATAGAGTTACGTCCCTTTGATTGCTGAAAATGCCCATTTTCGACCTTGTCATCACCGTAGCCCCTTCAGTTTTGATCGGATCTTTCTAAAACTTATATGTATTGTGGCTGGGGATAAGACCTCGGATGAGTTCGAAACCGGCCAAGTCTGCCGATTTATCATAGAGTTACGTCCCTTTGATTGCTGAAATTGCCGATTTTTGACCTTGTCATCACCGTAGCCCCTTCAGTTTTGATCGGATCTTTCTGAAACTTATATGTAAGGTGGCTGTGGATAAAATCTCATATGAGTTCGAAAAATGACCAAGTCGGCCCTTTTATCGTAGAGTAACGTCCCTTTGATTGCTGAAAATGCTGATTTTTTACCTTGTCATCACTGTAGCCCTTTCAGTTTTGATCGAATCTTTCTGAAACTTATATGTAAAGTGGCTGGGGATAAAATCTCGGATGAGTTCGAAAACCTGCCAAGTTGGTCCATTTATCACAGAGTAACGTCCCTTTGATTGCTGAAAATCCTATTTTTGACCTTGTCATCACCGTAGCCCTTTCAGTTTTGATCGGATCTTTCTGAAACTTATATGCAAGATGGCTGGGGATAAAGCCTCAGATGAGTTCACATACCGGCAAAGGTGGCCTATTTATCATAGAGTTAGGTCCCTTTGATTGCTGAAAATGTTGATTTTTGACCTTGTCATCACTGTAGCCCCTTCAGTTTTGATCGAATCTTTCTGAACCTATATGTAAGGTGACTGGAGATAAAATCTAGGATGAGTTTGAATACCGGACAAGTTGGCCCGTTTATCATTGATTTACGTCCCTTTGATTGCTGAAAATGCCGATTTTTGACCTTGTCATTACCATAGCCCCTTCAGTTTTGATCAGATCTTTCTGAAACTTATATGTAAGGTGGCTGGGGATAAAATCTTGGATGAGTTCGAAAACAGGCCAAGTCAGCCCATTTATCGTAGAGTTATGTCCCTTTGTTGGCTGAAAATGTTGATTTTTGACCTTGTCATTACCGTAGCCCCTTCAGTTTTGAACGGATTTTTCTGAAACTTATATGTAAGGTGGCTTGGGATGAAACCTCGGATGAGTTCGAAAACTGGCCAAGTCGGCTCATTTATTTTAGAGTTACATCCCTTTGATTGCTAAAAATGCCAAATTTTGACCTTGTCATCACCGTAGCCCCTTCAGTTTTGATCGGATCTTTCTGAAACTTATATGTGAGGTGGCTGGGAATAAAATCTTGGATGAGTTTGAATACTGGCCAAGTCTGATCGGATCTTTCTGAAACTTACATGTAAGGTGGCTGGGAATAAAACCTCAGGTGAGGTCGAATACCGGCCAAGTCGGCACATTTATCATAGAGTGACGTGCCTTTGATTGCTGAAAATGCCTATTTTCGACATTGTCATCACTGCTGCCCCTTTAGTTTTGAACGGATCTTCATGAAACTTACAAACAAGGAAGTCAGGCAGAATGCTTGGAGGAGTTTGAAAACTCTTGTTTTTGAACTTGTCATCACCATAGCCACTTCAGTTTAGATCGGATCTTCTTAGCAAGTCAGGATTAAAAGCTTGAATGAGTTTGAAAACCGGTGAGGTCAGCCTGTTTATCATAGAGTTACAGTCTACTTGATTTTCAGAAAATGCTTACCCTGTCATCACCATGTCCTCCCATAAAGCCTTCAGTAAAGGTTGGCACTTCCTTAAACTTTGAATCTGTTAGCTCAGGTGAGCAATACAGGACCAAGCTAGCTTGGTCCTCTTGTTATTAAATTTTTGAAAAAAAAAAAAAAACTGAAGTGTGTCCACACCATCAGCTAGCAGTCCTGTCAGATCTGACATTATTATATCCCCAGCATGCCGAGGGGTATATAATTTATGTCTTTTCATTTGTCCTTTAGTTCATTGGCTTTGTTTGTTCGTATATACATTGGTTTCATCATTCATCTTTCCTTCACGTTTGTGGAATGAGGGTCAAAGGTTTTGCATTTATGTTTATAAAATCTTATAAAGACCCTTTGATGGTTCTCATTTATATTTGGCATTTTGGTAGATATATGTCTGAAATTTTAATTACTACCATCCCACTTCATGTTTCTTCTTGACATGTTGACTCAGTATACACCTTGAAACAATGACCTTGACCTATATTTCATGCTTCATTGACTTTTACCCTTGAAATCTCACCAACTATATTTGCTAGAACATTCAAACTGTACATAATGTTTCGTCTTGACATGCAGAAACTTGCCCACATGACCTTGACCTATATTTCTTGCTCGGTTGACATTACAAAATTAGAAAAATATCACAATTTATCATCTTAAATTTTTTTTTTTCGGCGGTAAAATTTACAATATATTTGTATAGGCGTGTTTTCGTAATGTTTTTTAATGGCTTGTGACAGTCCTCTGTGGGCTAGCTGTTAAGCTGTGGGTTCAAGTCTCACAAGAGTCACATTTGAGACACCCAGTACAGCAATGGAAGGTCAGGTGGATTCTCTCTGTGTTCGAGTTCTTACATTTTTCATTTTGATAACAAATTTTTGTGACAAAGTGCACTTTGTCATACCTCCAAAACAGTTTATTTTCTTACGAAAATTTCTGATATCTTTATGATTTTTGCTCCAAGCATAGGTTGTGGGTGCTCGTTAGAACTGCCTCAATGAGGAGGTTCTAACAAGTACCCACAACCTATGTAATGGAGCAAAATAAAAAAAGAGTTGTGGAGCAAAATAAGAAAAATAATTAATACCCCTGTAAAGTTTTCTGTTTATAAAGAGGGGTGTTATTTACACGGATGTGTTAACGTGATGGCACATCTCTGATAATAATCAGCTCTATATAAGTGAAATGACCTTGAAAGGGTTTTAAAATCAAAATTAAAAGAAAATAAATAAATGTATAGCAGTAACTGTGTTGAGTTTGTACTTGTAGGTGGTAAGCCTGTCTGATCTGTTTGCCGAGCGAGAGCAGTATGACTGGATGTTAGATACCCTGTTTGAAGTATACAAGTCTCACCCTGGGGAGGATGAGATAGCTATGCAGTACCTCAATGTGGGAGTCTGTAAAGCAGCAGCTGTGGTTGGTGTGGTAAGTGAAGATAACCAGAGTCCTAAGAGGATAACATACTCACGTGACACATAATGCATTCTTCATTACCTTAAAAACTTTGGGGACTCTGTAATTCTCCTAATATTTTTACCAGTTTGTTAGTTAAAAACATGGTGGAGATTGAATTGCAAACAGTGTTGAGCCTGATCAGACTACTCCTTCAGTCTGATCTTGGTCTGCACTGTTTACTTAAGCCCATTTATCCCAATACTTAAGTTCATTACACTATCTCCAAAACAGCCGGCCTTGGGTAGCTCTGTGGGATGCATGTCCAACTGATGATCAGGAGGACCCGGGTTCGATACCTGCCATCGTTGGCAACATTCTTTTGTGGAGAGATTGATCATGAAATCTTTATTATGGTCATTCTCTCCCTTCTGCTGATTCAAGAAGGGCAAAAGAATGTGCACTGTACTGGTTATCCGCTTACGTATAAGCCTGCCCAGGAAAAGTGTGGATGGGTAAACTGACCGGCTCAAAAATGACCTAAAATAGTGTTGACTGGGCCATTAAAGTCCAATACAAACAAACAAAAATCTCCAAAACTCATATTCTGAAAAAAAAAGAAAATGGTGATATTTCTCTTATTTCTGATGCAAAAATAGATTGCAAGTGTTTGTTAGAATGACCTTGATGAGGCGGTTCTAATGAGTACCCATAATCTATGGAGAATTAAGAATTAAAACACATAGCTGGTTCAACCCCAGTTTTTTCTATATAAATTGGGGTTTTATAGGGGTGTTTATTTCACAGACTTGTTAACTTGATGAAAGTCGCTTCAAGATAAGAAAGGTGCTAGTTGGTTCACAGGTGATTAAATTCCAACTTAAGTATGAAAATTAACTTCTTGCAAATACTAGTTATTTATAGTAGCTGCTTTTGATAGGCATTATGATGCAGACAGTTATGTTAGGGATTGCTTTTAACACATCTGTATGAAAGTGTAGGAACTATTACTTTTAACATCGGTGTTGGTGTCTGCATCACATAAATGACTTTTCAAGTAACTAGCAGACAACAAATCAGACGACAATTGTCGTGATTGGCATCTTATGGGCTTATATTTTGTATTTCAGCTTAGGAATAACCAAGCACCAGTACGTAGATGCTCAAATATATTGAAACTTGCTTCTCTGTGAGAAAATGGCCATTTTGTAATGAACTGACCCAGTTATAAAATGAGTACACCTGACTTACTTTCGGCCATTTATTTTCTCAAGGGGAGGCAGCTTTCCTGATATCATGATTGTTTTCCTGTGGTCTGAGCCACAATGGCAAAGGGGATATAAAAGAAAAGAATTTGATTCTGAAGAGCAGGGGACCAGTTGTTCAAAGCTAACAATGTTGTTAATTAATGTGTTGTTAAAACTTTGATCATTTAGGCATATATGCTAATGCAACACAACCTCTTTTTAGCTCATTGATAAAGTCCTGGAAGAGGTCAAGGTCACAAACTTAGAAATTTTAATATTAATTTTTTTTGTAAGGACTCATATTTTCCTAACCATAGGATGGATTTAGTTCATTTTGGTGTGCTGATAGATATATGTCCGGAGTTTGATTCGTCAATATATGACTTCACGGCCCAGGTCATGGGCTTAAGAATTTTATGTTCAAGTTTTTGAGAGCTTATATTTGCCAAACCATATGATGTATTTGGTTTATATTTGGCATGATGATAGATATAGGCCCAAAGTTTTTTTTGGCAATACCCCTGCCCATGCTCATGACCTCAAGATCAAGGCCAGGGACTTTGAAGTTACATGTTTAAGTTTTTATGAACTCATATTTTACAAGCCATGTGATGAATTTGATTCATTGTTGGAATGATGATACATAAAGTTTTTTTTTCCAGCAATGCCCCACGTATGCCTATGACCTCAAGGGCACTTCCAGGCAAGCTATGCTGTCTGATGACAGCACTTGTAAACCTTATTGTTAGGGTCCAAAGCTGAAACTAAGCTAGTTTAAACAACTGTTATCCAAACAAAAACTTTATTAGATATTGTTCTTACTTGCACAATTAACATTTTGACAACTAACAAGCTTGTTAACTTATTGTATGCAGAAACCCCTAAAGGGGTATCTTGGGCATCTGATCAGGGCCTGCACTATTTCCTAACAGAATTTTCCATCAAAAATAGAATAAAAACTAAACAAAAGGCCTACCACCCTTTATATGACAAATGGACTTGTCCAACATACAGCAATGGAAGAGTCCAGCAGTATATAGTGGGTTAAGCTAACAAAAATTTGAACAGCTGGGCCCTGATGCATTCTTGTAAGAGTTGAACTCAGTTTATGAGGAAGACAAAATATGTTTGCAAATGCCTCCTCTGTAAGGGTACTCATTCCTTTAGCCCTTTTTGTACCAAATGAAATCTTCCCCCTTATATAGAGCAGGAGTCCATTTCAAAATTACGGGGTGTCAGGTTGTGTTTTCTTCAAAATTTATTTGGAAAATGGCTTAACTTTTCGCAAACAGTGTAGGCCCTGATCAGACGCCACATTCTGCGGCGTCTGATCCTGGCCTATACTGTTTGCCAATTACCCATTTTGATGAACCGGAATAGGTAAAAATCCTAAAAATTCAGACACCTTAAGGACTTGCTGTAATTCTCCTAAAATTTTAAATTTTTGTTTCACAAAAATAGCAAAGAGTCCAAAAAGTGCAGACAGAATGGCAAATAGTGTCGACCTGATCAGACTGCTCTTTAAGGAGCAGCCTGATCTGGGTCTGCAGTGTTTGGTAAGGCCTGTCTGTTCCAATACTTAGGATCATTACGGTATGCTCTGCCTATTCAAACAGTGTAAATCCAGATCAGATGGCTTCTCAAGGAGTAAGTTTCAACGCAATAAATCTTCCCCCACCTTGCTCTGCCCAGTAATATTCACCTGCATTCCACTAGCGCACATGATACAGCACAGGTTTAACCCAGATGGCACATTACGTGTAGGCAAGGTATCAACGTTGATACAACGACGTTGCTTACACGTTGTGTTACTGCTGGGAAAATATCAGTTCTCCAAATGGCTATCCAAAATAAAAAGATATTAGCAATGCATACATACACAATTTTCCTTCACATTTTGAAAACACGCCTATACCAATACATTGTAACCTTTATCGACGAAAAAATGAAAATTTTAAGATGAAAAATTGTGATATTTTTCTTATTTCTGCTCAAAATATAAATTGTGGGCACTCGTTAGAACCGCCTCATCGAGGCGGTTCTAACGAGTACCCACAATCTATATTTTAGAGCAGAAATAAGAAAAATAAGGTAGACCCCCAGAAACCCCAGTTTTACTACATAAAAGTGGAATTCAAGGGGGTCAAAATTATATAGGCATGTTTTTGTGATGATAATAAATGACAACACAAAGAACCGCCTAGGAACGATCAGTAAGTCTATTTGAATGTCAACTGCTACACAGTTTTCCTTTGTGCTGTAATGGTTATGTTCAACCTGCCTTTGCATTACCAATGCAAATGCTGTTGACGAGCTCCTTAACCCTTGTCCTGCTGAATATTTAAATATGCCACACCCACTACTGATTATCAACCAATCAGATTTTTTTATGCAAATTATTGTAACAAATTCATAATCTGAATGACAAACAATGTAGATCCTGATCAGATGGCTTCTGAAGAAGCCATCTGATCTGGATCTACATAGTTTGATAGGTAAGGCATATCCGGGTTCAGCAGGACAAGGGTTAACCCTTGTCCTTTTGAACCGGAATTTGCAAACAGTGTAGGTATAGATCAGATTGCTTCTGAAGGTGTCTGATCAGTTTTTACACTGTTTTACATTCAGTCCATGAATTCCAGTAGTCTGATTACTAATGATCTTGAGTATTGGGACAGAGCAAACAGGCCTAAGCAAACAGTGCAGATCCAGATCAGACTGCTGCTGAAGGAGCAGTCTAATCAGGATCTACACTGTTTGCCATTCAGTCTGCACCTTTTGGACTCCTTGCTGGATCATGAAATACATTTGTCAAAAATTTAGGAGAATTACAGCAAGTCCTTCAGGTGTGCAAATTTTTAGGATTTTTCGGCAGTTGGAAGTCATGAATGGGTACGGATACATTATTTTATTCAACAGGACAAGTATTAATGGCGACCCTTTGCTTTATGTGTTTGTTTATGAATTATTTGGAAGTTATCCATGTTGATTGATGGTTTTAATACCCTTTTTGTCGCGCCTGCTATTAGCATGGCGCGATATAGGCGCCCGGTTTTCTGTCCGTTCGTCCGTTCGTTCGTTCGTCCGTTTGTCAAGGCGTCAACATTTGCGACCACCCTAGCGTTCACCCTGAGGTTCAAGTTTATTTTTGAAGAACTATAAGAGCTTCATTAATGATACTTGGTACAAACTTGTATCTGGGGATGACAACTTACATGCAAGCCTCCATATTTGACCTTGACCTACATTTCATGGTTCACTGACTTTGTAAAATATTGCGACCACCCTAGCGTTCACCCTGAGGTTCAAGTTTATTTCTGAAGAACTATCAGAGCTTCATTAATGATACTTGGTACAAACTTGTATCTGGGGATGACAACTTACATGCAAGCATCCATATTTGACCTTGTTCTACATTTCATGGTTCACTGACTTTGTAAAATATTGCGACCACCCTAGCGTTCACCCTAATGGTAAAGTTTATTTCTCAAGAACTATCAGAGCTTTATTAATGATACTTGGTACAAACTTGTATCTGGGTATGGTAACTTAAATGCAAGCATCCATATTTGACCTTGACCTATATTGCATGGTTCACTGACTTTGTAAAATATTGCAACAACCCTAATGGTCAAGTTTATTTCTCAAGACTTATAAGAGCTACATTAATTGTATTTGGTACAAACTTGTATCTGTGGATGGCAACTTAAATGCAAGCGTCCATATTTGACCTTGACCTACATTTCATTGTTCACTGACATTGTAAAATATTGCGACCACCCTAGCGTTCACCCTAATGATTAAGTTCATTTCTCAAGAATTATTAGAGCTTAATGATACTTAGTACAAGCTTGCATTTAAGAATGGAAACTTTTGTGCAAGCATCTATGTTTGACCTTGACCTACATATCATAGTTGGGTGACTTTGCGCCCCCACAGGCGCGACATAGCCTTCGGCGGAATTCTTGTGTTTATATCCCTATAACTGTACACAAATCCAGATTTTGCTTGTCATTTAAAATGGTATATATATTTGTTTTTGTTTGATTTGAGGTTTAACGTCCCCGTCAACACTGTAAAGGTCATTTTGGAGACGTTGCTTCCAATTTTGTGGGACTTTTACCCGACATTGAGATGAAATGACATCTAAAGCCCTGTCGTCCAATGAAACCAATAGGGTTTATTGACATGGACGGTCCGCCTCGCACAGCGGTTCCTGGACAGGCTTAGATCCTCTAAGAGGTTTACCAGTACTAGTGTGCGGGCCAGATTCAGCTCTGCGTGGAAGCATCATGCAGCCCATATATTTCTTTAAGCCCCTATGGGCGGGGGTCATAAATGGTATATATAGGAACATGTACTTGGGTAAATACAAGGTACAGGTATTTCATGACTTTTTCACGTCAGAGCTCCTATTAATATATTAAAGGATAGTTTTTCATTATCATGCTAAACACAATAACCCCTATCTTTGCAAGCACTGTAGATCCAGATCAGATGGCTTCTGGTCAGGATCTAGACTGTTTGTCATGCAGGTTGTGAACTGAATAAATACATTGTATGATTGGCTGATAGTCAGCAATGGGTGTGACTAAATAATCTATTTAGGATAAGAGTTAATGTTGGAAAGACATGGGGCAACTACAAGGTATACCCTTTAGTGGGATATTTGGGGAAACTGTCTTACAGTTACACTCATTACTCATCCTCATCTTGAGTTTTTGTTGACTCTTCCATTGCTGTATGTTGGACAAGCCCCCTTGTCATATAAGGGGTGGCAGGCCTATTTTTATGCCCCCGCCATTGGAAGAATGGTGGAAGGGCATATAGCGTTGCCCCTGTCTATCCGTCCATTTGTTCGTCCGTCCGTACATGCCCAGATACATAATGTACGTAATGTTCTGTACTTTTCATACTTGAGGTTTATTCCGTAAATTTTTAACTCCACAACACCAAACATGCCTATTTGTGGGGTTAGTAGCTGTACAATGCTACATTATGGGGTTAAAGTCTCCACAGAGTTAACATTGGGAACCCCAGAATGTACGTCTCGTAAGAATGTCCGTTCGTCCGTCCATCCATCCGAAACTTAAACGCAGTCAATAACTTTCTTATTTCTGGATGGATTTTGAAATTACTTTGTAGAAATGTTAACCATCATGAGACAATGTGTCACATGCAAAACCCAAGTCAAGGTCATACTTCGAGATCAAAGATAAAAAAAAAATGTGTCACATGCAAAACCCAGGTCCGTACGTCCAAGGTCAAGGTCATACTAAGAGGTCAATGGTAAAAAAAGGGTCTGAAACTTAAACACAGTCAATAACTTTATTTCTGGATGGATTTTGAAATTACTTTGTAGAAATGTTCATCATCAGGAGATGATGTGTCACATGCAAAACCCAAGTCAAGGTCATACTTCGAGATCAAAGATAAAAAAAAAGGTTCCAAACTTAAACACAGACAATGACTTTCTTATTTCTGATGTATTTTGACATTACTTAGCAGACATGTTGGCCATCATGAGACAATCTGCCTCACACAAAACCAAGGTCCTTACCTCCAGGGTCAAGGTCAAAGAGGTCAAATGTGAAAAAAAGGGTCCAAAACTTAAACACTGTCAATAACTTTCTATGGATTAGTACGAACATAGACATATTTTCAGGCCATGGCACTGAATGTCGTTTAAAATGTCGCACTGTCTGCAGTCTTTTTCAGTGAAATTTGGCCCCCGCCCATAGGGGCTTGAAGAAATATATGGGCTGCATGATGCTTCCACACAGAGCTGAATCCGGCCTGCACACTAGTACTGGTAAACCGCTCAGAGGATCTAAGCCTGTCCAGGAACCGCGGTGCGAGGCGGACTGTCCATGTTAATAAACCCTATTGGTTTCATTGGGCGACAGGGCTTGAGATGTCATTTCATCTCAATGTCGGGTAAAAGTCCCACAAAATTGGAAGCAACATCTCCAAAATGGCTTTTACAGTGTTGATGGGGATGTTAAACCTCAAATCAAACAAACAAACAATTTTCAGTGAAATTTGCTAAATTATTGCAAACCCCCTTGATTTTGTGGATTGGGGTATAAACTAAATACATGATTAGCATCTTAGAAGAAATAAGAAAAATAATATGTAGATACCCCATTTATCCCAACTGTCCCCGATAGCTCAGTTGGTAGAGTGTCCGCTCCGGGGAACGGGAGGTCTGGGGTTCGATCCCGGGCCGCGACATACCAAAGTCGTTAAGAATGGTACTAGCTGCTCCTCGCTTGGCACTCAGATTTACGGGGTAGAGCTAGGACTGGTCGATCCAGTGTCAAGATAATGTGACTGGGTGTGGTATCATGTAATGTGTCTAGGACATGATACTTCAGTGAGGCAGCACTATAAACGTTAGCATTGAGCTCCCTGTCGCAACCAGACACCGTCGTGATATGACTGAAAAATTGTTGAAAGCGACGTTAAACCCGAATTCACACACACACACCCCATTTATCTGGGGCTATGCCTTATCTGTAGCTATGGTTTTCTTTCTTTTTAGGACTCTACCACAGCAGACAAACTGGTGAAAATCATTGCTAATGGCTTAAAGAGTACCCACTTGCCCAGCAAACTTTCCACCTTACATGGTTGTCTGTACCTTCTTGAGGCAGCTATAGCAGAGGTTAACAAACTACTGGTTCCCCCACTCACAGAATTTCTGTTGAAGAGCCTCAACACTGCCAGCAGGTAGGTGCTTATGTAATCTTAATCATGTTAACAGGTCCATACACTTGACACCCTTGTCACACCCTGTGAAAAGTTGGGTTTACAGGGGTATACATTATTATTCTTATTAGGGCCCCGCACTGAAAGTGTGGGTGCCCTATAGTAATCACTCTGTCCATCCGTCTGTCTGTCTGTCTGTCCGTTTGTCCGTCCACAAATTTTCCTACTCCTCTGATAGCGCTGCCGGGGCCCTAGTCAGTTTCACTGACAGCTCTAGTTTCTATTCAAAATATAGATTATGGGTGCTAGTTAGAATTGCCTCACAGAGGCGGTTCTAGCAAGCACCCACAATCTGTTTCCAGCACAAGTAAGAAAAATAACAGAAAATTTCATAGAAAAATATCAGTTTTGAGACATATATGAAAGTGCTTTGGTTGTTTTATCCTAAATTTATTTCAAGAGGAGCTGACCTGAGTCAACATTTTATTAGAAATTTATAAAACAAGACTTAGGTGAGTTTCATCAATTTCGTATAAAATGAACAGCACAATGAGAAAACCTGTTTTATGGCATTTGCTGCTTGGATAGGTCGGTCAGCATTATGAAAACACGCCTATACAACTACTGTAACCTTTATCGCCGAAAAAATGATAATTTTAAGAGGACAAATTGTGATATTTTAATTATTTCTGCTCAAAATATAGATTGTGAGTACTTGTTAGAACCGCCTCATGAGGCGGTTCTAACGAGTACCCACAATCTATAATTTAGAGCAGAAATAAGAAAAATAAGGTTTACCCCTGCAAACCCCAGTTTTACTATATAAAAGTGGGGTTCAAGGGGGTCAAAATTATTTAGGCCTGTTTTCGGGATGGTGACAGGTTTTTAAGGTAACCGGGTGCTATAAGCACATAGGGTCTACCCCTAGAACATGTCCAGGATTAGTTTTCCCACTTTCTAAAAAGTTTTTGCATGGAGTGATACAATGCATCACTTGCTTCAGGCACGGTGCAATAAAAACGAAAGTGGTCTGTAAGTTACAGAAATTTCGACAGGCGGTCTGAAAAGTAGTGGGCTGCAAATCGCGGCTATGGAACTGGGTCAATTCTGATCTGCAAGTTCCATGCTTCTAGTTTCTATATCAAAATAATTTTAAGGTGAATGGGTACACCTCACAGATTTTTCCACCATTTTTCAAAGGAATACATATTTCAGGACTTCCTGTTGGTTTTGTTTTGTTTTGTTTGTTTTGTTTGATTTGAGGTTTAACGTCCCTGTCAACACTGTAAAGGTCATTTTGGAGACGTTGCTTCCAATTTTGTGGGAATTTTACCCGACATTGAGATGAAATGACATCTCAAGCCCTGTCGCCCAATGAAACCAATAGGGTTTATTAGCATGGACGGTCCGCCTCGCACCGCGGTTCCTGGACAGGCTTAGATCCTCTAAGCGGTTTACCAGTACTAGTGTGCGGGCCAGATTCAGCTCTGCGTTGAAGCATCATGCAGCCCATATATTTCTTCAAGCCCCAATGGGCGGCCTGTTGGTTTTGTATAAACTCTGTTACATGGGAAAAGGGGTCTACTCCTTTCACAGTTGCATCCCATACACATTTTCAGACTTTCAGTTGATCATCATCTTTAATTTTGATCCATGTTGGGTCCATCAGCATTCAACAAAGCTATTTGTTACTGCACTTAAGCATGTGTACTGTACTGATTAACTGCCCAGAAGAACTAAATATGTCCTAGAAAAGTGTGGTTAAGTGACTTTCAACATGGCCTTACATTATGCAAACACGCCTATACAAATACATTGCCACGTTTATCGCCGAAAAAATGAAAATTTTATGATGAAAAATTGTGATATTTTTCTTATTTCTGCTCCAAATATAGATTGTGGGCACTCGTTAGAACCGCCTCATCGAGGCAGTTCTAATGAGTACCCACAATCTATATTTTAGAGCAGAAATAAGAAAAATAAGGTACACCCCCAGAAACCCCAGTTTTACTATGTAAAAGTGGGGTTCAAGGGGGTCAAAATAATATAGGCATGTTTTTGTGATGAAAGTGTTGACTGGGACATGCAACTTAAAAAAACCCACAAAAACAACAGTTTATCTTGATGAAGAGTCGGTGTAATGAGCACCCGTCTAAACCCCACTTTATATAGATAACAATGGGGTTTACAGGGGTATACATTATTTTTCTAATTTCTGCTCCAAAATATAGTTTGTGGGTACTTGTTGGAATGCCTGAATGAAGTGGTTGTAACACAATCTTTGTTGGGAGTATATCACCTGAACAAGTCCTTGAATCAAACACCCCTCTAAGCCCCACTTTATATAGAGAAAAACTGGGTTTGTGGGGATATACATTATTTTTTCTTGTTTCTGCTCCAATCCATAGGTTGTGGGAACTCGTTAGACATGCCTCAATGAGGTGGTTCTTACGAGCACCCGCAACCTATGTTTGCAGTATAAAAAGAAAAATATCACAAATTTTCATCAGAAAAGTAACCATTATGGATATGAACAAATGCTCTTTATCATATGGGTGCATTAATATATTGAAAAGTAAAAAAATTGTTTTTATGGGGAAATAAGGAACAAAATCCCAAAATTGTCATTGTTGCCATGCTTTATGTTGTTTTCAGTCAGGGAATCAGCAGTCAGAAGTATGTATTGACCCTGTGGGCTACAGCATTCTTCATCATAGAGAACTGTACTGTCGACCTCAAAGATGGGGACTTTACCAACCAGATATTACAGGTATCATTGATAAAGTTTTTCAGTTTTTAGCTCAGCGCCTGTACGAAAGTACAGAAGAGCTTTAGCAGTCACACTGGCATAGGCGTTGGCGTATACATATCCATGTATTTAATTACTTCTTGGACTGATGTTACATATTGGTCAAAAGTTTTGCACAATACCAGCCCAACCGTCACGGACTTAGAGAAATTTTATGTTGAAGTTTTTGGTTAAATTTTTCCATTGCTCTATATCTTTAAAGCCACTTGATGGATTTAGTTACTTCTTGGACTGATGTTACATATTGGTTTAAAATTTCGCACAGTACCAGCCCCACCCCCCTCAGTGACCTTGAGTTGCCTCCCCTGAAGATGTATCCATACTTTTTATTTGAGCCCTGCCAAGCGAAATTGTGTCTTCGAGCATTCCGTCATGACAAATTTTAACTGCGCATGCCCAGCCATTCAGAGGGCCAGGGATATGGCTTTCTGTCTGAAGGTTCCTCTTGGTTCACTGCTTGTATGAGCGAGCAGCGAAGTTTCTGGCGAGACTGCGTGGATGCGCAGGCTCGCCTGAACCTTCGCTGCTCGCATAGGTGATAAGTACCAAAATCGCTTGACGGGGCCCATTTCTCATTGTAGCTTGCTGTGTCCATGGCCTCTAGTAGCGAGGATAGCATCTCATCTGTAGTGTATGTGACTATACTGAAAGGTCTAGAGAGGTTGTTACTCACTAATGTCTTAACACCACAGGATGCTGAAGTTATTGTCAAACTCAGTGTGGATAGGTATGACATAGCTGCAGATAAAAGGGGGTGGGAGTAGTCAGGATATTTAACCCATTGTATGTTTGTAGACTCTTCCATTGCTATATATGTTGGACAAGTCCATTTGACATATAAGAGGTGTCAGGGCTATTTTTTCGTTTTTATTCTATTTTTCATGGAAAATTCTATTAGCAAATAGTGCAGGCCCTAATCAGACGCCGCAGAACATCTGGGCCTGCACTGTTTGCCAAGGTACCCCTTTAGGGGTTTCCTGCATGCAATGGGTTAAGAGATAATTTGTGACATCAGTGTTGGGAAAATTTGTTTGTTTGATTTGAGGTTTAACATCCTCGTCAACACTGAGACGTTGCTTCCAATGTTGTGGGACTTTTACCCGACATTGAGATGAAATGACATCTCAAACTCTGTGGTCCAATGAAACCAATAGGGTTTATAAGCATGGACGGTTTGACTCGCACTGCTTTGCCTAGGCAGGCTTAGATCCTCTAAGCGGTTTATCAGTTCTCATGTGTGGTCGGTTTCAGCTCTGCATGGAAGCATCATGCAGCCCATCTATTTCTTCAAGCCCCGTTGGGCAGGGAAAAGGGGGTTATTTGTAAAACCTGGGGTGGAACCATGTGTTTGGTTTGGCACACTGTAAACCCAGACCAGATGCTGCAAAATAGCTCCGAGACAATTGACCCACTAGTGCTGTCAGTGTTTTAAAAGAGATTTCTACAAAATATTTTTGCATGGTCATTGAAAATAAAGTAAGCGTTACAGCTGTGACCCCAGTGTCAGCACTGTCTCAATGGATTTAGTTCAAGTTTGGACTAGTAATAGATATTGGTACTACCACCCCAACCTCATAAATGACCTTGAAATAAAAGTCAGAAAGAAACTTTTAAACCGCAAGGAGCTTGCATTGCATCTGTAAAAATGGAAAAAGGGGAAAACTTGAGACGAGAAAAAATATGGGATCTGGCTTTCACAACTGTGACATGGAGAAGTTATTTCAGAGGTATTTGCATATTGGGAATGTATGAGGAGCTGACCCGACCCTTTTGAATGAACTATATCATAAGTTATTCATTACAGTGTATATATTTTGGCCACAAAGACATTTGCCCAGTTGCAAACAGTGTAGACCCTGATCAGACTGCTCCATTGGGAGCAGTCTGATCTGGGTCTACACTGTTTGCTCAATCTTATTATTTATTACCATTTGGTGTCTGAATATTTAGGGTAAAATATATGGTACACCATAACCTTATAACACAATTAATGGGGTCCAAAACAGAAACTGTGTTAGTTAAATAACCGTGTTATAACGAAACAAAAATGTATAGGTTATATATAAAATGACCATTTATGGTCAGTTTTCTATATGAGCCTCGCCATGAGAATTTGTGTCTTCGAGCATTCTGTCATGACAAACTTTAACTGGGCATGCCCAGCCATTCAGAGGGGCCAGGGATATGGCTTTCTGTCTGAAGGTTCCTCTTGATTCACTGCTTGTATGAGCGAGCAGCGAAGGTTCTGGCGAGACTGCGCGGATGCGCAGGCTCGCCTGAACCTTCGCTGCTCGCATAGGCGATAAGTACCAAAATCGCTTGACGGGGCCCATATAATCTAGACATTTTTGGCTCTATCTTGAAACAGCGTTATATCCAAAATGATGTTATAATGAACACTAATTTAATGAGGTTGTGGTGTTGGTTTTAACAGTATATATTTATCACGAATAATGTACATGTACAGTTAATTACAACAGCAACTAACAGGATCTGACAGTAAGCTTTTGCTTATATCAATGTCATCTCCTGTTTGTGGTGTTCTTTAATAATCTCCATCTTAGAAATGTCTCATTATTTTGTAGGTTGTGTCTACCTAGTCCTCAGAGAGCATTGGCAGGTCTGGGGTTGTTGTTTACCTGTATGTACTCTGGTAAGTTGGGTACTTTAACTACTTTTCAGTAAACATATTTTATATGTGAAACCCAAAAATTGGACACTGGTAAACAGTGAAGACCCAGATCAGATGCTGCATAATGCAGCATCTGATCTTGGTCTTCACTGTTTGCAAAAAGTTATTTCCTGAGTAAATTTTTGAGAATAACTGAACCTGATCAGCCTAAAATTCAAAATGGGCTTCTGTGGTATACAGGGTGGAAGATAATGGATTAATGCACTAGTCTCCTGTTTGCCTTGTCCTCATGGGGCCAGGGTTAGCAGGATTTGACTGCCAGCTTTTTACTTCAACAATGTCCCGGAAGTGACCAAGAAATCAGACGTGTTTTGTCTCCTGGCAGTATTTTAGGAAGGCTTTGGACAGTACTTTGTCTGAATAAGTGTCCTGACAGCATTCGACATATGGCCAGGGATCTGCATGGAGAAAAATTAAAATCTATGCAAGTAAATGATGCTTACATATCAACAGACACACAGGATTAAAAGAAACAAGTAACTGATGCTTACATATCAACAGACACACATGATTAAAAGAAACAAAGACTTGGTGCAGACTCACTACCAGGGGCCAGTTGGTCAAAACTAATGACGTCGTTAGTTAACACCTTGTTAAAACTTTGATTAGTTATTATGGCAAATATGCTAATATATTTGCTGAAAAACTGTGAGCAGCTTTTCTCAACTTTTCCAGCAAAAATACCAAAATTTTAAATATTAAACTTGCTAGAACAGTATGACCACTAACAAGCTTGTTAAGCTAAATATGCTTTGAACAAGTGGCCCCTGGTCAGCAACATTCTTTAATTGAGAAATCTTTTCTAGTCATTTTCTCCCTCCCATTAATTCAAGAAGTGCAGTTTTCAGATCCTAACGAAAGAATGTTCACTGTATTAATTGTTAAACTCTAAAACAAATCAAACCAAATCTACAACAGAAAGTTAGGGGGTTTTACTTTGGGTATAGTTCAAACAAATTGACCTGAGACTGGTGACCTCTATTAACATAATTTCACACCCGACTGAATGTATGTATGCAATACAATAGAGGTCGGTAAATGGGCCGCTATTCACCAGATGCCAAAAATTCACGAGAAGTTTACGAAAGCCAACATATTAGGCGATATCATTGACTAATTTATTCCTTGCATAAAGGTCAGTCTCATGTCAAATTGTTCAGACTATACTTGGGGTTTTTCACCCACATCTGAAAAACAACAAGCTTGAAATAAGATAAATCAACCCAAGACTGCCCCCTTTCCCCCCACCCACCACCACCAAAAATATCAAACCGAATCTGAAACAGGCAGTCATTTATGGCCCCTTTTAATCCCTACCACCCCCCATCCACAAAAAAAAAAAAAAAAAAATGATGTCCTTTTGAGAACTGTAAAAAATATGCAAGGTTACAAATTTTAACTGCGCATGCCCAGCCATTTAGAGGGGCCAGGGATATGGCTTTCTGTCTGAAGGTTCCTCTTGATTCACTGCTTGTATGAGCGAGCAGCGAAGGTTCTGGCGAGACTGCGCGGACGCGCAGGCTCGCCTGAACCTTCGCTGCTCGCATAGGCGATAAGTACCAAAATCGCTTGACGGGGGCCCAAATAATTCTAACACAGCACACCTATATAGGCAATGCAAAGGAACTGTGTTTTATTATGCATCAAATCATGGGAGCATTTCTAGTGACGTCATTTAAAGCTGCCAATTTATGATGTAACTCGTAGATCCTTTAACATTAGATAGTGTTATGTCACTGTCTAGCAACGAAAACATTACAAAAGGACATAAATACATGTGTTACAGTCAATAATTTTTGTGGGATTTCTTCTAACAGCGGCAAAAGGTTCTGAAAATTTGAAGGAAACAACAACATTTTTGCCAATTTTCAGTGTTTTAGTATTGAAATAGATCAGCTCTAATTTGTGATTTGTTGATTAATAAATTATAGTTTATGGGTCAGTTGCAAGTAGACAAATCATGTGCGCTATTGCAATTTGATCTACATTGCAACTGACCTCCAAACTGATTTATTACTCAACAAATCACAGCTAGAGTTGATGTTTCTTAAGTTCAACATTGTTAATGGTGTTTGTACATTGCAGGTAAGCAGTATGACCAGTACAGTCCCCGCCCCAGGGATCAGGAGGCTTTCAACATGCAAGAACCCGCAAACCTCTACCAGGACCCAGAATCTCTTATTGTTGCCATGGAGAGGGTCACAGTACTCTTCGATAGGTAGATTTTACAACTTATTGTTAAGGAAAAAGAGCATAATTTAGTTTGTAGAATATCACTTCAAATTGTCATGTACATTCTCATAACACAGTCGTGTGTTACAATGGCATCTATTTTTCCGATGAGAATTTTGTATTTTCCTGATTGCTGCTCAAGACATACTTTATGGGTGTTTGGTAGAACTGCCTCAATGAGCAAAAATAAAGAAAAAATAAGTAAATCCTTGTAAACCCCGCTTTTTAGCTCACCTGTATGAAGTACAAGGAGAGCTATTGTAGTAACCTTGGTCGTCCGCCTGCATGTTTGCGTTTACATTTGCATTTACGTTTGTGTTCCTGTTTCCGTCACACTGCTTTAAAGTTTTTCAAATGCTTATCACAGAGCATTCATATTTTGGAACTTGGGTAACTGGGAGGGTCTTCTGAGATTCAAGAGAACAAACCCCTGGGTTCATGCGCTGGGGTGGGGCTAGGGATCAGAGTCTAGGACACCTTTGTAATACTGTGTATAAGTTTTTCAAATGCTTATATCTTTGCATTCACTCTTTACTGAGCATTCACATTTAGAACTTGGGTATCTGAGAGAGTCTTCTGATATTACAATAGTTCAAGCATATTTTATATTTCTTGAAATGAAGCAAAGTGGTCAGGCCACAAGTTCTCACATTAGTTACGGCCTTTCCCCTAAATTGTAATATACAAACTTTATAACTCACATGACAATGACATTAAACATAGAGAGATTCCGATAGAACACACCCCTGGGTTCATGCCTTGCTTGGTGGGGCTAGAGATCAAAATCTAGGACACATTTGTAATATGTTACATGTATTTCCATTATGCTAACAAGTTAAATACTTCAGCCAGCTGCTGGAAAAATATGCTTCCAAAAACTACTCAGATTTTTTCAGTAAAAATACAAGAGTATTTGAGATTATACTTGTTAGAAGACTAAGGTTTTGACCACTAACAAGTTTGTTGGTTTAAACAATATTTATTTCAATAAAGTAGGAACAAGTTTAAGGGGAATGGGAACACCTGGCACATTTTTCTGCCATTTTTCAAAGGGAGACCACTTTTGGGACTTCCTGTTTGCTCTTCTATAGGCTCAAACTTAATGAAAAGGGGGTCAGCTCTTAAAGGAAAGAATTTGCTCCTTAGGAGCAAATTCTTTCCTTTAACAGTTGACCCCTATAGTTGACCCCTATTGACATGGGAGACAAAAATACTTTTAAAGGAGTTGCCTCCCCTGAAGGTGTTCCCATTCCCCATAAATAAATAATAATTAAGAATTTCATGACAGGATTTGAAAACAAGCCAAAGGCTTATGTGGATCATCTCCTGTTACTAATCTTACAATAGTTTATAGTTTATACTAATTTATCTTAGTTCGATTGTGATGAAAGCTTCAAGCTTATTGAATCGCTCTCGAACACTCATTTCGGGTGTTTTTACGAGACAGAGAGGCAGTGGCTTTTTACACCACTGCTACCCATTTACACCTGGGTGGACTAAAGGGGCATTGTGCTTTATTTCTCATCCTTACAGGATAAAGAAAGGTTACCCATATGAAGCAAGAGTGATAGCAAGAGTTTTACCTGCTTTCCTGGCAGACTTCTTCCCACCTCAGGACATCATGAACAAGGTGATAGGAGAGTTCCTGTCTAGTCAGCAGCCTTATCCTCAACTCATTGCCAAAGTTGTGTTCCAGGTAATACTATAGATAGTAAACCCTCATAATGTGTACATGCCTCCATGGCCTAGTGGGTAGGAGTACTGACTCTTAATCATCAGTTCTCTCACTGCCTTGCTTTGGTCACATGTGAGATGCCAAGTTCTTCAACAGAAGGCCAGGTAGTTTTTCTCCAGGTACTCCAGTTTTTGCTTACCTCTGATATACCATCAGCTCGAAATAAGTGAAATAATCTTGAAAGGGCCAAAAAATGAAAACCAAAAAAAAAAGAAGCAAAAAACTCATTGTGCAGAACCTGGATATATCCTTTTTTGAACTCAGCATAGATCCTGATCAGCTGGCTTCTTGGAAGCCGGCTGATGAGGATCTATACTGTTTTCCATTTTGAATCCTTGGTAAAATTGAAATCATGCAACACAAATAGTTGAAAGCGGAGGAGGAGAGTAGCATATTGAAATAAGCATGGTGAGAGTGAATTATTTATCATATGAGCCCCGCCAAGCAAATTTGTGTCTTCGAGCATTCTGTCATGACAAATTTTAACTGCGCATGCCCAGCCATTCAGAGGGGCCAGGGATACGGCTTTCTGTCTGAAGGTCCCTCTTGATTCACTGCTTGTATGAGCGAGCAGTGAAGGTTCTGGGGAGACTGCGCGGATGCGCAGGCTCGCCTGAACCTTCGCTGCTCGCATAGGCAATAAGTACCAAAATTGCTTGACGGGGCCCATATGAGTGAGATTGTAATAACGCCATGTAATAAATTTGATAATCCACTAGTGTATTCATTATGCAAATTAGTAAGATGCTTCCCATAACTTTACACGTACAACATCCTCAACGATGTTGCATTTACTAATGGCGGAATTTTGGCATTTTTTGTAAAAATAATTGTGAATAAAATGCGTTTTAAATGTGATAAATAGAATTTTTTCATGTATTATTGAATTTATTAAACTCCTTGAAGAAAAGGGATAAAATGCTTGGCAAAGCCTTGCATTTTATCCCTTTTCCTCAACTCATTTAATGAATTCAATAATACATGAACACTCATGTAGGTTCCTCTATATAAAGGCTGAACAAAGTGGCACAGTTGGATGCACATCTGACAGGTAATAGCTAAGGATGACACGATTAATCCTATAATCGATTAATCGATCGATAAATTCCACAAAAATGATTATCAGTACTGATTTGCTTGTAATCGATTATTTGATAAGTGCAATTTACTACCCAAAGTTGTGGCTAAAATAGCTGGATCAGTGGCAAACAGTGCAGACCCTGTCTCATCTGGGTCTACACTGTTTGCCCAGGCCTGCCTGTTCAACTATACATATGGTGAAGTGCAACATATGGTAATAGTCATGCTCAGACAGAAAGCCAGACAGGTAATATTATGACAAAAACCTTATCGATTACTAATCGATTATCGATTGCAATGTCAGAACTGATAATCGATTATCTTTTCAGCTCCGATTAGTCAGTCCTAGTAATAGCAAGATTGCTGAGCTTGCAGTGTTCTGTCATCAAGACTATCATTTATTTCTTTCTAAGATCATTCTCTCCCTTAACCCATTTTGTACTGGAAACCCCAAAACGGGTATTTGGCAAACAGTGCAGGCCCAGATCAGACACCACAGAACGCGGCGTCTTATCAGGGCCGACATTGTTTGCAAAAAGTTTAGCCATTTTTATGCCCCCAACATTCTTCGAATGGGCATATAGCGTTGCCCCTGTCCGTCCGTCCGTGCAGCCGTGTGTCCGTTCGTCCGTGCGGCCGAAACTTAAACGCAGTCAATAACTTCCTTATTTCTTGATGGATTTTAAAATTACTCGGCTGAAATGTTAACCATAATGAGACGACATGTCACGTGCAAAACCCAGGTCAGTACCTCCAAGGTCAAGGTCACACTTAAACGTCAAAGGCCAAAAAAAGGGTCCGAAACTTAAACGCAGTCAATAACTTTCTTATTTCTGGATGGATTTTGAAATTACTTTGCAGAAATGTTAACCATCATGAGACGATGTGTCACATGCAAAATCCAGGTCCGTACCTCCAAGGTCAAGGTCATACTTAGAGGTAAAAGGTCAAAAAAAGAGTCCGAAAGTTAAACCCAGTCAATGACTTACTTATTTCTAGATGGATTTTGAAATAACTTTGAAGAAATGTAAACCATCATGAGACGATGTGTCTCGTGCAAACCCAGATCCGTACCTCCAAGGTCAAGGTCAAGGTCATACTTAGAGGTCAAAGGTAAAAAAAATGGTCCGAAACTCAAACTTCAATAACTTCATTATTTCTGGATGGATTTTGAAATTACTTTGAAGAAATGTTAAACATCATGAGACGATGTGTCATGTGCAAACCCAGATCCGTACCTCCAAGGTCAAGGTCATACTAAGAGGTCAATGGTAAAAAAAATGGTCCGAAACTTAAACTTTCTATGGATGAATACGAACATAGACACATTTTCAGGTGGGGGCATCCGTGTCCTATGGACGCATTTCTAGTCTAAATAAAATTTGAAGAAAACACAACCTGACACCCCTAAATTTTGAAATGGACTCCTGCTATATATAAGGACTTAGGAGGAAGATTCCATTTGGTACAAAAAGGGTTAATGCTGATTCAAGAAGGACCATTATCAGCTGCTGGCATAGAATGTGTACTGTACTGGTTAACTGCTTCGTTGGGCTAAGCCAGCCAAGGAAAAGTGTAGTACGTTAACTGACCCATTTTACTGCAAAACTGCCAGAGGTAATTGACCCTTATCTTACTGTTTACGACAACCCCTATCTTTGCAAACAGCGTAGATCCAGATCAGATGGCTTCTGAAGAAGCCATCTGATCAGGATCTACACTGTTTGGCATTCAATTTATGAATTTGTAGCAATAAATTACATCAAGTAATTTGATTCGTTGATAGACAGAAATGGATGTGGCTTAAATGAATATTCAGCAGGACAAGGGTTAATATAGAACACTAATCCTTACATGTAAGTCTGCCCAGGAAAATGTGTGGTTAGGTGAACTGACTGGCTCTAAATAGCCTCATGTTGACTAGCCATTGACTCTTTTTGTACCAAATGGAATCTTCCTCCTTATATATAGCAGTAGTCCATTTCAAAATTTAGGGGTGTCAGGCTGTAATTTCTTCAAAATTTATTTGGAAAATGGTTGAACCTTTTGCAAACAGTATAGGCCATTCTGCAGTGTCTGATCTGGGTCTGCACTGTTTGCCAATTACCCCTTTCGGGGGTTTCCAGTTCAAAATGGGTTAAATTTTAAACAGACAAAATTAACATTGATTTTCATTGTTTGTTTCAGGTGTTTAGTAACCTTCATGATCAGAGGCAGCAAGGCCTGCTGAAGGACTGGGTCATGTTGTCACTTTCCAACTTCACACAGCGGAGCCCTGTTTCCATGGCGATGTGGAGCCTTACCTGCTTCTTCATCAGTGCTTCAACAAACACCTGGCTTAGAAACCTGTATCCTTGCCATCATGTTTACAACATTTGCTACAGTACATACCTCATTCCGAAGAGCACACACAATTAATACTGATACTGAAATAAAGAAAATATGACACATATTCTCTTGTAAATCGGCCCCCGCCCATCAGGGCTTGAAGAAATATATGGGCTGCATGATGCTTCCATGCAGAGCTGAAACCTGGCTGCACACGAGAACTGGTAAACAGCTTAGAGTATCTAAACTGCCCAGGCAAAGCGGTGCGAGTCAGCCCGTCCATGCTTATAAACCCTATTGGTTTTATTGGGCAACAGGGCTTGAGATGTCATTTCATCTCAGTGTCGGGTAAAAGTCCCATGAAATTGGAAGCGACATCTCCAAAATGACCTAAATAGTGTTGACGGGGACGTTAAACCTCAAATCAAACAAAACTAGAGCTACCACTAAAGGGGATGAATACCCCCACAAAAACTGCCTTGATAGTACAACAGTGGCATTTTGCAATTTTTTCACTTGAAAGGGGCCATAACTATGTCGAAAATTGACAAATTGTAGTGGAAATCGACCTTGACCTGTATTTTATGATGTTACATCAGTGTACCAAAAATTATAAAAATCGGTGAAGCGCTTTTTGAGTTATCATCTGGAAACCAAGTCAACAGACCGACGGACAGACAGACAGACAGACCGACAGACCGACAAGCTCACTCCTATATACCCCCCCAAATTTCATTTGTGGGGGTACAACAAATTTCTTTTAGCTCATCTACTTTTGTTTATTCTGTGGATGACAAAATGACCCTCAAAGGTTATGGTCATCTTAAGGGGAATGGGAACACCTTCAGGGAGGCAACTCCTGCAAAAGTATTTTTGTCTCCCATGTCAATAGGGGTCAACTCTTAATGGAAAGAATTTGCTCCTGAGGAGCAAATTCTTTCCTTTAAGAGTAGACCCCTTTTCAATGGGGCAGGGTTTCTAGAAGCGTGAACAGAAAGTCCCAAAAGTGTTCTCCCTTTAAAAAATGGTGGAAAAATCTGCCAGGTGTTCCCATTCCCCTGAATCCTCTCAACTCATCTTTGCTCATAATGAACCCTCTAAGATGGGCACTGGCAGACAGTACAGACCCATTTCAGACACTGCATTTTGTGGAATCTGATCAGGACGCTAAAGTCCAACAATTTCCTGAATAAATTTCTGTAAATAGCTCAATCTGATGTGAATAAAATTGAAAATGGACTCTTCCCATATATAAAGTGGAAGAGTTCATTCAGATTAAAATGTGTTAACCCTTGTCGTGCTGAATATTTAAATATGCCACACCCACAACTGATTATCAACAAATAAGATTACTGGATGCAAATTATTGTGACAAATTCATAAACTGAACTACAAACAATGAAGATCCTGATCAGATGGCTTCTGATCTGGACCTTCATTGTTTGAAAGATAAGACATATCCTGGCTCAGCAGCACATGGGTTAAATACTCCTTATCTGTTCCTCCATGTTGTCAAGGTAACTATTAACCTTAACTATTGGTTAGCCATTCATATGTGTTAAGCCGTATGGGAAAGTTCGAGAATATAGACAAACACCTGTTCTGCTTAGCTGCCATGGACTTCTATGTTCAGATCACAGATACTGGGAAGAGACGGGCATTTGTATCTACATTCCAGGGGGTGGCCTCCGCTACGCCAGAGTCACCTTACAAATATTTACTTGACTGTATAGCAAAACAAAGTACAGCTCAGGAGTCTTAGCAGTAATCCTAAAGTTACAGTTGGTTGTGATAAGCTCTTAATGATCTTAGGTGATCGAAAATTCTTTAGAAACCTCCAAAGTGTATTCGTTAAAATACTTGCCTCATGAACCAGGGTCTGGGTTTGATTCCAGGCTTCTGTAGGGTTTCAGACGAGTCTTTAAACTGAGCTCCAGTCTCCCTATGACTTTAGTTGGTGGGACGTAAAACTCAAACACACAAAACTAAAACACACAGGGATACATTTTCCGGGGAGGCAACTTGTCAAAAATATGTTTGTCTCCCTTGGCAATAGGGTCTACTCCCAAAGGAAAGAATTTGCTCCTGAGGCCTCAGGAGCAAATTCTTTCCTTAGAGAGTAGACCCATTTTATAGAAGAGAAATAGAAAATCGTGATCAAGAAAGCTGTCTACCACATACCTGTGATAAATTTTTGAACTGTTGGAGGGAGATTTGCCATTGTGATGAGGGAGATATAAAGAATATATAGGGAAATTCTGAGTCCAAATGAGGGAAACTCCAAAATGTTACTAAAATTTAGTGTAAATTGGGCAAAAATTAATACCAAAATGAGGGAGCCTCCCTCCTGATGAAAAAGGTATCACAGGTATGCTACCGGCAAAATATTTCTGGTGTATCTATTCAACTTTAACTGAAGTCGGGCAAAGCAAAGCCTGCATATAGGACCTTACATGAGCAGTCATTTCATACGAAATTATTAAAATGAGCCTCCAGCGAGTTTCATGAATTCCATATGAAATGACCACAAGTGTAAGATTCTGTTTATCATATAATGATTTTAAATTAGATTTTATTTCTGAAGTTTAAAATAATTTCAGTAGAAATATAGGTTGTCATGGATGGTGTCATGACATTGCAATCCAGGAACCATGTGTTATTTAATAGATGGTCATATTTTTATGAGATGACATTATTACAGGGTTAGCTTCATGTATAGTTAGCATAATGATCCTTCATATTGGGACAGATAGGCCAAAGCAAACAGTGTAGACCCAGATCAGACTGCTCCTGAAGGAGCAGTCTGATCAGGATCTATATTGTTTGCTTTTCAGTTTGCACCTTTTGGACTCCTTACAGGATTGTGTGACCAATGTTTAAATTTTAGGAGAATTGCAGTAAGTCCTCAAGGTGTCCGAATTTTTAGGATTTTTACAGTAAATGAAATCTTTGTAGATAAATGGTAAACTGTTTTTGTCAGGATCCTACCTTATATACATGTTTATGACAGTATGAGGATGCACAACATTCCAGTAAATACATTTCTGTGGTGTCTTGTGTCAGTTACATGTATTATCATTAAAAAAATACTTTCTTACATTGCACTGAGATTTTGTTCATTTTATGTAATAGACACTTCAAAATTTTCGAACAGCATTTTAATGCTTTGAAACCAGTAGACCGATACAAATATCTACACAAAAAGTGTAGATCCAGATGAGGGGGCTGATAATATAAGAATCTGATATGGGGTTCTGTTGTAGATGAGCGTTTCCAACCCAAGGGATGACCGTGCTGAGCGGAACCGAGGCTACGCCGAGGTTCGGCTCAGCACGGTCATCCCGAGGGTTGGAAACGCCCATCTGCAACAGAACCCCATATTGGATTCTTTTTCTTGCACAACACCTCCGGTTAGTTTTGACAGCTCGCACATGTATATTGTTTACAAAATAAAAGTATTGCTGAAGTAGTTCCGGCAGTTGAATAGAATTGAAGCGCATTTTTAAGTTAGTTGCCTGGGTCGGAACACCAGGGTCAGAACATAAATTTCTATCCCAGGGTAAAATCACGGATTGCCTTGTCTGGTGTGCAAGAATGACCCGTCTCATCTGAACCAGTATTGTTTGCCATTCTTTTAATGATATTTACTAATGTGTCTAAATTTCAAGATGAAGATTCCACTTCAGAAAGTCAGATGAAGTGGTTTGAGGAGTCCTTATGTGGTAACTTTCTGTACCAGTGTGCATGCTCCGTAGTATAGCAGTTCTGTATGATAATACACCCATGCGACATAGTGCATTTTTCATATCTCCAAAATGGCTACTTTTCTGACGAAAATCAATGATATTTTTCTTATCAATACTACAAACATAGGTTGTGGGTGCTCGTTAGTATCCACAACCTATGTCTTGGAGCAGAAATAAGAAAAATAATTATATCTTCTTACACCCCACTTTTCTCTATATAATGTGGGGTTTAGGGGGGGGGGGGGGTGGTCTTTTCACGGCCTTGTCGATGTGATGTCAGCCCAAATAGGTTCATATGTTTATGGTATTCAAGCATATACATGTTTGTAGTGTTGATAGATGCAGCTTACATAGAACCTTGAAACAGAATTAGATGTTGGAAAGTATTAACTGTTCTTTTAGAATGCAAAATATTGTTAGAGATTCTCTGTGGATAATAATGTGTTTTAAACACTTGCTTTTTTGTATCATTTTGATAATAGATAATTTAGCTGTTTAATTTTTTTTATATTAAATAGGGTCCATCACGAAAACAGGCCTATATAAGTCTGACCCCCTTGAACCCCACTTTTATTGTACCCCAGGCATACGAAGTATGCTATGGTTATACCCGCGGCATACAAAGTAAGCTATGGGGGTTTAATGTTTTCTTCCTGCTGTTTGTTCATCCGTCTGTGTGTCTGTCTTTCCATCTGTCTGGGCGAACATGTCAGGTCAGGGGCTAGTGTCCGGAAAACAATAGAAAATGATTGGTAAAAAATAGATTTATTCCGTAAATAAAAGGTTTAGGTAGTTAGCCCCTAAACCAAACAAAAGAAAATAACAAAAGAAATAGCCCTTAAACCGACATGTGGGAAAGTCTGTCCATCCGTTATCATTTTGGTTAAAGTTTTGCGTCAAAGTTTCTAAGAGATTGTATCTTCTGAGCCCTTTGACAGATTTAGTTGATACCTACACTGGTCTAAAAATTTCATTGATGCATGTCCCACCCCCCACAGTGACCTTGAGGTCAAGGTCACACACTTAAAAATTTTACATTTGGTTAAAGTTTTGCGCCAAAGTTTCTAAGAGATTTTATCTTCTGAACCATTTGATGGATTTAGTTGATACTTACAATGAAGTTGCATACTGGTCTAAAGATTTCATTGATGCATGTCCTACTGCCCACGGTGACCTTGAGGTCAAGGTCACAGACTTAGAAATTTTACATTTGGTTAAAGTTTTATGACAAAGTTTATAGATGCCTGTATGTTCTAAACTCTAAGACAAATTCAGTTGATACTTGCATCAATGTACCAGTCCAATGATTTCATTGATGCATACCCCACCCTGCTGCTTCAGTAACATTGATACCCCCACCCCTTCAGTAACTTTGATGCCCTCACTCCCTTGGTCCATTTAGAATTTTTACGCTTGATTTAGCTTTTACAAGCACATTTATATATTCTTATAGCTTCTTGGCATCTTCATTCATATTACATACAAGCTCAAAAGATATATCAGAGTATGGCGCTGGCCGGGGGTATACGTGACCCACTGGTCGCTTTCTCTAGTATAGTAAAGCTGGGGTTTACAAGGGTAAACCTTATTTTTCTTATTTCTGTTCTAAAATATAGATTGTGAGTACTTGTTAGAGGCGTTTCTAACGAGTACTCACAATCTATATTTTGAGCAGAAATAAGAAAAATATCACAATTTTTCACCTGAACATTGTCAACTATTAGGCGTTAAAATTTACAATGTATTTGTATAGGCGTGTTTTCGTAATGTAAATGAATTTTTTAGACCTATATATAGGAATATGATTTATGTGGAACCAGCCCATGTTAACAAGTCTATGTAATTAATATCCTTGTAAGCCCCACTTTATAAAGAAGAAAGTGGGGTTTTCAATGTTATACATTGTTTTCATTATTCCTGTTCAAAAACCCAGATGTGGTATGAGTTGGACCATCCCTGCACATAAACCCTATTGGTTTGGTTTGGGTGGAAGGGCTTAAGATGTAATTTAATCTCAATGTCTGGTAAAAGTCCCACAAAATTGGAAGCAATGTCTCCAAAATGACCTAACTAGTGTTCAGTTCAAACAGACAAATGTTGTCTGCAGTTTAAACATATTTTATTGCAACAAACTGAGCAATGGTGTTGGGCCACAAGTTGTCACAACATTAGTTATAACCCTTGCTCAGTCTTGTTAGAACCAGTAGTAGTAACATTTTGCTATGGTCCGACAGACATCACTATCCATATTTACAGCAGAAATAATAAAAGATGGTTCAAGAGCCTGAAATGCACCACTTCATTACATGGGTTGTAGTTGTAACGATAGGATACTGAATGATTATTTTATTACTGATATTTGTTATATTAAATGATATTTATGCATTTCTTGTTCAGTAGGGGCATTTCAACTTTGATACTCCAATGTTTTTTGGTAGTTTGAGAAGAGTGGCTTCACTTTCTGGGGAGGTAACTCTTTCAAAAATATTTTTTCTCCACCTTGTCAGCATGGGTCTACTCTTAAAGGAAAGAATTTGCTCCTCAGGAGCAAATTCTTTCCTTTAAGAGTAGACCCCTTTTGAGAACCGCAGGCCTCCTAGCAAAACCTATAAAACCTATAATTTTGTGCCAAACCTATAAAACCTTTATTTTGTTCATAAAACCTATAAAAAGCCTGTATTTTCATGAAAAACCTATATTTTTCACTTCTTGAACCTTCTTGCGACTCAACCCTAACTTTTCTTCAAAATGCACTACTATTTTTTACTTTTTAGTCCCATAAAAAGTGATGAAAACTGTCAAGAAATTGTTGTTTTTTTTCTCGCTCGCTTCGCTCGCTCGGACTTCAATTTTTTTTTCTTCAGTTTTAAATCTTTATGAAAGTTTGGAACTCTTTTTTTTAACCTTTATTTTTATTGAAAAACCTGTAAATAACCTATATTTTGAGTAAGAAGAACCTATATAAACACCTATATTTCACAGATGGCCACTAGGAGGCCTAGAACCGTTTAGATTAAAGGAAAGAAACAAGAAGAAATGGAAGGTTTAGACTACAGGAAGGGAACAAGAAATAAAATGTTTAACAAAAATTTACAGAAAATATGTCAGGAGTATTCATTTGTCTTATTGTTTGTTTTGTTGTTCATCGTGATGAGCATTGGCAACCAAAGGGATACCCATGCCAATCAGGACTGAAGCTAAGCAGAGTTTCCAGTGGGCCCAAGGGATTGTTAGCAACTTAGTGTAAGTGCCCCACAGAAATAATTCTACTTTTTTCAGGGGTCCCAAGCACTGTTTTAGGAGCCAGTGATGTGCATCACATTCTCTTTACAGCACTGTTGTTGGGGTCCAAAGCAGAAGGCATGTTAATTTAACCCATTTCATGCAGGGAAACCCCTAAAGGGGTACCTTGGCAAACAGTGCAGGCCCAGATCAGATGCCGCAGAATGCGGCATCTGATCAGGGCATGCACTATTTGCTAACAGAATTTTCCGTCAAAAACAAGGCCCACTATTTTATACAAGATAAACATGGATAACATTATTAGATGGGTAAACATTATTTTAATTTTGTTAGCTTTTTTTTAACATTCCAGATTTTTTTGTTCTGTTGTTTTGTATAACCAATTTTGAACTGATGTTCCCGAACACTTTAACCTCTTTGTAACACTATTGTTGGTATCCTATACAGAGGCTGTGCTAATTAAACAACTGGGTTATATCCAAACAAATATATATGTGTTACATCGAAAATAGTCATTGTTATGTAATCTGTATTTTTGGGATCCATCTTTAAACAGTGTTACATGCAAAACCATGTGATAACGAATAGTGTCATAAAGAGGGTGTGGTGTTTTCACAGGTAAAGGTAAAAATATTGCAGATAAAATGAATTACCCAGGATAGAAATCTTTGACCATATACTCAGTACATACATGTGATATCTCCCGATTTCGTCGGGATATCCCGATTTCGAACCCCATCTCCCGGTCTCCCGTCCGACGGCCCTAATCTCCCGACACGGCAATTTTCCTATAGTAGTTTTCCGCCGACCGACCAATTTAGTGTTAACCACTGTAAAATACCTATGCGGTTAAACGTCAGTGTATTTACGCTAGGCGGTATGCAGGTAAATTGCAATACACACCTGCACAAGTATAATATCGCAATATGGAAAGAACGTACCAGTAAATACAATTATTAAAATGCAACCCGCACACAAGCCGCAAACAATGTGATAAAAAGCGAGAAATTCAATAAGGAAGAAATGTGATGTTTGCATACATTTATTACTGATCACCGATTTGCTCAAGTTGCCAACGCTATTAAACCGTTTACACCCAAGGCGGGCCTTATAAGCCGACAATTAACAATGTGACAAGGTGTGAAAACTAGTCAATCAAGATATACCAGTTATAGCTTATTTAATCCCTTTGTAATTGACACGTGTAGACGCTAAATATTATTCCCGCCAAAACAGAGCAAAGCAGACGTTGTTTTTTTATACGCGTCTGTAAACCGTTATTCTTTTATTAATCGTAGAACTGGGTAATTACTTAGTGACATTTTACCCCGAGAAAAATTAAACCCGAGAAAAATATTTTTGCCGTTTTTAACGGAAGAAAGAAATATGCCCCACGTGACACCAATGAAAATTCGTGCATGCTTTTTGGCCTTTGACAGGTGAACGTGCTAAATATTTTTCCCGCCAAAACAGAGCAGAGCAGACGCTGGTATATTCTAAGCATCTACATGTAGTTTTTCATTTATTAATAAACATAGAACCAGAGTTTTGCAGGGTGAAATTTTCTATTCTATTAAATTTTCTGTTTCATTTTTAGCTTGCGAGAAAAAATATTTTTGACGTGTTTTTAATGGATCTTTTATGAAAAAAATATGCCCCCAAGTTAAATCAATAAAAATCATGCATGCTTATTAGTTCCGACTAAGTTCCGAGGCACGTTTTGGGGATGATAAGAGAAGGGGTGTAAGAGTATGAGTAATTTTTTGCTATGCGGGTATTCTGAACGTTGTTTTTTTTTCTGCCAGGTGCTAGGTGGGTATTTAACACCGATCTATTGGTCAGTGCTTGTTCTTTGATCGTTCTTCCGAGAAATTGTCTCTATTAAAATACAAAATGGCAGTTTGTCGTCTGCTGCTTTCTTTTTCCAAGCTTTTATAACATATTTTTGCAGAAAGGCAAACAGTGTGGACCGTCATCAGAATGCTCTGCAGTCTGATCTGGGCCCATACTGTTTTCAAAAAAGATTTTTAATGCAGATGACAAAGCAGACAACAATTGTCGTGTTGGCATGTTATGGGTGAAAAAGTGCTTCAGAGGTAAATTTTAACCAAAAATAACATCACTTTTTACCGCGGAAAAATCTCCCGATTGGGACCCCAATCTCCCTATCTGAAAATCAAAATCTCCCTATTTGGGTCCAAGAAAATATCACATGTATGTCAGTACCTGTATTATGTCACAGTATAATGTACTCAAGAGTTCAATGGCCATGGTATTAATTGTTGCAGTCCTGGAAGTACTTTTTGTCTGTATACAGTAGAACTTCGATGGCTCGAACACCGATGGCTCGTTTACCATGGCTGAGTCGAACTCGCTATTGAGCCCCTAGGGAAATCCTTTCACAAGCAATAGTTGGGAATAATTAAGAAGATTTTAGCCTTTAATCCTGCAAATGTATGCTGTGTGTACTCATTAGAATCGCCTCGGTGAGGCGATTCTAATGAGTGCACACAGCATACATTTTCATTACAGAACGTCGAAAAGATGTTCAAAAGTATCTCGTTATGCCTCCTGGCAGTAACCCTCAGTGGCTCGAACTACCGCTGGGTCGAATAAATTATCATGGTCCCAAAGTGGTTCGAGCCATTGAAGTTCGACTGTATTTTTCTTCATTTAGTTGTTGTAAAGATTTAATATTGTTAGCATAGCATATATTTGGTGCATATTGTATGTGCCAGGTCATCACAAAACCTGGTTTGTATGATCAGCCATTACGAAAACTCGTCTATTCAAATATATTGAAATTTTTACCACCTAAAAAATCAAATTTTACGGATAAAAAATTGTGATGTTTTTCATATTTTTGCTCAACATAGATTGTGGGAACTTGCTAGAACTGCCTTGGTGAGGTGGTTTTAAGGAGTACCCACAATCTATGTTTTTGAGCAGAAATAAGAAAAATAATGTATACCCCTGTAAACTCCAGTTTTTAGCTCACCTGAGCCGAAGGCTCCGGGGGAGCTATTGTGATCGGTGACTGTCCGTCGTCCGTATGTATGTCCGTCGGTCCGTCCACAAGTTCTTTAAACAACATCTCCTCCTAAACCACTGAACAGATTTTGACCAAGCGTGGCAGAAATGAACTTTGGGTGCTCCTCTCTCAAAGTTGTTCAAATAATTCCATTTCATGCAGAACTCTGGTTGCCATGGCAACAGAAAGGGGAAAATAAGAAAAAACCTTTAAAAATCTTCTTGTCTGAAACTAGAAGGCTGAGGTCTTTGATATTTGGTATGAAGCTTCATCTAGTGGACCTCTACCAAGATTGTTCAAATTATAGCCCTAGGCCAAAACTGCCCCTGCCCCGAGGCCCACCGGTTTTACATCGGCTTATATAGTAAAAAGCTTTAAAAATCTTCTTGTCTGACACCAGAAGGCCCAGGTCTTTAATATTTGGTATGAAGCTTCATCTAGTGGACCTCTACCAAGATTGTTCAAATTGTAGCCCTGGGGTCAAAACTGCCCCTGCCCCGAGGCCCACCGGTTTTATACAAACTTATATAGGAAAACTTTAATAATCTTCTTGTCTGAAACCAGAAGGCCCAGGTCTTTGATATTTGGTATGAAGGTTCATCTAGTGGACCTATACCAAGATTTTTCAAATCATAGCCCTGGGGCAAAAAATGCCCCCGTGCCAGGGCCCACAGGTTTTACACAGGCTTATATAGGAAAAAAACTTTAAAAATCTACTTCTCTTAAACCAGAAGGCCGTGGTCTTTTATATTTGGTATTATGCTTCATCTAGTGGACCTCTACCTAGATTGTTCAAATTATAGCCAGGGGGCCAAAAATGCGCCGGCACTGGGGCCCACCGGTTTCACATAGGCTTATATAGGGAAAAAGGTTTAAAAATCTTCTTGTCTGAAGCCAGAAGGCCCAGGTCTTTGATATTTGGTATGAAGCTTCATCTAGTGGACCTCCACCAAGATTGTTCAAATTATAGCCCTGGGGCCGAAAATGCCCCCGTGCCGGGGCCCACTAGTTTTACATAAGCTTAATATAGGGAAAACCTTTAAAAATCTTCTTGTCTGAAATCAGATGGCCCAGGTTTTTGATGTTAGGTATAAAGTTTCATCTAGTGGACCTCTACCAAGATTGTTCAATTTATAGCCCTCGGGTCAAAAATGCCCCTGTGCCGAGGCCCACTGATTTAACATAGGCTTATTTAAGGAAAAAGTTTTAAAAATCTTCTTGTCTGAAACCAGAAGGCCCAGGTCTTTGATATTTGGTATGAAGTTTCATCTAGTGGACCTCTACCAAGATTGTTCAAATTATAACCCTGGGGTCAAAAATGCCCTTGCCCTGGGGCCCACCGGTTTTACATAGGCTTATATTCAGAAAACCTTTAAAAATCTTCTTGTCTGAAGCCAGAAGACCCAGGTCTTTGATGTTTGGTATGAAGTTTCATCTAGTGGACCTCTACCAAGATTGTTCAAATTATAGCCCTGGGACCAAAAATGGCCCAGCCCCAGGGCCCACCGGTTTTACATAGGCTTAAATAGGGAAAAAGCTTTAAAAATCTTCTTGTCTGAAACCAGAAGGCCCAGGTCTTTGATATTTGGTATGAAGCGTCAACTATTGGACCTCTACCAAGATTGTTCAAATTATAGCCCTGGGGCCAAAAATGCCCCAGCTCCGGGGCCCAATGGTTTTACATAGGCTTATATAGGGAAAACCTTTAAAAATCTTCTTGTCTGAAACCAGAAGGCCCAGGTCTTTGATGTTTGGTATGAAAAGTTTCATCTAGTGGACCTCTACCAAGATTGTTCAACTTATAGCCCTGGGGCCCAAAATGGCGCTGCCCCGGGTTTTACATAGGCTACTATAGGGAATACATTTAAAACTATTCCTGTCTGAAACCCAAAGGCTTAGATCTTTGATATTTGGTATGAAGCTTCATCCAGGGACCTCTTTCAAAATTGTACAAATTATAGATTAACGGCCCAGCCAAGGGGTTCACATGCTTGACATAATTTATTAGGCTTATGTGGAGCGCTGTGGTGCAGAGGTAAAGCATCGGATTTGAGATTGAGAGGTAGCTGGTTCGATCCTCGCAAGCGCCAAAGATTGTTTCCTTGAGCTAGAGACTTTATCCACATTGCTTTGTACTGGGTCCTTCCCAGTAAAAGAGGGCCACATGGAAGATTAGTGCTAGTACTAAATGTGTTAACCTCTATAAATAAGGTTGATTATTATTATTATTATTGTAGGAAAAACCTTTAAGAATCTTTTTCTTTGAAACCAGAGGCCCAGGCCTTCTATAATTGATATTAGGCTTTATTTAGTGGACCTCTACTAAGGTTATTCAAATTATAGACCTGGGGCCAAAAATTGCCCCACCCCGGGACCCACGTATAATCCTCTTAGCTCAGGTGAGCGATATAGGACCATCATGGTCCTCTTGTTCTATGTATAGAAATGGAGTTTAAGGGGGTCAAAATTGTATAGTGGTGGACTCTGGTGCATTACGATAACACTCTGGTGCATTACGATAACACACCCGTGCGACATAGTGCATTTTTTCACATTTCCAAACTGGCTACTTTTTTGATGAAAATCCTTGATATCTTTCTTATTTATACTGCAAACATAGGTTGCGGGTGCTCGTTAGAACCGCCTCACTGAGGCGGTTCTAACAAGTACCCACAACCTATGTATTGGAGCAGAAATAAGAAAAATAATGTTTACCCCCGTATACCCCAGTTTTCTCTATATAAAGTGGGGTTTAGGGTGTCTTCATTTCACGGACTTGGTCACGTGATGGGAATAAACTTGTGTGACAAGTGAAGTCTCAGATGTGCCTGTGCATCTGTGTGGTCTGATTAAAGCCTTCACTGATCCTGTCTTGGTGGGGTTATCCAAAGAAAGAAAAGCAAAAACTTATTCCATACTAGTTTGATGTGCAGATGGATCTGTGTCGTTGCTCTTCGAAGAGTTCTTTTTGCTGGTTTTGTCACGCCCTGGTTCATAAATTATTTATTAAGAAATGACTTCGTTCACAAATTATTCATTAAGAAATGACTTTTATTTTTCTGCTGTTCATGAAAGTATGAATGCAGTGGGTTGTGTGCAAAGTAAATGAGCCCCAAAGGGGTGCATGTAAACTTCGCTAGCGACCCACTGTCATTCATACTTTCTTGAAAAGCAGAAAAAATTAAGTTTATTTTTTTATATTTACATTCTTTGCCCCTCATCACTCAGCGAAAAAAATGCTTACATGGCAAACTTTTAAAGCTGAAAAACATTTACACGCTGTTTCTATACATAGAGCGGAACAGCATTGATGTCACCAACGCCTGTAGAGAACCAGGGTCACTTGATGTCACTGAAAATTATGTGACTTGATGCATTCATGGAAGTATGAACTACATTGTTTTCTGTAGGTTTACATTAGACTTTACACTGGAAAGGTAAATATTTATTATTAAACTACAGTTGATATTTAATAGCTAGCATGAATATCTCTGGGACCATACAAGATAGAATCAGAAAAACCTTCTTTATGCTAAATGATATCTGGTGTTATGATAAGAATTCTCTATGGACTCAAATATAAGTTCGAATTAGCCATGGTGAACAAGTCATCTCTGGTTGGGTTAATTGATGTTTCACTGTATCATTACGAAAACACGCCTATACAAATACATTGTAGATTTTACCACCAAAAAATGAAAATTATTAGATGAAAAATTTCAATATTTTTCTTATTTCTGCTCAAAACATAGATTGTGGATACTCGTTAGAACCGCCTCGATGAGGCGGTTCTAACAAGTACCCACAATCTATGTTTTTGAGCAGAAATAAGAAAAATAAGGTATACCCCTGCAAACCCCAGTTTTACTATACAAAAGTGGGGTTCGAGGGGGTCAAATTTGTATAGGCTTGTTTTCCTGATATAAATTGTAGGTTTAGTTTCATTTACTGGTATGTCACCAACTAACTATATTTGGCGCTCTGATATTTGTTTGGCTTTTTCCACATGATTATACACCACAACCTCATTTTAACACTGTTTGTTATAACATGGTTTTGGATATAACACGGTTTCAAGATGAATCTCAAAAATGTATAGATTATATAGGAAAATGACCATCTATACATTTTTATTTGGATAAAACACGGTTGTTTAACTAACACGGTTTCTGCTTTGGACCCCATTAATAGTGTAGTAAAGAGGTTGTGGTGAATTTCATGGAAGTGGATGAAGCGAATTGTATGCATTTTGTTTGTTTGTTTGATTTGAGGTTTAACATCCCCGTCAACACTGTAAAGGTCATTTTGGAGACGTTGCTTCCAATATTGTGGGACTTTTACCCGACATTGAGATTAAATGACATCTCAAGCCCTGTCACCCAATGAAACCAATAGGGTTTATTAGCATGGACGGTCCGCCTCGCACCGCGGTTCCTGGACAGGCTTAGATCCTCTAAGCGGTTTACCAGTACTAGTGTGCGGGCCGGATTCAGCTCTGCGTGGAAGCATTATGCAGCCCATATATTTCTTCAAGCCCCTATGGGCGGGGGCTTGAATTGTATGCACAATATTATTACTTGTATAGTGCCATTTTCTGGGAAGACGAATGTTAAAAATACAGTGCAGTGCCATAAGCTGGCCTCCATGGGCTAGTGTTAAAGACTATTAATCATTATATCTCTTGAGCCTCCAACAGTGAGATACCAAGTACTACAATGAAGGTCAGGTATTTTCTGGCTACTTTGGTTGTGGACCATCTCTTGTTTAAGCTTCTCACAGAAGCCTTATCATAACACAGAGGATCCTCATTAAAATGACAGTATTCATAACATTATGCCTTTATAAAGAATTTGCCGTAAGGAGTGTGAAATAAAGGATTTTTTTCTCTCATTTACTCCAAAATGTGGTATGGACATTTGTTAGAATCCAAAACAAGAACAGTGAAATTCCTATATTAAGACCACCTTTGGGACTGTTCAAAAGTGGTCTTCAAGACCACTTTTGAATAGTCCCAAAGGTGGTCCCTGACCAGGGGACACTTTGTGCAGAAAACACGAAGAAAGAATAACTGCATCCTTCTTAATAAGCTTTTTAAAGCAGAAATAGTCTTAATTTTAGGTGGTCTTAATAGCGGAATTTTACTGTAGTATAATATGCAATAAAGGATTTTTTTCCCCTATTTACCCCAACAATGTGTTGTGGACGTTTGTTAGAATTGCCTCACTGAAAAATATCCACAACCAATATGGTATAAGAATTAAAACATCCTTGAATATCTCCATTAATTTGTGTCTCATTTTGAGTGAACGATTAGTTCATTGAATTTGTCATTATTGCAAGTTTTGTCATTATATAGAATGTTGGTATAACGAGGGTTGACTGTAAGGACAGGAGTGATTGTGTGGACACAACCTTAAAGGAATGAAACACCCTGTGAAATGACACAGACATTTGAGCCGAGCTAAACTTTGGAGAAGGCAATATCATATGTATTTATTTTTCTTAGAAAAATCAGGATTAACATTTCAAGTAAACTTTCTGCCCAGAGGATGTCTAGCCTAGAAAAAGATCAAAGTTGGCATTTCAAGTGAATCATCTTCCTAGCAGATGGTTCACATAAAATTCCAAGCCTTAAACCCAGCAGATGATTCACACGAAATGTCAAGCCTTGTTTTCTCTGAAAAAAAAATAAAATATCAACTGCTCTTGTTGTAATTGGCATCTGATGGTTTAACATGATCCTTCGGCACTGTTGAGATTTTCCCCATTATAACACTTTTCGTAAGTGAAAAGGCCTTTATTATCGTAAAAAAATACTGAACATTTGGACACCTTGAGTATTTACTGTAATTCTCCTGAAGTGTCATGATCCAGCAAGGAGTCCAAAAACTGCAGACAATTGCAAACAGTGTAGATCCTGAAGTTTCTGTTATAGTCATGTTGAAATAATGTGTTGCTTAATATCTCTAGTACTTTCTCAAAAATGGTAGGGTGCATGACGCTTTCTGGTGGTTTAATATATCCCGAGAAAAGCTGACAGCCCTTCCAAGATAATCACTGCACTTCTGATATGGCTTCAGTTTTGCAGTAACTGAAAGACAGTAGTTTGAGATGGCAGTATTCATAAAAGTTTTGTCAGTATAAGACAGTAGACATTTTTAGATCACCTTGACAAAGTCCAGGAAGAGCTATTGCACTACCCCCGGCATTGGCATTGGCGTCAGCATGGGCATTAGCACTGGCTTTGGAATTGGGCTCATAATTTTCAAACTGCACAATGGATTTGATTCATATTTGGTATGTTGATAGATCTATGCCCAAAGTTTTATTCAGCAATACCCCCGTCCATGCCCAAGCCCATGACCTTAGACACATGTTACAGAGGAGTTAATTTAACGCTTAACATGCTGAACACAGCAACCCCTACCTTTGCAAACACTGTATATCCAGATCAGATGTCTGCTAAAGAAGCCATCTGATCAGGATCTGCACTGTTTGTCATGCAGTTTGTGAATTGAACAAATACATTATATCAATTAGTTTGATTGGTGGATAGTCAGAAATTGGTGTAGCTGATATAATTTATTCAGCAGGATAAGGGTTAATAGAGTGACAGACAGAAATTTAAGGAAGTTAGTGGAATATGGTTCAAACACCAGGACCCAGTTATTCACGGCTAATGATGCCATTAGTTAACATATCGTTAAATCTTTGATCATTTGATATGGCAAATGCATGTATCGTAATATTTCTGTGCCTGCTTCTAGTATGGTCAGATATAGGGAGCCCTTTTCTTTCCATTTCTTTGTTCATTTGGTCAACCAGATGTCTACATTTGCATCAGTCTGGAGTCAACCCTAGCATCGACTAATGTTCAAGTCAGATTTGGCCCCCAGAGGCACAGTATAGCCTTGCAGTATAGTCTTCCTTGGAATGGTTTTTCACACACATTGCTGAATGTTTGTAGATCCTGATCAGATGGCTTCGTCAGAAGCCATCTGATCTGGATCTTCATTGTTTGGAAAATAAGGCATATCCGGGTTCAGCAGGACAAGGGTTAAGAAATGTGACTTGTTTCTCACACATCATTAACATGGATTTTTGCTCTCTTATTTTCACACACTTAAATACCATTTGCATTACATGGCTTTCTTGCAGGTTTCTAATAATTGACATTGCACAAGCAGGCTTTACTCCTGCTGGCTTTACTCCAGCAGGCTTTACTCTATAATAATATTATTATTCCATAGATTGTTGAGTGTTTGTATTGTTAGTCATGTCAGTATATCTCATTTAGATAACACACCCATGGGGGATAATACTTTCAATAAAAATGACTTTTTTTTATGAAAACAAAACCAATGTATTTTTCTTACTTCTACTACAAATATAGATCATGTGTTCTCATTAGAACTGCCTCATTGAGGCAGTTCTAGTTCTAATGAAAATCCATAGTCTGTAGTTCTAAAGAAAATACATCATGAAAACACACCTATATAATTTTTACCCTCTTGAACCCCAATTTTATATAGTAAAACTGGGGTTTACTAGGGTATACCTTATTTTCCTTATATTTGCTCTAAAATATAGATTGTGGGTACTCGCTAGAACTGCCTAAAGTATAGATTGTGGGTACTCGCTAGAACTGCCTCAATGAGGCGGTTCTATCGAGGCAGTTCTAACGAGTAACCACAAACTATATTTTGAGCAGAAATAAGGAAAATAAATTTTTCGTTTTTTGGGTGGTAAAGTTTATAATGTATTTGTATATGCGTGTTAGTAATACATGTATATTTCCATGTAAACCCAAGTTTGTTTTTTCAATGTAAAGCAGGGTTTCCAAGGGTGATCATGACATGGACTTGTTATAGTGATGTGATCATTTTGTTAGGTACTAATCAGTTGTCTACTGACTCTGCTTATGTTTCTTAATAAATTATACATAACAGATGTCATTACTTGATTTTATTTTTCACCCTATCTCATCCATTTCAGATCGGAAACCCCAAAACTGGTACACTGGGAAATAGTGCAGGTCCAAATCAGCCACCACAAAATCAGGCGTCTGATCAGGGCCTATACTGTTTGCAAAAAAAATCTCAGCCATGATTTGATCAAATTTCTGAAAATAACACTCTGACACCCCTCAATTTCAAAACGGACTCCTGGGGCCAGTTGTTCAAAACTAACGACGTCATTAGTTAACGTATCATTAAAACTTTGATATTTAAAATGACAAATATACTTATATTTTTGCAACAAAAAAAAAATGTGAGCAGCTTTTATAAGATGCTCACATTTTTTCAGCAAAAATAAAATTTTAGGTATTAAACATACTAGAATAGTTAACAATCCAACCGCTAATGAGCTCGTTAAGCTAACGATGTTTTGAACAACTGGGCCCAGGTATACATAGTGAGGAAGAATCCATTCAGTTGAGAAAGCACAGAATAAAAGCACAAGCTCTGGTGGCCATCTTGTTCATTTAAGCAGAACAATTTCAGCTTTTTTTGATAGGGAGTCCCCTAGGCAACATACTGGGGTCCATTTGTTTGCTCCAATGAACAAGTACTCATGGTGAGGTATTGTGATCAGACAATGTCTGTTGTCCATTGTGTGTCTTCAACAATTTGCCTTAAATGAAAACTTCTCCTAAACCCTTGGGCCAATTTGATCCAAACTTCACCGCAATGTTGCCAGAGCTAAAAATAGAAAAAATATCACCAATCTGCATTAATGCAAACTGCTAAACCCTTGGGCCAGTTTGATATTATTACCACAGGAATGTTGCCTAGGTGAGTCCCCACCAAAATAGCTAAAATCGTTTGGACCCGTGAACAAGATGGCCACCAGAGCTAAAAAAGAAAAATCTTTGAACAACAACTTCTATACCCCTGGGCCAATATAAATCAAATTTCAAAGAAATCTTGCTTAGGTTACTCTCTACCAAAATAGCTAAAGTGGTTCTGTTCCAATGAACAAAAAAGGCTGCATGATCTAGAAAATAGAAAAAATCTTTAAACAACAACTCCTCGCCTCCGCCCATAGGGGCTTGAAGAAATAGATGGGCTGCATGATGCTTCCACGCAGAGCTGAAACCGACCGCACACTAGTACTGGTTATCCGCTTAGAGGATCTAAGCCTGCCTAGACAAAGCGGTGCAAGTCGGACCATCCATGCTTATAAACCCTATTGGTTTCATTGGGCGACAGGGCTTGAGATGTCTTTTCATCTCAATGTCGGGTAAAAGTCCCACAAAATTGGAAGCAACATCTCCAAAATGACCTATACAGTGTTTACCGGGACGTTAAAACCTCAAATCAAACAAACAAAAAAAAACAACAACTCCTATACCTTTGGGACAGTTTCATTCAAACTCTTTAGGAATGTTGCTTAGGTGACCCTCTAATAAAATAGCTTAAACAGTTTTGCTTCAATGAGCAAAATGGCTGCCAGTGCTGAAAATAGAAAAATGTCAACAATGTGCTTTAAATGTTTAAACTTCACAGGAATGTTGTCTAGGTGGCTCCCTACCAACCTAGCTTAAATTGTTCCCCTTTGAGGAACAAGATAGCAGCCAGAGCGAGTGAACTTCTATACTCTGAGGCCAATTTCAATCAAACTTTATAGAATGTTGCATTGGTGACCCTCTACCAAAATAAGTATAATGCTTCCACTCGATTAATAAAATGACCACCAGAGCTAAAAATTAAAAAAAGAAAAATAAAACATATGAGAGCTTCTAAACTTTTGGTCCAGTTTCACTCAAAATTCACAGGAATGTTGCTCAGGTTACCCTTAACCAAAATAGCTAAAATGGCCCCGCTCTGATGAACAAGATGGCCACCAGAGCTTAAAATAGAGAAAACTTTTAAGTGATAACTTCTATATTTTTGGTCCAATTTCACTGAAACTTCTCAGGAAGGTTGCTTAGATGTAGGTGACCCTTAAAAGTATAAAAGTCTTTAACTGACAACCTCTCCTAATCTCCTAAGCCAGTTTCATTCAAACTTGGCAAGATGAAGAAAATGGCTTGCAGGCTTTAAAGTAGAAAATTCTTTAAATGATAAACTCTCTTAAACCCTTAAGCAAGTTTCATTCAAACTTGGCAAGAATGTTGCCCAGGTGACCGTCTATCTAATTGCAAGAACGTCTGGTACCTAAGTGGAGTGGTCCTTAATGAAGAAATTGGAGAGGTTCAGAATAGAGATGCTAGATTTGAAACAAGCGATTACTGCTTTGAAACTGGGAGCAGGACTGGAATACTTGGAAAATTGAGATGGGAGTCTTTCAAGAAAAGGAGAGGAGACAGTAGGCTCATACTTTTATACAAATGTCTAAAGGGTGTTTCCAGCATTCCAACAATTGACCTTGTTCCCTCAGCTAGGCACTGTAGAAATCCTCTTTCACTGGCTTTTCAGATCCCTACCGCAAGAACTGACATCTATAAAGAATCGTTCTTCCCCGAACCATTAGAGATTGGAATACCCTTCCCGATTTGATCGTATCCACCGCTGAAGGTGCAGAGAATAGTGTAGCATAAGTTTATCTCTTGGGTGAGAACTAGGGACTAACGTCACAGGTCCTGGTGTATGAATGTCATTTGACCTGTCGTCAGTAACAATTCTGATTCTGATTCTTAGCCCTTATCTTGCTGTTCACTACAACCCCTATCTTTGCAAACAGTGTAGATCCAGATCAAATGGCTTCTGAAGAAGCCATCTGATCAGAATCTACACTGTTTGGCATTCAGTTTATGAATTTGTCGCAATAAATCACATCAAGTAATTTGATTGGTTGATAGACAGAAATGGGTGTGGCTTAAATGAATATTGTAGCACCCCTGGCCAGCTATACTGTACCTGACACTTTGTATGTTGATTTACCCACGTGTTTATGTTTGTTGTTGTATGCAAATTAGTTGTATGTATGCAAATGAGTTTGTTCTAAAAATAGGTCAACGGGATTGATGCGAGATTCACCATCATTATTTTGCATATAAAGGCTTTTTGTCATTTCTAGGCATAATGTATCGGCATGATTTTTACCCTTAAACTTCCCCGGCATGCCCGAACTACAATGTTGGGCTTATATACTTTTATTCCGGGACCTCATTTTCAAATTATATGCATGTTTTAAATTTCCAATACCAGAACGAGGCTAACTGAGCAAGCTATGTGGCAGACAGGTAGCAGCAATGGCTGATAATATAAACAAAACTTCTATCAGTAAAAAAACTCTCATCACAGCATTGTTGTGTTCCATTATGCACATCTGATTCAAGATATGACCCTTCTTTTCACTTTCACCAAATTCCTGACGATGAAGATCGAAAGAAACAATGGATTATATAAAAATCAGAGGCGCCAAATCAGACGGGATGAAGGTCAGTTTTTCAAGGTAGGTCATTAATATTACTTTTATTTTCTTTTATCATTGTTTATAGTAATTTTCATTAATATTTCATCAATGCATGGCAAGAAAAAGAAATATTCCAAACTTTCCTGTAGCAGAACAAATATGATAAAGTACATTAACTGGTACTGCTGCCTACATAATGCATGCTGTATGTTACAAACAAATAGACAACAGATAATGTGTCTCTTTATACCATACACTCTCATATATTATGACCAGAATATTTGTTTCAAGTGGTTTTTTTTTTTTTTTTGCTTGACTGACTGGCTGTCTGTGACTATGTTAACATAGTTATATGTTTGTTTTATTTAATTATTTATTTATTTATTTATTTATTTATTTATTTATTTATTCAGGTGACAAAGTCAACTGCGGTCTGCTCAAAGCACTTCACAGAGGCAGATTACAAAAAGACGAGGCAGATTACAAAAAGACCCCAGTGAGAAAAACTCTTGAACCTGGATCAGTCCCAACAGTTTTCGATTGGAGCAGTCAGAAAGAACCGAGGAGGGCTTAAAAAAGAAAATTGCTAGCAGAAAGAGACACAGGGAATGACAGGTACACCACTTTATGATTATCTATCACGAAAACTGGCCTTTAAAATGTTGACCCCCTTAAAACCCCATTGTTATCGCAAATTACAGGGGTATACATTATTTTTTTTTCATATTCAAGCTAAAAGACAGACTGTGTGTACTCGTTAGAACTGCTTTGCCGAGTCTTTTCTAATGAGTTCCGACAATCTATGTTTTGATTAGAAATATGAATAATATCAGAATCTTTCTATCTGAAAATTTATATATATTTGAAAAAGCATGTTTTTGCAATGTGTTTACAAATCTCATGTGACCCTCTCTCTCTCTCTCTCTCTCTCTCTCTCTCTCTCTCTCTCTTATATGTAAATACACGTTTTCATTTATTTGCTGTTTTATATCAGCATATTTTTTTTCAGCAAGACACTCAGAAGAGAAGGTGAACAAGAACAGGAAGAGTGTGAATTTCAGGCAGAATTGTTTGAAGAGCCGGTCTCAGAGTCACAAGCCACAATGCAAGATCAGAGGATCAATGAACTGGAGCAGAACTTGTTGGAGAAGGAAGAGGAGTGTGCTTCATTGAAACAGCAGTTATACATTAAACGTTTCGGCATACAAAGATTCTCCAATGACAATTCAATGATAGCATTTTATACGGGGTTCACATCACATATTACATTCACTACGTTTTTCAACTGCATTAAGCCGGCCACTACAAACATGCAAAGTGGCCCCCGCCCATAGGGGCTTGAAGAAATATTGGCTGCACGATGCTTCCACGCAGAGCTGAATCCGGCCCGCACACTAGTACTGGTAAACCGCTTAGAGGAGCTAAGCCTGTCCAGGAACCGCGGTGCGAAGTGGACCGTCCATGCTAAGAAACCCCATTGGTTTCAATTGGCGACAGGGCTTGAGATGTCATTTCATCTCAATGTGGGGTAAAAGTCCCACAAAATTGGAAGCAACGTCTCCAAAATGGCCTTTACAGTGTTGACGGGGACGTTAAACCTCAAATCAAACAAAACAAACAAACATACAAAATGCTTATTATGTAAGAAATGACACAATTTCCCTTGCTGGAAGGAAAAGAAATATGCTTCTAGTAGATGAATTGTTAATGTTTCTATGACGTTTGAAAGTAGGTCTACTGGAGCAGGATTTGAGCGTTCAATTTAACTGCTCAATGTCGACAGTGAGCCGCAAAATAGTGACATGGACCAACTTCCTATATTTTGCACTAGGATCAATTTCAGTATCCCTACCAAGAGATACAGTACAGGAACTCATGTCAGAATTTTTTCAAGACTTTATATCCAAGGACAAGGGTCATAATCAGTTGCATAGAACTGAGAACATAACAGCCATCGTTAATCAGTTGCATAGAACTGAGAACATAACAGCCATCGTCTCTAGTGTTGAATTCCCAATCCTACTCATTACAAGGGAGCAAATACTTTCAAATGTTTGCTTGGAATAGCCCCACATGAACCTGAAAAACAAAATACAAGAGCTGCCACTATAAGTGAACAATGCCCCCGTAAAAGTGTGGACTAACTAACAACCCCACTAACCCACAAACAAACGGACAGTGCAAAAACTATATGCCCTCCTAATAATAATTTAATATTTTTACTGCCTAGATCATTTAGCATACAGGACATAAATGACCAAATGCCCATTAATTACTAGAACTTTATGCTATATGGCTTTTATGCATCACGTAAACAAGTCTGTGTAATGAAAACCCCTCTAAACCCGACTATTTATTACAGAAAAGTTGGGTTCCCTTGGGGTAGTCATCATTTTCTTCATTACTCCGTCAAGCATAGGTTAAGAAGCCAAAAACTAAAAAAAAACAAAAAAAAACACAGATTGCCTATATTCTTCAATTGTTTTAGTCCCAAGTTTTACTTTAAATATGGTAGCTGCTTATTCCAGAGAAGCACAGCATGTGTTCTCCCATTAACCCATTTAGTACCGGAAACCCCAAAATGGGTACCAGGGCAAACAGTGCAGGCCCAGAACGCGGCGTCTGATCAGGGCCTACACTGTTTGCGACCAGTTAAGCCATTTTCCAAATAAAGTTTGAAGAAAAAACAACCTGACACCCCTAATTTTTAAATGGACTCTTGGTATTCATAAGGAGGACGTTTCCATTAGGTACAAAAAGGGGTTAAGATAGGAAATCCTGATAACTTACAGCTTATTCTCAACCAAGGAATGAAATGTTGGTTTTTCTACCCAGAGGAGATAATCTGCTTATTCAAATTAATAGATGGTTTGTAAACTCAGCAAGAATTAATGAACACCCATAAAATAGTTTTGATTGTCCTAAACATTCAGTAACTTTACGGAAAAACCCATGCAATCAAGCTTTCTTTTATAAACCAAGAGATTAAAAATAGCAGATTATCTTAATCACTAAGGACGCTGATTGATGCTATCTAGTTCTTGCTCAGTTAGCCTCGTTCTGGAAAATCACTTAATATTCATGAGATAATTCGGCACAAGGTCAAATTTCGACAACGCACATTCACCTTCACATTTCGTTAATGCCGCCTTGTCTCCACCGCTACCCGGCCGTTACATAAACTTCAGGTTATGCCCAAGAACCTTCCATAGTTAACTTTTTCTGAAATACCATTTTCAAGCCCTGTTAGCGCATTTTATTCTTTTAATTGGGGAATTGTTATTTCCATCATGGCGGATCTTGCTGTTGTCATCCGGATTCCTCGGTTTTTACCATGTATCACTATGGCGCACTTGTTTGCACGGTCCGAGCCGAGGAATCCGAATCGCATCACATGATTTGCTTATGACGTTGGGTTCTGCCTCTGATGACGTCACGGTTCACGCGCTCTAGAGGGTATATAAGGCTGCGCAGAACGTTGATCACATTTGGCTCTTGTATCCCGGTACATTAGCCACTTACAGTTGCCTCCCTTTGGCTAACTACTTGACATCAAACTTCACCTCAAAGAACCATTCCAGACTGCTTCCACTGCAACTACCATCTACATCTACACCACTAGCAACCAGAATAATAATTCAGCTGAACTCCTATTCTAAGGGAACTCAGTTAAACTGGACTTAGACCTACTGAATCACACTTCATCTCAGATCATTATGTCTAGCTATCAGAGATATACCAGTGCATTTGGAGAGGTTAATATTTTTATAAACTTTGCATAATTCAACCCCACCCACTAACTCAAACTAGCAGCCATGATTAGACTTCCATATTGTTAGGGATTTGATGGTGAAGTCTCTACTCTCTCTCTCTGTTGTACCTACCTGTTTATTGAACAGTACATAAATACTTGTCTATTGAACAGTACCAGAATACTTGTATATTGAACAGTACATAAATACTTGTCTATTGAACAGTACCAGAATACTTGTTTATTGAACAGTACATAAATACTTGTCTATTGAACAGTACCAGAATACTTGTTTATTGAACAGTACATAAATACTTGTCTATTGAACAGTACCAGAATACTTGTTTATTGAACAGTACAAAAATACTTGTCTATTGAACAGTACCAGAATACTTGTATATTGAACAGTACAAAAATGTATGACCTTTTAATAAGAGTAATCTGGACTTAACTTTCGCAGATATATATTTAGCAGATAGATCTAATTACATACTCCTGTATGTAACCATGTCATTCTAACTTGTCATGCGGTATATATTTTTGTCCATCTTGATGTTTTAAATATGTTTAGTTAAATTGGGTAAATCTAAAAACTTTCATTACTAGTTCTTTGTAATTTCATTCCCTGAATATCACTTCCATCCAGCACCAAGCGGACCCACAACTTTGTAGCCCTTAGCCTGGAATGCAACCATTGTGGCCTAAATAATTCACGAGCGCTTCAGCACGAGTGCATAGCTAAGGGGGCTACAATATTCAGCATGATAAGGGTTAACAGTTATGCTTCATGGAATAAGATGGCTGTCAGAAGCTTTGTGATATCTTGAAATCAGGTGAGCGATTGAGGGCCATCTTGGCCCTCTTGTTTCTTAGTTTACAGTGAAAATGAGGCTGGATATTACATGTGACTAATCTGCTGGAAGACATTTCACATGAAATTCCAAGCCTTATTTTATGAAAAATGGAAAACAATATTGTCGATTGCACCGGAATTTTTATGATGATGGGGCCTCGTTACTTTGGTCAGTCCTGTGCAGTTTGTTGCCACGACTCTATTGGTATGTTGAAGTCCCTGAAGGAGGCTTTGAGGTTGTACTTGTTTTGCTTCTTCTGACTATCGTGGGAGTGTTTGCCCACATGTTGTTCTCCATAAAGACTTTTTGGCAAAGTTTCCTCAGGCATTCTGCTATCTTAATTGCGCCAGTCTCAGAAGAGTATGGCTGGAATCCTGTCTTGCCACATAATCTTTAAAAGTTGTCACTTGTATGGAAGTGATTCAGTCTATTGGCATGCCGTTGGTAAGCATGTGCAACACCATAGTTCTGTAGACTTTCAGTTTTGTTCCATGTCAGATTCCTTCCGATTCCAAACACTACCACGTAGTCGGACTTTCAGCTTTTTTCGGAGTCAGGCCAAACGCTTCCACGTAGTCAGCCATTTGGCTATCCTGGCATTGACTTTCTTGCACACCAGACAAGGAAATCCGTGATTTTACCCTGGGATAGAAATTTATGTTCTGACCCTGGTGTTCCGACCCAGGCAACTAACATAAATGCGCTTCAATCAGTCTATTCAACTGCCGGAACTACTTCCGCACTACTTTTATTTTGTAAACAATGTACATGTGCGAGCTGTCAAAACAAACCGGAGGTGTTGTGCAAGAAAAAGAATCCAATATGGGGTTCTGTTGTAGATGGGCGTTTCCAACCCTCGGGATGACCGTGCTGAGCGGAACCTCGGCGTAGCCTCGGTTCCGCTCAGCTAGGTCATCCCTCGGGTTGGAAACGCTAATCTACAACAGAACCCCATATCAGATTCTTATATTGTCATCAATTGGCACGACTTTTGAAAATATGCATCCAAGGTAGGTGACCTTAGGCATACATGATACGTCTGCTCCGATTTACTCGGAGAAAGTCGAGCAGGTTGTCAGTCGAGTGCAAAAAATAGCAGAGTAAGTAAGTAAGTAAGTAAGTAAGTAAGTAAAAGTAGTAAGTAAGTAGCCTTTATTTATAGAGGGTTACTCAGTTGGCATAGCCAATCTTCCCGCAGGCCCTCGTAAAACATATATAGCATCCGCAACTATTATTGACATTTATACCTTTGGCGCAAAGGATTAAGCCTTTTACTGTGCCCTGACCTTCTCGGCTTACCTGTACAGAATCTCTTGTTGGAAATAGCAGGCGCTTTAATGGAAAACAATTTTTAAACAAATATAACTTTTTTATTTTAAAATTTGAAAAAAATGTTCCGATTTAATCTAATTGTCCGTTTAAATTCCTTTGAAACGATATCAAATTAGTGGAACTTTTATTGAATTAGCTGCCGGCATTTTTATTTTCAAATTAATAACCCTTAATCCTTACTTGAATCATACAAAACTGTGGTAAAACAACGACAGTACCCTACTTTAACGGCTAAAATCTGCCCTTTCTGTTAATATTATGACAAAGCGCCCGTATCAGACGCAATGTGTTTACAATATTGTGCATTTTGATAGCAATAATAATATTTCAAGATAATATTTCATAACGGCATTTCGCGATTAAACTTGGAGCTTATTCAGAAAAAGCTTTATCGTCTACACACGCGTGTAATCCCAAAGCGGGTCATTTTCAATCATCGACTGTAAAATCAACACATCTTCGCCTGGGCATATCCTTGGAATGTAAATCAATCTAAGAATGCGGTATCTGATCTGCATCTTATTTATTTATCTATTTATTCACATATTTTTTTTTTTTTTTTTTTTTTTTTATTTCCATGACCTGATTAGATTTTTGCACATTCTTTATACTTACTACGCAAATTAAATTAAACATTGCTAGTAATAAGATTTATGATTACATTTGTTTGTTTTGTATGTTTGTATGATTACAGCTGAAAGAAAGAAAGAAAGAAAGAAAGAAAGAAAGAAGAAAGAAAGAAGCCCATGTGAATTCGTCACTAAATTTCTAAAAAGTTAAAAATTTATCTTTGTTATAATTTATATCTTATTCCCATTACTCAGATACAGGCTAATCTGACATTTCGTTGTTCGCACATTGTTTTGCTGGAATACCAGAGGAATGTTTGTTTTATATTACTTTTTTTCTTTTTGTAATACTGTTTGATTATTTAAATGCTATTGTGAATTCAGTCTGGTAAATATATAAAAAAAAACCGTTAAGATGCCATTAATGCCTATGTTAATTGTTTTGTATTCATTATTTTCATCTTGGTTGTAATGAACACCTCATTAAAAACTGCTTTATATAGAGAAAACTGGGGTTTACTGTGGCGTTCATTTTTTTTTTCTTTTTCATTTCTTGTCTAAAACATAGGTTGTGTGTACTGGTTTGGAGCCACCTCAATGAGGCGGTTCTAACTATGTTTTAAGTATTGATGAGTTTACTTTGACGAATTAATTGTTTTTGAGAAAATGCACTATGCCGCACGGATGTATTATCGTAATGTGATTATTATTATTATTATTATTATTATTATTATTATTATTATTATTATTATTCATTTATGTATAATCTTATGATTATTAGAAAAATTTCTTATTTATTTATTTATTTATTTCAACGGTTAAATGATTTAAGATAAGATGTCTACCCTTTTTCTGGTGTTCTTTCCATGATGCTGTGAAAAAGAATATGCATGTAAACCAAACTTTATACAAAACAGTCAGGTAATCAGGAATCAGTATGATTTTACACAAAAACATAGGTAGAACGTACTTGAAAGAACCATATCAGTTTGGCGGTTCTCCGCCCATATATTTTTTCAGCCTACTCAGGGGGGAAACATCACTGAAGACAATTATCGCTTTTTATGACACACGTAATGTGTATTGTATACCGGCTACTGACCGTCAGGAAGCCTGACGATTAATGGACACGCGCGCAATGTATACTGTATTACCGTCTTTCCGGAGAGATTAAAATTTATCGAATGACTTTATTCATATGCATTAAGTTTTAAGCAGAATCGGTACTATTTAGATAATTAGTATCTATTATTATTATTATTATTGTTGTTATTTTTATATCTTGGATCCAAAATACATGTTTGTTTTGTTTGTTTGATTTGAGGTTTAACGACCCCGTCAACACTGTATAAGTCATTTTGGAGACATTGCTTCCAATTTTGTGGGACTTTTACCCGACAATGAGATGAAATGACATCTCAAACCTTGTCGCCCAATGAAGCCAATAGGGTTTATAAGCATGGACGGTCCAACTCACACCGCTTTGCCTGGGCAGGCTTAGATCCTCTAAGCGGTTTACCAGTACTGGTGTGCGGTCAGTTTCAGCTCTGCGCGGAAGCATCATGCAGCCCATCTATTTCTTCAAGCCCCAATGGGCGGGGCCGTGAAATATACATGTATACTGGGTCCAAGTTACGAGAATACATCCGTTTGACATAGTACTTTCTTATAGGCTGTAGGTTTTTGATAGAACCGTTGCTTTGAAATTTATTTTAATTGCTTCAACAGACAAATACATATTATCAAAGATTTGCTAGAGCCGTTCTGTAGAGTACCTACAACCTATGTTTTGTACAGAAGAAAAGGTTTGGGATGATTGCTGGAAACGCTTCATTAACAACATACGTCTTTAATTTGCCCCCCATCAACACTGTATAGGTCATTTTGGAGACGTTGCTTCCAATTTTATGGGACTTTTACCCGACATTCCTGCCACCTAATTACACTAATAGGGTTTATATACATGATAGATAGATAGATAGATAGATAGATAGATAGATAGATAGATAGATAGATAGATAGATAGATAGATAGATAGATAGATAGATAGATAGATAGAAAGAAAGAAAGAAAGAAAGAAAGATAGATAGATAGATAGATAGATAGATAGATAGATAGATAGATAGATAGATAGATAGATAGATAGATAGATAGATAGATTTGTTTGTTTGATTTGAGGTTTATCGTCCCCGTCAACACTGTAAAGGTCATCAACACTGTAAAGGTCATTTTGGAGACGTTGCTTCCAATTTTGTGGGGATTTTACCCGACATTGAGATGAAATGACATCTCAAGCCCTGTCGTCCAATGAAACCAATAGGGTTTATTAGCATGGACGGTCCGCCTCGAACCGCGGTTCCTGGACAGGCTTAGATCCTCTAAGCGATTTACCAGTACTAGTGCGCGGGCCGGATTCAGCTCTGCGTGGAAGCATCATGCAGCCCTTATATTTCTTCAAGCCCCTATGGGCGAGGGCCTGATAGATAGATAGATAGATAGATAGATAGATAGATAGATAGATAGATAGATAGATAGATAGATATATAGATAGATAGAGATAGATAGATAGATAGATAGATAGATAGATAGATAGATAGATAGATAGATAGATAGATAGATAGATAGATAGATAGATAGATAGATAGATAGATAGATAGATAGATTATTGTGTCAATGAAGATCTGCCCGCATGAAACTCAGTAATTGCTTTAAAATGTGCGACCAGTAATATGTCTAGGAAAACCCTTTACTTTCTAAATCTTCAGAAACGCATTGTCTTTATTCAGTAATTTTTGCGTACAACTCGATATGACAACAATATCATTCTATGTCTGCGGTGTAAAACAAATTAAATAAAAAAATGTTGTAAATAATTATATTATCTAAATGCACGGCCAGTATTGTGGCCCAAAACAACAACAACAACAACAAAAAGTAATATTCAGCATTTCAGCAGCCTCACTGAGGCGGTTGGTTCTAACTAGTACCCACAACCTATGTCTTGGTGCAGAAATCAAGAAAATAATGTATACCACCGAAGCCCCACTTTTCTCTATATAAGTGGGGATTAGAGGGTTTTCGTTAGACGGACTTGTTATCGTGATGATAAATCGGTGATTCTTTTTAGCAAGAAGTGTAATCTCGGATGAGACCCGGAGTCTTAATTGTTCATTTTAGCTGAATTATTCTAGGTATATGATATTACTTTTTAAATACAACTACACGTCAAGTTGCCATTTACTGGTCTAGTAATTACTGTGTTTGACAGCGCGCGTCACGATACTTGGTGATAATTCGATTATCAACAGGTAGTCGGAAGTGTGCTTACTCACTGTATTGATCGATTAACAATCCATCATGGACGATTATATTGACGAGCGTCATCTACCTGAGCAGAAAGAAAGAAAGAGCGCATATGATGAAGTTATCGTCAAAGATGTATCGTCAGTTAAAAAAAAAAAAAAAAAGATTTACTCGTTTTGCACGAAAAAAAATAACGAAGAGAAACATATAAATTAGCTAACAGACATTTGCAGCTCAGGCCGCCACAATTACCTCTTCACGGGAAAGAGAATAATAATTAAAGTATTCTTATTGCTTGTTTAAAATATAGACTGTTGGACCTCATTAGAATCGCCTCGACGAGGCGTTCTTACGTGTGCTCAAACTCTGAAAAAATGAGAATATAACAATATTTCATAATAAATAAAGAAAGAAAGAAAGATGAATATTATTTGTGAACATCTAAAAACTAGAATTGTATTATGCGGAGTTGTTTATCAATGATGGCATGATATGGCTTACTGAGTCACTAAATAGACAGATAGATAATCGGCCATTATTGTCTCAAGACAGATCTGTCCGCATTAAAATCAGTAAGAGTATCTCCTTTGTATTTCTATGCTTACAACTCAGACTCAAGGTTCTCGTCTTAACGGATACATTACGAAAACACGCCTATACAAATACATTGTAAATTTAACCAGCAAACAATGAAAATTTTCAGATGTAAAAATTGTGTTATTTTTCATATTTGTGCTCAAAACATAGATTGTGGGTGCTCGTTAGAACTGCATTGGGGAGGCGGTTCTGTTGCGTGCCCAAAATCTATTTTTTAAGCAGAAATAAGAAAAATAATTAATACCCCTCCAAACCCCAGTTTTACTATAAGAAAGTGGAGTTTAAGGGGTCAAATTTATATCGCCATGCTTTCGTGATGTAGCTCGATATAACAGTTATTTCACTGACCGGTACGTAAACCTCGCAGACAACAATAGAAAATATATACTTCTATATAACTGCTTTAGAATATGCGACCAGTAATATGTCTGGAAAACTTTCAATTCGAAATCTTCAGCAAAGCACTGTCTGTATTTTTGGCATACAACCCGATACTCGATATTACAACAATATTAATGTCTGTGGCGTAAACAAAAAATTAATACTTATTAAATGTTATAAATAAATATATTATTAATATGCACGGCCAGTATTGTGGCCCAAAACAACAAAATAAAGTAACATTTGCATTTACATTTCAGCAGATCAGCGTTTTAGTCACTTTCTGCTGATCCGCAGCCTGCTTAATTCAGCAGGTTTTTCAGCGTATTAGACAGGCCCCATTTAGATAGCATATCCGCGTGACATAGTGTTTTTTCTTTTCTTTCTTTTTTTTTTTTTTTTTTTTTTTTTTTTTTTCGTTACTCCAAAACGGCAATTCATATCTCACAAACAGTTATCTACTATGTCTTGGTGCAGATATTAGAAACTGTAATATAGGTTTTCTCTATGTAAAGTAGGGTTTAAAGGGGTTTTCATTACATGGACTTGTGAATATGTGGCATTTCTAAACAATGTCAATTAAAATAATTCAACTGACACCCACCATAAACTATTAACTTTAAAGTTTTTTTTCCTTCTTCTTTTTTTCTAATATATAAAGAAGTATATTTCATTCCAGCACACACAAAAATAGGATTTTTGAGAACCAAATAATATTTTGTGTTAAGCATAAAAAAAGGATCACTTTTAAAAGAGTAATTTTTAGTAACGACAGAACAGAACTTTATTTGGAGATAAACTCAGGCCACACCAAAACAGCCAGTCCGAAATTAACTAGACATCAATTGACATGAGCGATTCTCGTTCAGTATCCCCCCGGGGTCATAAAAGCGAAACTGATTTCACACACAGCCGGCTTATAACACAGTTGAGATTACACAACAGGTACCTATTATAGGCCTCAGTCAAAGGGAGACAATCCAATATTGACTTGTAGTGTGACTATCAGGGAACAGGTGAATAGATTAAATGTCAGATAAAGTTGGCCATGGTGATTACATACATAACAATCATATTAGACATTTAAGCAAACACAAGAATTAAACAATCATAGATTTAATTAAAGAGTAAATTCCAGTATGGCTACTGATATTATAATTGCAGGTCCATTCATTTTCAAGAGTGGTAGTTCTTCCGAGACAGATGGGAAATTTTTGCACACTGTAATAGTTTTATTTTGAAAATTATGCCAAGAGAAAAGTTTGTGGCAGCTTTCGCACATCTCTCCGCCCTTTTGGCGACGCCATACTCCCGAACGCCCCAACTCGGACAGAAGAGTACTCGGAGAATACTCTTGATTACTTGATTCATTTCTTCGAGAAATAGTAGTCAGAGGAGGCAAATCAAGTACGCCCGCACCACATGCGATCTTTGTATTATCCCCAGAACTTTAGTCCCGTAAAACAAGACCCTACTGACCATTTACCAACTCAGTACGTCATGAGTTTAGGACTACCTGAACTTCTGCTGCATCAAGCAAACAAAAGATCAAACAAAAATCTTTGAAAACACAAAACAAAATTGCATAAGCCGAAATACGACTAAACCTACAGAATATCCTAATCAGTACACTGTGTTACATTGTGTTTCAGGTGTTGTAAATGTGTCTCTGTCTTGGGTTTGAATTCCTCGTCAACACTATTGAGACGTTGCTTCCAATTTTGTGGGACTTTTAACCGACATTGAAATGAAATGACATCTCAAGCCCTGCCGCCCAATGAAACCAATAGTGTTCGTATGCACGGACGGTCGCAACTCGCACCACCGGCTTAGACCTCTTAGCGGTTTAGCAGCTCACATGTGCGGTCGGGAGCACCATGTCTCTAAACCTCCATGGACGGGGGCCAAAAGATGGTTGAACCAAAGGCAGGCCAGCCTGAGCCTCTCGCGCCCCACTACTAGCACACATATTGTCTGGCATACACTTTAATTTGGATAGTCCCGGGGTTTCAGAAGGCCCATTTAACCAGGACAGACTGATCAGACTGCGCAGAATCACATGCTGATTTTACACATGCATTCTTGTAGGTTTTGTTGTGCGATGACTTATAAAGTAGGCTATAATCTAATTTCGGCTCGACAAGACAAACGTGCGAAAAAAAAAAACAACAACTTTTTTCATGCTGACTGCTCTCTCGGGTTTTGGTTTACGTCATTTAAAACGTTCACTTTGTTTATTTTATCAAGAGTGTGCATATTTCATAATATAAATTAGTGACGCATTTTCCAGGTACAGGTGTGTATTGCACACATCACACGGTCCAACCAATACGGAACTTGTGAGAATCGCTGTGAAAACCCATTACGATTGGTGCGTTAACCGTGATGTCAACCGATGCTTCACCCCGCCGAGAAAAAACCAGCATTTCCAGACAAACTGAATATTTAGAGAAAAAGCTACATTTCGAATATGTTTGCGATTACAAGAATCTTTCATGATTATGGATTCGACACAATACAAAAACACGCCTATACAAACATTGTAAATTTAACGCCGAAAAAAGAACATTTTAAGATTAAAATTGCGATATTTTTCTTATATTTACTCAAATATAGATTTTGGTAGACGTTAGAACCGCCTCATCGAGGCGGTCTTACGAGTACACACAATCTATATGTTTGAGCAGAAATATGAAAAATAAGGTTTACCGCCTGTAAACTACAGTTTTTACTGTATGAGCCGGAGCACAACATTTCCTACAATTTACATGCCCAGAATCAGGTCAGGTCTGATCAGAATCTTCGTGTCCACGCAGTCTGGTCAGAGTCTTCGTTGTGCGCTCTAAGGATAGCTAAGGGCCCAATGCTTCTTCGTGCAGCAAGAGAAGTCTCTGGTCAGGCTATATGGATCCGCAGACTGATCTAATTCTTCACATGTGGGCGCACATATAAATTGTAGGAAATGCTGTGCCCGGCTCACATAAAAGTGGGATTGGGTTTACAAGGGTGTTCTTTACATGATCTTGAACGTGAATAGGCGGTAGGTAGGTCTCTATCGCGAGTTGGTTATTTCTACTAGTATTATTATCATTATTATTATTTCTGAGGCTACCCATGAAGACTATAGGCTAAAACTGGCTCATGCATTCAGCGGTTTTCTGATCAGACTACGCAGCTGGATCTTCGTTTCTTCTTCTTTTTCTTCTCCATCTTCTTCTTATTATTATTATTATTATCATCATCATAATTATTTGCTGTTGATGCTTTATTATCCAGTGCAAATTACCTGTACCTGTAGCCGGATTTTCCATACGTTATCGGTTGTACAGGGTGATGCATTATGTGAAACTATTCACATATTTTATCATTAACTTTAAAAACAATGACAACGAGGATTTCAATTATTTAAATGAGCATCCATTAAGAAGGTTCATTAATGGAGTATAAGACGATCTTATTTTTAATGATTCTATGTATAATTCCAACGATATGTAAGGACTGTTTTCACGTGTTTTATCTTTCTATTAGTTACGTCCGCATCAGCACTGTATAGGTCATTTTGGAGACGTTGCTTCCAATTTTGTGGGACTTGTACCCGACAGTGAGATGAAATGACATCTCGAGTCCTGTCGCCAAATGAAACCAATAGGCTATGTGCATGTCCGGGCCAACTCGCACCAATTTGCCTGGGGATGAGGGTTAGATCCGCTAAGCGGTGTGATGTCGGTTTCAGCTCGGCGTGGAAGCAACGTTGATACTTTAATCACTCGAACATCGATGGCTCGTTTACCATGGCTGATTAGAACGCATTCTTAAGGGGAATGGATACTCCTTCAGGGGAGGCAACTCCTGCAAATGTATTTTTGTCTCCCACGTCAATAGGGGACAACTCTAAACGGAAAGAATTTGCTCCTGAGGAGAAATTCTTTCCTTTAAGAGTAGACCCCTTTTTCAGTGGGACAGGGTTTACAGAAAAGCGTTCAGGAAGTCCCGAAAGTTGTCTCCCTTTGAAAAATGGCACAAAAATCTGTCAGGTGTTCCCATTCCCCTTAAGTCCTTATAGCTCCAGATTTCAAAATCAAATATTTAGAGATATTTGAGGATTTTCGTATTTCATTATGAAAAGATATGTTCTGTGTACTCATTAGAATAGCCTCATCGAGGCGATTCTAATGAGTACACACAACATACAAATATTCCTTAGAAATTCTAAGAAATATACCTAGATTATTCCTATTATGTCTCCTGACATGGCGCTACCAATAATCCTCAGTGGCTCAAACTACCGCTGTCTCGAACATATTTGCATGATCCCAAGGCTGTTCGACTGATTGACGATCGACTGTTTTTACAGCATTTTTGTCTTTTAAAGGATTTGTTTGTTTGTTTGATTTGAGGTTTAACGTCCCCGTCAACACTGTAAAGGTCATTTTTGTCGCACCTGCTTGTAGCAGGGTGCGACATAGGCGTCCGATTTTCCATCCGTGTGTCCGTGCGTCCGTCCGTTCGTCCGTCCGTCTGTTAACATTTACGTCGAATTTAAGTTCGACATTTACGTCAGTTTTTATTTTACAAACTTCAGTTACCACAACCTTACATGAAACATCTCATAGACCTTCTCACTTTGTAAGCACCTTGACCTGGTGATTTTGACCTATATTTTGCGCTCCAGTGACTTTGACCATTACGTCGAAGTTCGACAATTACGTTGAAGTTCGACATTTACGTCAAAATTTTTATTTACAGACCTCAGCTACCATCAAACCTCAGATGAAACATCTCATAGACCTTCTCACTTTGTAAGCACCTTGACCTGGTGAATTTGAACTATATTTTGCGCTCCAGTGACTTTTACGTCGAAGTTCGACATTTACGTCGAAGTTTGTATTGTAATCAACTATAAGGCTAACAACCATCAAACCTTTCATGAAACATCACCCTGAGCTCCTGACTAGGCAAGCACCTTGACCCGGTGACCTTGACCTATATTTTACGCTTCAGTGATTTTGACACAAATTACGTCAATGTTCCAGATCTTCTCAAATAAAAGGCCTACACCAATAAAATCTTGAATAGTGTTTCTCCTATATGTATTGACTCTGCAGGTACCTTGACATGGTCACCTTGACCTATATTTTACGCTCCACTGACTTTGACACTTTTTACGTCGAAGTTCCAGATCTCCTCAAATAAAAGGCCCACGACCATCTAATCTTGCATAGTGCTTCTCCCAGATGTACTGACTCTGCAGGTACCTTGACCCGGTGACCTTGACCTATCTTTTACGCTCCAGCGACTTTGACAAATTTTTATGTCGAAGTTCCAGATCTCTGCAAATAAAAGGCCTACAACCATCAAATCTTGCACAATGCTGCTCCTGGATGTACTGATTCTGCAGGTACCTTTACCTGGTGACGTTGACCTATATTTTACGCTCCATTGACTTTGACACAATTTGCGTCAATGTTCCAGATCTTCTCAAATAAAAGGCCTGCAACCACCAAATCTTGCATAGTGGTTCTCCTAGATGTACTGACTATGCAGGTACCTTGACTTGGTGACCTTGACCTATTTTTTTGCACTCCATAGACTTTAACACATTTTAGGTCGACATTCCATATCTTCTTAACTATAAAGCCTGCAACAATCAAACCTTGCATAGTGCTTCTCCTACATTTACTTACTCTGTGGGTACCTTGACCTGGTGACCTTAACCTATATTATGCACTCCAGCGACTTTTACGTCAACGTTCAATATATCCTAAAATAAATGGCCTACAGCCACCAAACTTTGCATAGTACTTCTCCTCATTGTACTGATTTGGCACGTACCTTGATCTGGTGACCATGGCCTATATTTTTGGTCCAGTGACTTTGACACATTTTACATCAACTCTCAACTGCTATGAAGTTTACTTAATTAATAACAACATTCTGATTGTGGCTTCTATGACTTTTGCCCACAGCAGGTGCGACGCCGCCTTCTGCGGAATTCTTGTGGAGACATTGCTTCCAATTTTGTGGGGCTTTTACCCGACATTGAGATGAAATGACATCTCAAGCCTTGGCGCCTAATGAAACCAATAGGGTTTATAGGCATGGACGGGCCGACTCGCACAGCTTTGCCTGGGCAGGCTTAGATCCTCTAAGCGGTTTACCAGTACTCGTGTGCGAGTCGGTTTAAGCTCTGCGTGGAAGCATCATGCAGCCCATATATTTCTCCAAGCCCCGATGGGCGGGGGCCGCTTTTTTAAAGGATAAGACTCGTGAAACCTACTGCATTCATTCAAAGCTCCAAACAAAATGTGTGATTTTTTTTTTTTTACTTTGGATGGAAGCAAAGATTGTGTGCGCTCGTTAGAACTCAGCGGTTCTAATGAGGGACCACAATCTATGTTTTTGAACGAGGATAAAGAAATTACACGGACTTGTTAACGAGATGCAGTATGTTTTGCTGCCCAATACTCAACCACTCTGACATCGAGGATAGCTTGAAATCCTCAAAACAGTTCTTCATTGAAAGGTATGCCATTTGTTTGTTTGTTTGAGTTAAGGTTTTACGCCCCACTCAACACAATTAAGGTCACTTTAAATATGTTGCTTCCGATTTTGTAGAACTTAAAAGTTTTACCCGACATAGAGATGAAATGACATCTGAAGCCCTGCCGTCCAAATAAACCGCTAAGGTTTATAACTATGGACACTTTGGCTGGACAGGCGTATAAGAATCTGATATGGGGTTCTGTTGCAGATGAGCGTTTCCAACCCGAGGGTTGGAAACGCCCATCTACAACAGAACACCATTTTGGATTCTTTTTCTTGCACAACACCTCCGGTTAGTTTTGACAGCTCGCACATGTATATTGTTTACAAAATAAAAGTAAAGCGGAAGTAGTTCCGGCAGTTGAATAGAATTGAAGCGCATTTATGTTAGTTGCCTGGGTCGGAACAACAGGGTCAGAACATAAACTTCTATCCCAGGGTAAAATCACGGATTTCCTTATCTGGTGTGCAAGAATATACCTTCTAAGCGGTTTACCAGTACTGATGCTCGGTCTGTTTCAGTTCTGCGCTGAAACAATGCAACGCAATCTATTCCTCCAGGGGATTTATGCCGTAAAGTTGTATCCGATCTTGAATTGGAAAATGAAGTTTGAATTGCTGATCAGAAACGATTTTACAAAAAGAAAGAAAATGTGTCCAGCTATGAGAAAAGGGTCCTAAAATTCTTCGATTTTCGCTTTTAAAATGCGAGTGCACAGCCAACAAATATGGACCAGACGCATGACTACTTGCATGCAACGACTTCAAGGGTATTAAGACAGATACGGTTCTGGCGAATCTGTGCGCATGCGCAGTCTCGCCTAAGCCTTTTCTGATCGCCTTTGTGATAAGTAGCCTTTTCTCAGGAGTTGGATTTTTTTGATTGATTGATTTGAGGTTTAACGTCCCCGCCAACACTATTAAGGTCATTTTGGAGACGTTGCTTCCAATTTTGTGGGACTTTTCCCGACATTGAGATGAAATGATATCTCAATCCCTGCCGTCCAATGAAACCAATAGGGTTTGTAAGCATGGGCGGGCCGACTCGCAGCAGTTTTCCTCGGCAGGCTTAGACCTTCTAAGCGGATTACCAGTACTAATGTGCGGTTGGTATCAGCTCTGCGTGGAAGCATCGTGCAGCCCAATCTATTTCTCCAAGCCCCGATGGGCGGGGGCAGCTCAGAAGTTGGAACAAACCACAGTAGTTAACACTCTGCATGTTGGGTATTTGTTTCGCAGCAGACGACATTTTGAAATATTTTCCTAATTTTCCCAGAAAACGGTATTTGACATCTCATGCAAATTGTCTCCTACAGAGACAATTTGCATGAGCTGTCAAGTCCTCTTTTCTGGGAATAATAAGAAAAATATCAACAATTTGTCGTCTGCTAAATTTGCCTAGAAAGTGCTAAAGGTTAATTAGGGAATATCTCTATTCAAAATTATCATTTGGGGAGGAAAATCGTCGATTTCACGGTCGGAAATTTCGTTTAACGGCGACGCGGCAGCGGGGCCCTAAAACGGAATTTGTGACCCTAAAACCGACAATTTACCTCCCTAAATTTACCCGTCTGATGTCCCCCCTCGGGTGTTAAGACGTATTGGAAGTCTATTCAGTTTTCCCATAGACATTTGACTACTACTATACCCATTTTGAATTAGCTGCACCATTCTCTTCATTCAGCTAAAAACTGATTTCCTAATTGTCAGATCAAAAGATTTCGATTTACCTCTATGTCTTTGATGGCAAGAATGTACAAGAATGGTCACAAAGCATTGTGGAGACAAGTCAATCATGTATGACAACTTTGCTTTGGTCACCTCAAAAACGGTACAGCACATGATGTAAATTTGAACACGTATCATCATGACACAATACATTGACCAATCAATGGTCATCACTGACAAGTGGGTGGGGCTTTTGGTAGCATTACACTAAATACTTGGAGGTACCGGGTTTTATCATTTTGGGGCAGAGCTTTTAGTTGCGTTCTAAATACCAGACTTGCTTCCATTGGATATATATCCCATGTTTTATTTCATTGTGAGAAAATGATAGGTATAAGGGACTAAAATGATGCATGTTTTTATATATATATCAGCAAGCTCAAAGAAATTTTTGCTGATTTTATATGGTCACCCCTCCTTTAAAAATGTTGGTTTTATTTACTCCGTTCTAGCAGGTCAACAAACATGGTTGATTGTAACTTGAAAATGAGCCGGACAACATGTGGATTTTTTCTCATTAACTTGTTGGGCTAGGATGGCTCTATAAACAAGTAAGGTTTGAAAAGTTTTGTATGTGTAGTTTTTGTGGGAGCAGGTAAAAGGTTACTATTGTCGCCTATGGAAAACATTTAGTGGAAAGCTACCTTTTGATCTAGCTTGATCTGGATCACCGGAACGGCTTGGTGAACAAGACAGTATATCGCAGTATTTTTTTGACATTATCCAATTAAAAGTCGCGTTACATATATAAGTGCATTAGAATTTCAGATACCGTTTGAGTTCTCTTTCTTTAAGGTCGATCTTGCAACTGTAATATTCCTCATGGAAGAGCCGCCTGGTGTGAACGGTACCACCGTACACCGTATCACTGTGATGATGGTTATCAAGCGACGGCTGAGAGGCTAGTATGCTCTGGCGATGGAAAGTGGTTTTCCCTTTATCCTACCGGGGTCGCTGATTTCTGTATACGTATGTTGTTTTACCATTGTGTTGATTATCATTACGAAAACACGCATATATAATTTTGACCCCCTTGAACCAAAACTGGGGTTTACAGGGGTAAACCGCAGAGCTAAAAACCGACCCGCACACGAGTACTGGTAAACCGCTAAGAGGATCTAAGCCGGTCCAGGCAAAGCGGTACGAGAGTTGGACCATCCATGCTTACAAACCCTATTGGTTTCATTGGGCCGCAGGGCTTGAGAAGTCATTTCATCTCAATGGCGGGTAAAAGTCCCAGAAAATTGGAAGCAATGTCTCCAAAATGACCTTTACAGTGTTGACGGGGATGTTAAACCCCAAATTAAACAAATAAAACCTTATTTATCTTATTTCTGCTCAAAAATATAGATTGTAGGTACTCGTTAGAACCGCCTCGATGTGGCGGTTCTAACGAGTACCAACAATCTACATGTATATTTTGAGCAGAAATAAGAAATATATCACAATTTTTCATCTTAAATTTTTCATTTTTTTTTTCGGCTCAAAAGGTTACAATGTATTTGTATAGGCGTGTTTTCGTAATGGTGTTGGAGTTTGACGGCACGTCAACCCTCGTGGACCATTTTGTGTCGTCTCCCAGAGAAAGGGAGAAAAGAGATTGTAGAGGGCGTGAAAGGGAAGGGACACGAAGAAAGAAGAAAATAGATGAAAGTGAACAAACAGAAGAAACAAAAGATTTCCCCCTCTTCCCTTACCTGCTGCAAGAACAGCAAGCCTTGTCCAACTGTAAGCCAATATGCACCAACAAATGTATAGTTAGGTGGCTATGTAAATGGACAGAATCAATGTAAGTCTATGGGATTTATTCCGTTAGACACCGAAAATACTTCTTTTCTGTGGCTAAAAGTAGCCGCTTAAGTATCAATCCTGCCAAAAATAGCCACATAAGTATACATCCGTGAGAACGTCCGAGTTGGACGTCCAAGTGACGCAAGATACATGTCACCTTCGCCTCACCCAACCACCCCCTTTGTTTTGTAAATGACAGTACAGGAGGGGAGGGTTCTGGTGTTGTAACCAATCAGTTCCTAGTTTTTTGACCATAACGATCGAAATATATAAACAAATACCCGATAATAGCGAGTTACCAAAGTACTGACGCCATCGTGTACCGGATAGACGCTTACTGAATCAGATAAGGCATCAGGAGCACTTTTTTGTCCGCGCCACACTAAGTTTTTGAATCGTTATCGACAACTCCAGGAGAAAGCGAAAACTTCTGATCTGGTTTCAAAGTGCTTAATACCTGCACAAAATCAAAACAGAATACCAAAGAAACACTTCTCTTTCTCCATAGGCTGACAGCAGCATCATTCCACTTACCCCACCCACTATTCTATACATACAAAAAACATGACACAACCTCAGTTTGACAGATCCTGTGAATTTACACCCAAAACACCAGAGCTTTACACCTGTTTGAAATGTCATGTACACTCAGTCACATGCAAAGAAATAGACAGAAAAGTAAACCACAACCAGTAAACTTTTTCAGGAATCCCCTTTGAAAAAAAACAAAAACTTTTTAGTTCCAAATCTACCTTCGTGAATTCAGAGATGCGGCTGCACATTGAACTTGCACAGCATCCAGACAGCTGAAGTGACAGTTTCGTATTCCATTTCATAAAAGTACAGATACAAAGCAAACAAGCCCACATTGGCAAAAAATATCCACATATCACAATTTTTATGAGCAACCATGCTATTATTGACCCTATTACTATAATATTTTGAAAAACGTCCACCCTCTAATGCGAAACTGATGCCTAAGTTTGCTGAACTCTGTACCACCCTCTAATGCGAAACTGATGCCTAAGTTTGCTGAACTCTGTACTGGTATATTTTTTACGTTTTTTGGCGTTGTCCTTCATTTTCGTTATTCCATTGGTCAATAATAAAACCACAAGCTCGAGGATTTTACCATTTCATTGGTCAATAATTTGCACATTAAATAGTTACAGTCAACAAATACGACAGATACGGAAGTGTCCATTCTCTTCATTTGAACCTAAGAAACATTTCATTTTCTGAACTTCAGAAAAGCTGAATCATTGATATTTTCGTTTCTCGCTTTTAATAGATGTTTTCGTTTTAGCCCATACATCACTACGGGAAAGTTTTAGAGCTGATCCTCTGCCGATTTCTGCGACAAGATTATTTGGAGAAAATTGCAAAAGCTAAATTTTCTATCACAGACTAAGACATTCGGACAGGTTCGGCACATCTCTTTAAACCATATCGTCTTATGGTTGTTTAAATGTCTGCCAAGTAATTTCTAAAGTCCATCAAAAAATGTTACTGATCGACACGAAAAAAAAACAAAAAAAAAAAAAAAACTTTTTTGACATTTGACCTCTAAGTATGACCTTGACCTAGGGGTACCAACCTGAGTTGCGCGCGACACATTGTCTTATGATGGTATATATTTCTGCCATGTGATTTTAAACACTCCATCCAAACATAATAATAAAAAAGATATTGATCGGATATAAAAACAAGAGGGCCCAGAGGGCCCTGGTTCGCTCACCTGATCCAATGTATAACAAGTGGGCCCCGGGCAGGGTCAATTTTGGCCCCTTGGCCCCAGGGCTATAATTTGAACAATCTTGGTAGAGGTCCACAAGATGAAGCTTCATATCGAATATGAAAGACCTGGGCTTTCTGGTTTCAGAGAAGAAGATTTTAAAGGTTTACCCTGCATATAGAAGTCTATGTAAAACAAGATTTTCCCTATATAAGTCTATGTTAAACCAAAGGGCCCCGGAGCAGGGGCATTTTTGGCCCCAGGGCTATAATTTGAACAATCTTGGTAGAGGTCCACTAGCTGAAGCTTCATAACAAATATCAAAGACCTAAGCCTTGTGTTTCAGAGAAGATGATTTTTAAAGATTTTCCCTATATAAGTCTATGTAAAACCAAAGGGCCACATGGCGGAGGCATTTTTGGTCTCAGGGCTATAATTTGAACAAAGCTGAAGCTTCAAAACAAATATCGAAGACCTAAGCCTTGTGGTTTCAAAGAAGAAGATTTTTCAAGATTTTCCCTATATACGTCTATGTAAAACCAAAGGGCCCCGGAGCGGGGGCATTTTTGGCCCCAGGGCTATAATTTGAACAATCTTGGTAGAGGTCCACAAGATGAAGCTTCATACCAAATATCAAAGACCTGGGCCTTGCAGTTTCAGAGAAGAAGATTTTTCAAGATTTTCCCTATATAAGCCTATGTAAAACAAAAGGGCCCTGGTGCAGGGGCATTTTTGACCCCATCACTATAATTTGAATAATCTTGGTAGGGGTCCACTAGATGAAGCTTCATACCAAATATCAAAGACCTGGGCCTTGCGGTTTCAGAGAAGAAGATTTTTCAAGATTTTCCCTATATAAGCCCATGTAAAACCAAAGGGCCCCCGTGTGGGGGGCATTTTTAGCTCCAGCACTATAATTTGAACAATCTTGGTAGGGGTCCACTAGATGAAGCTTCATACCAAATATCAAAGACCTGGGCCTTGCGGTTTCAGAGAAGAAGATTTTTAAAGATTTTCCCTATATAAGCCTATGTAAAACAAAAGGGCCCTGGTGCGGAGGCATTTTTGGCCCCTGCACTATAATTTGAACAATCTTGGTAGGGGTCCACCAGATGAAGCTTCATACCAAATATTAAAGACCTAGGCTTTGCAGTTTCAGAGAAGAAGATTTTTCAAGATTTTCCCTATATAAGCCCATGTAAAACCAAAGGGCCCCCATGCGGGGGCATTTTTAGCTCCAGCACTATAATTTGAACAATCTTGGTAGGGGTCCACTAGATGAAGCTTCATACCAAATATCAAAGACCTGGGCCTTGCGGTTTCAGAGAAGAAGATTTTTCAAGATTTTCCCTATATAAGCCTATGTAAAACCAAAGGGCCCCCGTGCGGGGGCATTTTTGGCCCCAGCACTATAATTTGAACAATCTTGGTAGGGGTCCACTAATTGAAGCTTCATACCAAATATCAAAGACCTGGGCCTTGCGGTTTCAGAGAAGAAGATTTTTTAAGTTTGCGGTGAAAAAAAATCTATTTTTGGCTACTGTGACCTATATGTGCAACGGACCGGAACCATTTGAACAACTTTGAAAGGGGACCACCTAAGGATCATTCCTGTGAAGTTTGGTCAAAATAGGATCAGTGGTTTAGGAGGAGATGTCGTTTGAAGAAAAGTTTACGGACGCACGCACGCACGGACGCACGCACGGACGCACGACGGACGACGGACAAAAAGTGATCCCAAAAGCTCACCTTGTCACTACGTGACAGGTGAGCTAAAAACACACAAAAAACAACACTTTTTGGACCTTTATTTTCTAAGTACATGTATGACCTTGACCGTAGAGCTACCGACCTGCGTCATTCGTGCGACCCATCGTCTCATAATGATTAACAGTGACGTTATTTCGAAACCCATCCAGACATAAGAATGTTTTTGCCCGGACACGAAAAATAACACCTTTTTTACATTTGACCCTTAAGAACGACCTTTACTTTGAAGGAAATGTCCTGGCCCTTGCGCGCGACACATCGTCTCATAACGGTTGTATTTTCCAAACCCATCCTAAAACAAGTAGCCCAAGGGCAACGATCGCTTACCTGGGTCACCGATACAATTAGCCCTGTGGCACTGGAGAAACAAATCTTTTCATGTTTGTACCATACATGAGTGGCAGCCATCTTGGTTATGCGAACTGGGCTTTCGTTCCCCACTTCCCTGAAAGCTGCACTTCAAATTCATTATAAACTGGCCAAGCATTTTCAGAAGATGAAGTCCTTTTTAATGTTGACAGACATTCACTCCTAGTGACTGTGGGCCAAAATAAAAATGACCTTGACCATTGACATTTATATAAAACCTATTTTCAATTCATGAACTACAATTGTTTTTGATAAATGTACTGTCTCAACTTTTCCCATACATAAGCCAGAGGGAACAAATAATTTGATCTTGCCATAAAATAGGACAAGGTACACCCAGGATCATCAATTCAATAACTTGTGCAGGGCTCATATTAAGTGCCTTTTGCTGACTGGTAAGTTTCAAGGTAATCTGACTTATGGTTCTGGAGAGTTTTAAAGGTTTTTACCTTATATGGATATGGCGACCATCTTGGTCATGTGACCAGGACAAATTATATCAACTTTAGTTCCAATGATGCATAGATGTCCAATATAAAACATGACTTCAATTGACCTTGTGATTTATGAGGAGAAGATGTTTGAAATTCTGATGGTCATTCAATCCTTGTGACCTTGAGCCAAGGTCATGGAATGACCTTAACCAAGGTCACGGAATGACCTTGACCTTTGACATTCATGGAGGTTCATATAAGTCCTATTTGCATTTCATAAACTATGATTGTATTGCATGCAAGCAATATGTTACCTTTTTCCCCCATTCAAATGCCTTAGGAACCAAATTTGACCTTGCCATAAAATATGTCAACCCAGGGTCATCATTTATATAATTTTTGTAGGGCTCAAGCCCCTTTTTCTGTCTGCCAAGTTTCAAGGTCATCTAACTTACGGTTATAGAGAAGAAGATTTTTAAAGGGTTTTTACCTTATATGGGCATAGGGGCAATCTTGGTCATGTGACCAGGACAAATTATATCAACTTTAATTACCATGATGTATAGATGTTCTACATAAAATATTACTTCAATTGGCCTTGTGGTTTCTGGGGAGAACATGTTTGAAATTCTGATTGTCATTCAATCCTTGTGACCTTGAGTCAAGGTCATTGAATGACCTTGACCTTTGACATTCATCGCGTTTCATAGTTTCATCAACTATGATTGAATTGTATACAAGCACTTTTTTACCTTTTCCCATTCAAATGCCTTAGGGGCCAAGTTTAACCTTGCCGTGAAATAGATCAAGGTCAACCCAGGGTCATCATTCATATATTTTTTGTGGTGCTCGAGTCCCTTTTGCTGACTGCCAAGTTTCAAAGTCATCTGACTTATGGTTCTTGAGAAGATTATTTAAAGGTTTTTACCATATATGGGCATGACCGCCATCTTGGTCATGTGACCTGGACCAATTATATAAACTTTAGTTCCCGTGAGGCATATATGCTGTATATATAGCATTGCTCCCATTTGCCCAGTGAGAAGAAGATGTTTGATAATCCAAAACTTGTTTACACAGAGGTAACGTGGAAGGTTGGGTCGGTGTGGCATGGCTGGATGGGTGGATAGATGGTTGATAAATTGGATGGGTGGATGGATGGATGGATGGATGGATGGATGGATGGATGGATGGATGGATGGATGGATGTATGTATGTATGTATGTATGTATGTATGTATGTATGTATGTATGTATGTATGTATGTATGTATGTATGTATGTATGTATGTAAGTATGTATGTATGTATGTATGTATGTATGTATGTATGTATGTATGTATGTATGTATGTATGTATGTATGTATGTATGTATGTATGGCGTTTTTATTAGCTTATCTGAGTCGAAGACTCAAAAGGTGAGCTTACAGTATAACAATGGTCCGTCGTCCGTCGTCCGTCCATACTTTTCAGTATAAGATGCGTGAACGTGAGGCCATAAACAGTATACCGTTTGATCCAGTGACACCAGCAACATCACTCCACGCGAAAGCCCTTTCGAAAGTGGGAAAACTTATCCTGGACATATTCTCGGGGTAGCCCATATATGTGCTTTACAGTTCTCGGCTACCTTAAAAACGGTCAACGAACGAACGAACTTAAATTGCTTTCAACTTTAAGGGGGTGGTTGGGTGAGGCATAGGTGACGTGTATCTTACGTTACTGGGGCGTCCAACTGATACTGGCTTACAGTTGGACAAGGCCTTCTGTTGTTGCAGCAGGTAAGGTAGATAGGGAATGTTGTTATTATACCCACTTTTGTTCTGTTAAAAACGGGTATATTATTTTCGTCACGGGTGTTCGTCAGGACGTCCGTCCGTCACAAACCTTGTGAATGCAACTACTTATTTATATCTTGCCCTATGGTCACCAGACTTGAAACACCTATTGCTTAGGAACTGCCGGGGGTCATGGGATGAAGTCAAATTTTCAAGAAAATGTTTGTGAATGCAAACACTTTTTTTTTTATTTTTGCCCTATGGTCACCAACCCCTGGTATACATATTGCTTAGGAACGGCATTATTTAAATGGTGGTAACAAAGCGTTTCCTAACCCCCCCCCCCCACCCCCCCAAAAAAAAAACAAAAAAAAAAAAAAAACGGGCAGCCTGGCAAATAGTACAGGCCCAGATCAGACGCCACAGAACGCGGCGTCTGATCAGGGCCTCAACTGTTTGCTAAAAGTTCATTCATTTTCCAAATAGATTTTGATGACAACACAACCTGACACCCCTAAATTTTGAAATGGACTCTTGCTATATATAAGGGGGAAGATTCCATTTGGTACAAAAAGGGTTAAAGAAATTGTAAAAAAATGACAGACATGTATGGTCATCACAACAGTTCGAAAATTGCTATATTTTTAACTGAAAGAGAGATAATATGAGAATTTCACAAATTCAACCCTGCTTGTGATTTGTTGTATCCGATATTTAGTTGATTAGACACAAAACAGATCATACGCGGAAACGCACTGTTCATGTCTTTGCAAAATATTCGCAGAAATGTATGGGCAAGTGTCAGTTCGTGCGTTTTCTTGCTAAACTCCGATGAATATCATCACGATAACAAGTCCATGAAACGAAGACCCCTCTAAACCCCATTTTATATAGGGAAAAGTGGGGTGTAAGGGGGTAAACATTATCTGCCTTATTTTTGCTCCAAACCATAGATTGTGGGTACTCGTTAGAACCGCCTCATTGAGGCGGTTCTAACGAGCACCCACAATCTATGCCGAAAGCAGAAATTAGAAAGATGTTATCATTTTTATCTAATATATGTAACTTCTGACACCATGTTGGACGCCATTATTTCACACGGCCATGTTTTCCTAATGTGTTTACAGCCGCCATTTTTTTTTTAGCTCATTAGCTTGTGAGGATACCCAGAATGTAGTATAGTTACTACGAAAGTCGACACAGAACCGACCGGACCGTCTTTCTTCGGTATAAGAACGAATCATTTACTCCAAAATCATCGGCCCCGTCCATCGGGGCTTGAAAAAATGGATGGGCTGCATGATGCTTCCACGCAAAGCTGAAACTGACCGCACACGAATACTGGTAAACCGCTTAGAGTATCTAAGCATGCCTAGGTAAAGCGGTGCGAGTCGGACCGGCCATGCTTATAAACCCTATTAGTTTCATTGGGCGACAAGACTTCAGATGTTATTTCATCTCAATGTCGGGTAAAAGTCCAAACAAATCGGAAGCAACGTCTCCAAAATGACCTATACAGTGTTGACGGGGACGTCAAACTACAAATAAATTAAACAAACAAACAAACTCCAAGATCACAGGCGTGATTTCTTTATGCACATATTGTTCTACTTTATTTTTATTTATTTAGTTAGTTAGTTATTTTTGGTTTTAGTTTACGGCCCTTTCAAGATTGTTTCACAAGAGCTGGGCAAAAACCGGAGTACCCGTAGAAAAACCACTTGACCTTCCGTTGCAGTTCTTAGCGTCTCAAATGTGACCCTGACCAGGCTCGATACCCGAGCGGTGAGAGAGTCAGCGCGCTTACCCACTACCAGTTGACCACAGATGCCCATTCTGTTTTATTTAAATATAAAATCAGAAAATCAGCACTCCTCTGAGTAGAAGCATGCATTATAAATATATATTTTGTCTTTTTGACGGGGTCAAAAAAATTTTTTCAGCGAAATCTTGCCCGCATGAAATACCTAATGGTGCTCTATCGCAATCATGCACAGGAAAGGTTGGTACTAGCTGTGAATATACATGTAATGATGGATATCAGAAGAGGGCCGGGTTATCTGTGATCACGTGTCAGACATCAACCAACTGGAGCGTAAATCCACATACACTGTGTACAGGTATGGAAAGTTTGTTTGTTTGATTTGAGGTTTAACGTCCCCGTCAACACTGTAAAGGTCATTTTGGAGACGTTGCTTCCAATTTTGTGGCACTTTTACCCGATCTTGAGGTGAAATGACATCTCAAGCCCTGCCGCCCAGTGAAACCAATAGGGTTTATTAGCATGGGCCGACTCGCACCGCTTTGCCTGGGCAGGCTTAGATCCTCTAAGCGGTTTATTAGTACTCATGTGCGGGTCGGTTTCAGCTCTGCGTGGAAGCATCATGCAGCCCATCTATTTCTTCAAACCCCGATGGGCGGGGGCCTAACAGGTATGGAAAGAATGGTCAGGATGAATGTTCGTGCTTATGCACGTGCAACCTATGCCCAGAATACAGTCGAACTTTAATGGCTCCAACTCGTCTGGGGCCATAATTGGTTTTTTTTTTTTTTTTGGCAGTGCACTGAGGGCAAGGTTGGAGCATAGTAGGGATATCTTATCGATTTCTTTAGAATAAAGACATTTCGTGTGTACTCTTTTGAATCGTCTCGAGGGTATTCTATTGAGTACACAATATACATTTACAAGATAAAATTAGACAATTCTCACTAAATTGTCTCAACTGTATTCAATACCTCCAGTTATGGGAATTTTTCCAAGTGCTTCAAGAACGACATCACGAAAACACGCCTATATGATTTTGACCATCTTGAACCCCACTTTTATATAGTAAAACTAGGGTTTACAGGGGTAAACCTTATTTTTCTTATTTCTGCTCTAAAATATAGACTGTGGGTACTCGTAAGAACCGCCTCGATGAGGCGGTTCTAACGAGTTCCTACAATCTATATTTTGAGCAGAAATAAGAAAAATATCACAATTTTTCATTTTAAAACTTTCATTTTTTCGGCGATACAGGTTACAATGTATTTGTATAGGCGCGTTTTCGTAATGGAGGTCGAAACAGTCGTGGTAATAGAGCCATCAGTCTTCGAGCTATCGAAGTTATGAATTGATTTCTTAGGAAATGCCGCGGTCGAAGACCACGACCATTACAGGCTGACTGTCAAAGCCAGTTGAAGACGCCAAAAACAATTTCGTTTGATTTTTTTTTTTTTTTTTTTTTTTGGCGTTAAACTTTAATAGTTTCAGTTGGGATCAAGAATTCGTATATTTTATACAAGTTAAAGACATGAAAACAACTTACTTTCAATTTCTGGCATGATATTGTAATAGCTTAGTCGGAATTAAAATGAAAAAAAAAGTTGGACATTACTGTACACATGTACACACGTTTGTTAGTTTTGTTAGTTCCTCGGATGGTAACGGTCACGGGATTCCACTATTACATTTACATGGGCTTGTTTGTTTCTTTTGGGGTTTAAAGGCCCAGGTCAAATCTTTCACCAGAAACTAACAATTTCCCGTCTAACCTTGAAGTCAGCAGAAGGGAGACAAGGACTGTTATCAACCTCTACCAAAGAATGTTGCCGAACCGGCCGATCTCGAGCCCGCGACCTCCTTGTTACGCGCATCCAACTGAACTAGCAACATTTACTAGTGATGATCTGGTGAAGATTTGCAAAGGATTTACAAAAGGACCGAAAACTTTCATTCTATTATACTCTTGCTGAATAACGATATTATAGTAATAATACCAAAGACAATAAATAAATAAATTATTTAAATATATAAATAATTAAATAAAGGTAACGTGTTATTTGTCATTAGAGTTAAATCTTGAAAACGGCGTGAAAATCTCGTGGTAGAGGCCATTTGCTCCGTAATTTTCTGATCTTTGGACATTTAGCATTATGATCTTTGTCCGTTAAATGAACGCCCTATGGGTCTCTTCCAAAGAAAAAATGGCTTTTAGAATACATAGACGTGCTCATTTGAGCCACCTTCATATATGAAACATATATATTGAAAACTAATCTGAAAAAGAACGCATTAACCCATTGTATACTAGTGGACTCTTTCACTAAGTCCGTTTGTCATATAAGGGGTGTCAGGCCTATTTTTTTTTTTTCGTTTTTATTTTATTTTTTACGGAAAATTCTATTAGGTAATAGTTCATGCCCAGATCAGACGCCGCGTTTTCGGCCTGCACTATTTGCCAAGGTACCAAGGGTGGGTTAAAGAGCTATAAAGAATAAGGTAGAGCCATCGCTGTTTCAACGATTTAACGGCGTGGGCCTGCGGGGATAACTTTGTCTTTCGAACCGTGTTTGCCTATGTGATAATTTTTGTTTTCTTCTGGCTAGATGGAAACCAGTGCCCTTACGAAGTAGCCCATGGCGACCTAGATCTTTCCTGTAGAAGACACCCGGGGGATTCATGCTCATTCAAATGTCGGTATGGCTACCTTCCTTCACAGCTTATACCGGTATTATGTGATTCAACACTTTCATGGAGTCAGTCACTTCAGTTTGGTTGTAAAGGTAAGAGCAGCGATATCTACTTAAAGCACCGAGAATGCTGACCGGATAGTTAAAGAATTTTGGTATTAATACTGAAATCTAAAAAAAAAAACACACAAAAAATGAGTTTTGATTCTTTTATGCGTCTTCTGTTGACTATTTTCACAAAAAACATCCATTGTTTGTCCCCCGTAAACCCCACTTTTATATGGTAAAACTGGGTTGAACAGGGGTATACATTATTTTTCTTACATTATTTTTCTTCTTTCTGGCTAAAAACAAATGGTGGGTACTCGTTAGAACCGCATCGCCGAGGTGGTTCTAACGATTTTCCGGACTCATAGTTTGTGAGCAGAAATACAAAATAGCCTTTTTATCTGTTTTATATATATATATTCTTGAATAGTTGTGTTCATCCGCCTTAAAGCCATTCACCGGGGTCTTTAATAATTTGATATCATTTTAAATAGAAGTAAAGGCAATGACCCAGGAACTCGCCAGAGACACCAAGGGGTAAGAAACACAAGCATTAAATTATTAGAACCTAATGGAAACATCAATAGCGGAAAGCCCAAAGGACAGTTACTTTCCCACAAAATGGCCAATTGGCTATCATAAACAACAACAAAAAAAAAAATATATATATATATATATATATATATATATATATATATATATATATATATATATATATATATATATATATATATATATATATATATATATATATATATATATATATGAAAATCAAAGTTATATATATATATAAAAGCGATAGACAAACCCAAAGACAAACGATAACAAAAATAAACTGCGACAGAAGAACCGCCTTGGAACGGTCAGTGAAAATGCTTTTACACCAGGCGAACCGGGTTACGCAGACTGTTTGTTACGCTTTACATTTATTATCTCATTTTAACAACACTTTTGTAAGTTTGAGGCCTTTCAGCAACAGCAAGGACCTTTACATTAGACTGAAGCGTGTTCTTTTTTCAAAATGGAGTTTCTGAAGTGAACTTTCCCATCTGAAATGAAATCAAGTTGGACATGCCCGATCTTGCAAAATGGGAGTTGAGTGAGAATCCTTAATACGATTGCAAACACTAAAACAGTGTAGATTTGGCCTTCTCACTACCAATTATTTCAAAGATCTGAATAACAATCAAGTTTCTTTTATCTGAAATATTCTGACAATCCAAAGTTTCACCTTACTAGACCACTTGTCAGTGATGACCACTGATTGGTCAATGTACCACCAACAGCACCAAAATATTGTATCATGCTGAAAGTTACATCAGGCACTGTACAGTTTTGAGGTCATACTTGACTGACTTGTTTTCAGAGTATTTTGTGACAAATTGCGTACGTTCATGCCATCAAAGGCTCAAAACTTTGATCTGACAATTTGGATTTTTTTAATGGTTAAATGAAGTGGATGTTGCAGCTGAAACAAAATGAGTAGTATGGACCGTCTCATCTGTAGCTACACTGTTTGCATAGGTATCTGTGCTAGTCTACAGGTCGAAATGGATACTCTTAGCGATAAGAATCCATCAACTCTTATGTTGTCTTGCGATACAAGCTGGCTTTAATATTTATTTGTCCCTCGATGTTCGATTCCCAGCCAGGCCATGGCTGAGGAATCGGTTGCAGAAAACTTCAGACATGGCCCAGCCGATAATCAACATGGGTCACGAGGGTGACAAGCAAACACTCTACCGTGACTCTAGTGTGATATGTACCTGTACCCTGTGGCAAGAGACCCGCGTTTTTTATCTTCAAATGTACGATCGACTACAATTAATAAAAATCAAAAATGAGTTCCTTTAAGAGCAATGAAAACATTCATAAGAAAGAAGATGGGTCATACTTAACCCTTAAGAAGCCATGCAGTCATATCTGTGGCCGTCTACTTGGTTGGAGCAGAGAGCAGTTTGATTAGGGTCCACACTGGTTGGAGCAGGGAGCAGTTTGATTAGGGTCCACTCTGTATGCCTGTGCAAATAGTGTGGCCCCAGATCAGTATGCTCCGCCAGTCTGATCATGCCTATATGCCAAAAATATGTTCAAAATGTTTGCAAGAAGATACAACATTTTCCGATGCAGCTTTCGGGCATCATCAGGGTTAAATGCTAAGCAAACCATTTTAATTAGTTTTTTTTTTAATTTCTACAGAAATACGAATGTCTTCAGCTGAAATTTGCTTTTATCTATATTTAAGGGTTTTAAGGTAATGTGTGAGCAGAAATACGAAAAAAGCCTTTTTATCTGATTTCTTTTTCAATTATCTTGACTAGTTGTGTTCATCCGCCTTGAAGCCATTCACCGGGGTCCTTAACCCTTTTTGTACCGAATGGAATCGTCCTCTTTATATATAGCCCATTTCAAAATTTAGGGGCGTCGGGTTTTGTTTTCTTCAAAATTTATAAGGAAAATGGCTGAACTTTTTTGCAAACAGTGTAGGCCCTGATCAGACGCCGCGTTCTGCGGCGTCTGATCTGGGTATGCACTGTTTGCCAACTACCCATTTTGGGGTTTCCAGTACTGAATGGGTTAATAATTTGATAGCATTTAAAATCAGGGTGACGTTGACTGTTTGTTACGCGTTATATTATTATCTCATTTTAACAACACATCTGTAAGCTGGGGTCCTTTCAGCATCAACAAGGAACTTCTTATTAGAATGTTTTTTGTTCTTTTTTCAAACGGAGATTCTTAATACAGTTCATTAATTTCTCTCATCATTACGATAACACAACCGTGCGACATAGTGCATTTTTCCACATCTCCAAAATGGCCATTTTTCTGATACAAATTCGTGATATTTTTCTTATAAATACTGCATAGGTTGTGGGTGCTCGTTAGAACCGCCTCAATGAGGCGGTTCTAACGAGTACCCACAACCTTTATCTTGGAGCAAAAATAAGAACATTAATGTATACCCCCGTATACCACAGTTTTCTCTACATAAAGTGGGGTATAAGGGGGTCTTCATTTCACGGACTTGTTCACGTGACCGTATTTTCTAGTACGTTGGGATCATTGATTCCACTGTGGATTTTGAAGCTATTTAAGGGTCACTGATGGGGCCTAACTGCCGAAAATAGCTAGGCTGATCCAGAAAAAAACAACGTATACACTTCACAGTTTTAAGGCCTTCTCTGTTGTTCTTAACCCATTGTAGGCGGGAAACCCCTGAAGGGGTACCTTGGCAAACAGTGCAGGCCCAGATCAGACGCCGCAGAACGCGGCATCTGATCTGGACCTGCACTGTTTGCTAACAGAGTTGCTAACAGAATTTCCGTCAAAAAATAGAATAAGAACAGAAGTATGTGCCTACCACCCCTTAGATGACACTTGTCCAACATATAGCAATGGAAGAGTCCACTAGTATACAATGGGTTAAATTGCTTTCAAATCCGGGATAACATTTTTACGGAACATGCTAGGAGTACATAAATATGTGGCGTTATGACAAAACTTGTATTAGCCTTATTTTCTTTCCTTTTTTTCAATTCAAGAAATTCTGTGCCCGGCTACTGTGGAAAATGGTTACATCAAGGCATTATGTACAAGGAAGTTTCAAGAATCGTGTCATTATTATGGATGCAACGAAGGATTCATCAAATCGCCATCAAGCCCACTTATTCAGTGTAACGCTTCAGGGCACTGGGAGTGGCACTGGACCCAGGGAAAGCTATTATGTACAAGTGAGCCATTTAAGCCTTATACAGATACACTGAACTTAAACTGCTTGTTTATTGCACAATCGATCCATGCACATGACTCATCTGACCAAAATTTCATGCTTAAATGATAATTTAACCAAATGTTTTATAGCTACTGGCACCAGCTATCTTCAATCAACAGATGGCAGGACGACTACTTTTATTCACAAATTTGTCAGTTCCGTTCTAAACGTTTGATCTTAAAATACTTATTTTTCCACTTAGAAAAAACGTTTGAAACTTGTATTTTAATTAAAATTTGATGCAGATTTTTATTTTCACCTCGGTTTTCTACTAATTAATTTACTTCTTCAATTAAGCAATTTTAGTATAGGCCAGGCTAATTAACTGTCTTATCAGCATTACATATGGACTGCGTAACGTAGCATCATATTACTGGTCTCTCTGGGGCCACAGTCATACGAAACATGCGGAAATGCCGCCGACTTTGATATAACTTTATTAGTCGGGAAGGGGGGGGGGCAATTTCTCTAAGAGAAAAACACGACATGAGTAAAATCGTTATATTCTGACCACCTGTGTGACTGTTCAATGGTGTAGCAGAATTACGACCTCTAAGATAGAAGCGAAGGCAATAATCAATAAGACCACTTTTGTGCATTCCAAAGAGCGGTCTCTTATAGAGGACAATGGATGTAGAAACCACAAAGTATAACTTCAACATTTTAAATATGCTTAAATATTCCTTTACTAGCAGAATAACGGCCCCAATAAGTGCCTTTAAGACCACTTTTGAACAGTCCAAAAGTGGTCCCTTATAGAGGACACTGGATGAAGAAACGACTCAGAGGACACTGGGTGTAGAAACAACAAAGAAAGAATAACGGAAACATGTTACAAGTGCTTTTAAAAGCAGAATATGTCTTAATTTTGTCTGCTCTTAAAAGTGGAATTTTACTGTATCAAGTGCAGATGTGATACACGTACCAGTAGTGCATCTAGGGTGAGAAAGCAATACATGCATGATTCGCCTCAGACCGATGATCTCGACGGCTTCGTAATGATCGATGACAACAATTTGTCCACCGGCATTGATTCCCAATTGTTGACAAGCAGGGTCTCGAACGACCCCGCTTTTTTCGATTTTAGATCGAAAGGCTTACATGTATGCAAACTAAACGTGAGGCATATTTTACCAAAGATAGACGAACTCCGACTGATATTCTCACACGATGATTCGCCCTATATATTTGGTATTTGTGAATCCTTTTTAGGGACACAACATCCCGACAGTCTGATTTCAATTGATGGTTTCAATTTTTATCGAAAAGACCGTTCCGAAACGCAACATAAGACGGGCGGGGACTAGTTTTTCTACTTTAGACAATCGCTAAATATTGAGCGTCGCATCTAATATTGAAACTATTTGGGTAGAGATATGTCTTTCGAATTGCAAGCCATTTCTTTTGTGTACGGGCTACCGACCACCAAGTGCATGTTCCGAGTGGATTGACTTATTTGAAAATAAACTCTCAATTGCTATTACAACTGGTTTAGAATTCTTACTGATAGGTGAATTTAATATCGATCTCCAAGCATGTTCAAACAGCAAATGGCTTAATTTGATTCAGCTTTTCGATCTCACCCAGCTTGTTAAAGAACCTACTCGCGTTACGGAACGTTCTTCTTCCATCATCGACCACGCTTACTTGTCTGACTTGGCAAATATAACTGAATGTTTTGTGCCCCCATATGCAATTAGCGATCATTTTTCTATTTGATTTACAAGAAAGGTCAACTCTAAAGTCCCTACACGTACACATAAAGTCTTCCTATCGATGTTTTAAGACTTTTAATGAAATCAACTTTTTAGATGATCTCCGCTACCATCCATCTAACTTACAAAATAACACAGAAACAATCGACGATAACTTTTCAGAGTTTCACACTACTATCGTGAAGCTATTAGATAAGCATGCACATATAAAGACACGTAGAGTTAAATTAAACCGCCTTCCGGCATGGTATACCTCTGAAATCGGCCAAACACAAATAGCTTGAGACAAATGTAAACGCATTAAAATATGGGCCTAATATAAACTTATTCGAAATAAAACCAGAAATCTAATTCGTAACACAAAACGTCAATATTTCAGAAATTCGATTGAAAATCCCAAGGATACGAGTGCCATATGGCGTCATTTGAGAGCAGTAAATAAGGGTTCATCCTCATCGGACAATGTACAACCAGATAAGCTGACTATCGATGGAGAATCTTTTACTGATTCCAAAACAGTCGCAATAAACTTTAACGAATTTTTCTTGTCAATAGCAGAAATCTTAAGTGGTGAAAATACAGACTCAAGTGAGTTGAATGTTAGCAAACTCAGATCATTTATAAATGAAATGGTCCCCGATGATGTTAAATTCAGGATTCCTCTTATAACAACTGATCAGGTTTTGTCGTATATTAACTTTTTAGATGCGTCTAAAGCAACTGGCCTTGACGGTATCGGCCCAAAGATAATCAAACTGGCTGCAGACTTCTTGTCTCTTTTTTATAGCTACCCTAATTAATAAAAGTATGCGTTCTGGAATTTTTTCTAGTCAACTTAAATGTGCCAGAGTCTTTCCTGTTTTCAAAGGGGGCTCAAAGTCCGACCCCTCAAATTACCGTCAGATCTCGATATTACCAACTTTATCTAAAATATTTGAAAAACATGTAAATAAGCATTTGATGAACTATCTAAATAAATATCAATTGATCCATGAAAGTCAGTATGGTTTCCGTAGAAAAAAATAATTGGCAGACATTGCTTACAAAACTTTTAGATCAGTGGACGTCCAACATAGACAGATGTGATTTAGTAGGCTCCATGTTTATAGACTTCCGGAAAGCATTCGACATAGTGGATCACTCATTATTATTAAATAGATTCTCACTCTATAAATTAAATGAACTGTCTCTGCAGTGGTTTAGTTCCTATTTGTTAAACCGTAAGCAGGCGGTCGCTAATGGTCAAGGTTATTTCGATTATACAGAAATCAAATCAGGTGTACCTCAGGGGTCTATTCTTGGTCCCACTCTATTTTCATTATTTATTAATGACCTCCCTCTTTTCACTAAATACTGGTTCTGCGACTCCTATGCAGATGACGCCACGTTGCATACACATAGTAACAGCCTAGCAATCATAGAAAATAACTTACAAACAGACGGAAATATGGCTAAAAACTGGGACAAAGAAAATAAAATGCTTATACATTATACTAAAACAACATGCATGATCACTGGGACAACACAAAGTCTGCATAATTCACCCCTATTAAAAACAATTGATGGCCACGACATTGCAAATGTATCGCAACAAAAACTGCTGGGTCTGCTGATCGACAATAAGCTTACTTGGTCGGCCCATATAGACAGACAATATCTGCTCTCTGCTTTCATCTAAAATATCCCTCCTAAGACAATTGTCTGTTTATGTTTCAACTGATGTTTTAAAGAAGTTTTATCAGAGTTATATATTGCCTATTATCGACTATGGGTCCATCACGTGGGCAGGAACATCAGCAGCAAACCTGGATCGGATACTAAAATTACAAAAACGCGCAGCCAGAATCATTTTACACGCAGGTTTTAACACACCATTCTCAACTTTGTTTACAGAACTAGATTGGCAACCAGTTCACAAACGACTGAAATGCAATAAAGCCGTTTTTATATTCAAATCTCTGAATGGTTTAACGCCGGAATATATCACATCGTTGTTAAAACCAGCAGCAGAAACTCACGATCGCCATCTAAGATCATAGGTCAAAGGCACACTGGCGGTTCCTAGATCACGTACCTCCTAATATGATCGTTCTTGTTCATTCACAGCACCGAGACTATCGAACTCACTTCCTATCTCACTAAGATATTCATCATCTTTGAATGCTTTTAAGGCAATTTTTACAAATGCACTTTGTCTTATTGTTTTTACTGGGGCGATACTGTTGCAAACATATCAACTCCCATTTTAGGTGAAATGATGCATGTCCATCTCTTAACCTGTAATAGAATTTTAACGCGCCCTCGGCTTTTTTATCAACAAGATATCTTATCGTATAATATTTTAACGAGAAGTTGTGATACAAATTACTACGTAATTCAACCAAACAATGTGATAGATTTGCCCATGTTTATTTTCTTTGTACTTGTATTAATGTGTTACAGAGGACCACATGGTAGACTAGCCATATGGCTTAACGTGTTTTACCCTCTTTTAATAATATAAAATAATAATAATAATAATAATGTACGGGCCACTAGACGGATACGATCTTTCCATGTGTAAAACGCTTGTCCCCTGCCACTTACGACCAAAAGGGATTGCAATGTGACACCTGTAACATGTGGTATCACGCACCCTGTCAAAGAGAAGGTCAGCCACTATATGACTACCTCTCAAATTCAAGCTGTTCATGGCAGTGTACTTAGTGCAAAATAGAAATGAAGGCAATGATCAGGAATCGATACAATAGACCCACAGCTCCCATCAGTGACATCAAAGGGAAAGAAACACAAACATGAAACAACCAAACCCAAATGGAAACATCAATAGTGGAAAGCCAAAAGGACAGTTACTTCCCCGCAAAATGGCCAGTTGACTATCCTAAACAAAATAATACAAGGGACACCCCCCCCCCTACACACACACACCAAAGACAAACTATAAAAAATACACCGCGACAAAAGAACCGCATTGGACGGTCAGTTAAACAACGAACTCCTCTGGAGGGGGGTGGGGGGCGTGGCTTAAATCGATTTCCTCGCCCTTACCTCCGTCGCGATTTAGACAAATATTTTTTTCAGTCCGTATGAATGCCTTCTGACCACAGAGATGAAACAACGGCGAGGACTCGACAGTAATAGACCACTGAAATGCTGGAGCAAAATAAAACTAGCAGTCAGACTCCGATGGGCCCGAGCAGAGACAGAGCATCAGGCATCAACCAACATCACACAAAATTAAATTTGTGCAACTCTACAAATTATTCTCTTGGAACCACACATAATCTTAACAAATATGCTCTGAGAATCCATACAGCACACTTGACTCCTGTCAAGAGACAGATTTTTACCCTGCACTTACATCAACGCCGTCGAAAACATCGTTCATCAAAGTCTTTTAATACCTGCGATTTACTAAAAGTAGCGCTGATAAACTTCCAGTCAATAAGGGAGAAAAAATAACAGTTTTCACCTTTGTTAATGCCCACAAATCTGATATTATTGTTGGCACAGAAACCTGTCTCAAACCCGACATGTACGACAGTGATTTTTTCCTCCTGAGCTTAGCTCAACAGTACAGAGACGCTATCACATTGATCAAAAGGGAGGTGGAGTTATTATACTTGTTAATTTATGGGTCCAGCTTAAGCTTACTAGATCTGGTTCAGTTCTGACTGGCGCATACTGCAAACCTCAATGAATTGACCAACCAAGTTTTGAAGAAATAAATACATCTCTTCAGTTAGCAGTACAAACTGGAGTCATTTGGGTACTTGAGGACTTCAAACTCCCTAAGGTTGACTGGGGGAATTTCAAGCCTACAACAGACATCCTGAGTCTACAGGGACTGCCTGGAAACCCGGAGTGACCGCCTGTTTGATCAAACTGTGAACTCACTAACACGAGTTCAAAACATCTTAGACCTTTTCCTTACTACACTTTTACACTCTCGCGGACAATATCTCTGTTTATCCTGGTCTTTCACACCATGACATTGTTAAATCACTTACCCAGAAGTCAGTGCAGGCCTTGTTTGGCGCTGGAACTCCGATCTTTCCTTCAGACCCAGCCGTTACCCTAAAATGCCTGATATCAGCATTTCGACTGAAGGCACTGACAAGCTGTTTAAAGGCTTAACCCCCACAAGGCTGCAGGCCCAGATAAACTAAAGCCCATTGTCCTCCAGACCCTACAAAGAGAGATGTCCCCAATCCTGCAGCTGAGCTTCCTGAAATTCCTGAATAAGGGAAAGTTACCAAACATTTGGAAAAAGGCTAGTGTATCACCAATTTTCAAGAAAGGCGACAAAGCTGATCCTTCTAACTGTAGGCCCATCTCACCGAACTGTGTCCTATGTAAGGTTCTAGAACACATAGTTGCTTCTTGTCTTTCTAAACACTTCACTGAACTGAACATTCTATTTGAACTCCAACATGGCTTCCGAGAAAAGGGATCCTGTGAGACGCAACCCATCATGTTGATTGACGAATTGTCTAAAACCATGCAGATGGGCAAACAGACCGATTTGATGCTTTTAGATTTTAGCAAGGCTTTGACAAAGTTGCCCACGAAGAACTTATTCTAAACTAGAGCTGTCAGTGAAACTGACTATAGGGCCCCGGCAGTGCCATCATATGAGTTACATTTTTTCAAAGGACCATAACTCTTAGATTATTGTAGCTAGAGTTACGTAACTTGCCATGTAATTGTGTAAATGATATTGTGACCTTATATCTAAAGTTTGAAGTTGATGCATTTGACGGTTTGTAAGTTATGAATAAAAAACGAAAGGGTATTACCATATGGCAACTGTCAATAACTTCATCTTCATTTTCATTTGCAGTACAAAAGATGATTTTAATTTCATATTATCCATAAAGATGAAAACAAAAGACGAAAAAGCTGATTTTTTTTTGTTTTTCAAAAGGCAATAACTCTCAGAGTATTATAGCTAGAGTTCAGTAATTTGCCACGAAATTGTTTAATGTTGTTGTGATCTTACGTTTAAAGGTTGAAAATGATGCGTTTGAAGGTTTGTTTCATGATTGTGTTTCTTTCCCTTTGGTGTCTCTGATGAGAGCTGTGGGTTGATTGTATTGATTCCTGATCATTGTCTCCACTTCTATTTTGTAAGTTATAAAAAAAAAAACATGACGGCCCCCGCCCATAGGGGCTTGAAGAAATATATGAGCTGCATGATGCTTCCACGCAGAGCTGAATCCGGCCCGCACACTAGTACTGGTGAACCTCTTAGAGTATCTAAGCCTGTCTAGGAACCGCGGTGCGAGGCGGACCGTCCATGCTAATAAACCCTATCGGTTTCATTGGGCGACAGGGCCTGAGATGTCATTTCATCTCAATGTCGGGTAAAAGTCCCACAAAATTGGAAGCAACGTCTCCAAAATGACCTATACAGTGTTGACGGGGACGTTAAACCTCAAATCAAACAAACAAAAAAAAAAAACATGACAAATGTTGGTGGACAGACGGTCAGATGGACAGACAGATGGATGGACAGTTGGATGGACGGATGGACGGACAGACAGACAGGGCGTTACTATAGGGAAACTGTCAATAACTATAGAAAGTTTCATTTGAATATCTATAGCGGTTTTAAAATAAAGATGAAAAAAGACGAAAAAAGCTGAATTATTAAGTTTTTAAAAGGCCATAACACTAAGAGTATTGAAGCTACAGTTACGTTACTCGCCATAAAATTATGTAATGATAATAAAACCATATATTGAAAGTTTGAAGTTGATAGGTTTTTCTTAAGTTATTAAGAAAAAATATGAAAATGTGGACATTTTTTTAGTTTTTCAATGGGTCATATCTCTGAGAGTATTGTAGCTAGAGTTACGTAACTTGCCATGAAATTGTGTAATGATATTATGATAATATATTTAAAGTTTGAAGTTGATGCGTCTGGCGGTTTGTAAGTTATTAAGAAAAAAAAACATAAAAAATGTGGACGGACAGACAGACAGACAGACGGACAGACAGGGTGATTCCTATAGGGCACCCACAAATAAATTTGCGGGGCCCTAATTACGTCACTATGGCATAAGAGGAGACACCCTAAAGTGGATTAAGGACATTTTAGACAATCAGTGGTAATTACTGGGGAAAGCTCAGAAAACATCCTAGTCTTCTCTGGCGTCCCACAAGGCTCTGTTCTTGGACCAACCCTCTTCTTGGCTTACATTCATGACCTGCCTGAGCAGGTCAAATCACGAGTTAGACTGTTTGCGGATGATATTCTTCCCGCCCTGGCGCAGTTCAGCAATGCTGTTAGCCTGGTGGTCCATGTTTCTCCTTAAAAATCCCAATTCTGTTTTTATCTTTTAACTATAGTAACAACACTTTTCGCACTGTACAAACTCTTAGATAGATGGATAGATAGTAGATAGATAGATAGATAGATAGATAGATAGATAGATAGATAGATAGATAGATAGATAGATAGATAGATAGATAAGATAGATAGATAGATAGATAGATAGATAGATAGATAGATAGATAGATAGATAGATAGATAGATAGATAGATGCGAAAAAGAGTTTTCGCGCATTTGCCATCAGAGAAGTCTAAAACCAGACTGTACACAGACCTTGTCAGGCTACATCCTTCCCTCTGTGTATGAAGCAGCTTTGGAATAAGGATCATCCATATATCTGATTAGACTGCGCGGATGCGCAGTCTGATCAGATTGTTCGCTGACCGAGGCTGATCAGAGTGTTCGCTAGCCACAATGCTCGAATGTCCCTTTTCACATGACACGGCCCATATCGTCATTTGTAACATATTGAAAACGCCCATATGAGATAGTTTTGTATTTCATGGCTCTGAAATCAACATTTTCCTGATGAAAGTCGTTGAATTTTTCCTAAAATAGTCTTTTAACTTAGCTTGTGTATGTATGCAAGTAAGAACTACATCATCGGGGCAGTCCTAACGAGTACTGTTTTACAAAAATACTGTATATCACACGGTTTTCATGGTGAGCTATTGTGATTGGTTAATATCCGTCGTCCGTCGTGTGGCGTCAACACTCTTGCTTTAAATGCAAACCGCACCTTACCTCAAAGGCTAATTGCATTTATCTCGTATGATTGTTACCTACGTGGCTACCTACAAAAATAGCTAAAATCCATTCCGATGGACAAGATGGCCGCCAGACCTAACAAACAGAAAATATCGAAAAAAAAAAAAGATCAATAAACGACACCAGAGCCAATTTGATTCAAACTTCATAGAGGTGTTGTTTAAGTGACCCTCTACAGAAATAGCTAAAGTTAATAAAATAGCCGCCAGACCTAAAACAAATGAAAAAAAAAAGGGGGAAAAAGAAAAAGAAACTGTTAATGACAATTCTTAAACCTTTGGTCCAATTTTGCTTAGGTGACCCTCTTCCAGTTTAGATAACACGTTTCTGCTCAAATTAACAAGGTGGGTATTAGAAATAAAAACAGAAAAAAAAACACGCACACAACTTGCCTTTCATTGTAGTGCAGTCCTTTGGGATCATTGTGTAGTTTTGAAAATATTTGAGATCACTGATGAGGCCCGACTGGCCAAAACTAGCGTCTCTGGCCCAGAAAAACTTGTACAATCCATACTTTTCAATTCTATGGCGTATCCCTTGCTTCCAAAGGATGACCCTTTTAATGAACATATTTAATTGACAACCCCTCTTATGCCTTTGGTCCAATTTCATTCAAATTTCAATGGAATATTGCTAGGCTGACTCTCTTCCAAATTAGCTGAAAAGGTTTCGCTCTGATGAAAGATGAAGCCACCAGAGTTAAAAATGAAAAACCTTCATATGGAAACTTCTCATTGGTTTTACTGCCCTTTGAAGATTATTTGGGCCCCGTCAAGCGATTTTGGTACTTATCGCCTATGCCTTCGCTGCTCCCTCATACAAGCAGTGAATCAAGAAGAACCTTCAGACAGAAAGCCATATCCCTGGCCCCTCTGAATGGCTGGGCATGCGCAGTTAAAATTTGTCATGACGGAATGTTCGAAGACACAAATTCGCTTGGCGGGGCTCAATTCACGTATTTCGAGCCAGTTGTTAATCAGAAGTAAGCGAAAACCAGGGTACCCGGAGACTCATAATCCTTGATTTTTTTATCAAATTGCATATAAACTGCACAGGGATGTTGCTTAAGTGTCCATCTACCAAAAAAGTTAAAAGAGTTCCACTCCAAACAACAAAATAGAAGTGAAGGCAATGATCAGGAATCGATACAATTACCAAACACCTCCCATCATAGACACCAAAGAGACAGAAACACGAATATAAAAATAACTAGACCCTAATAAAAATACCACAAGCGGAAAACCAAAAAGGGCAGTTACATTTCCACAAAAAGGCCCAAGGGCTATCCAAATATGTACATGCAAAGACGTACTATAACAAAAATAAATCGCGGTAGAAGAACCGCCCTGGAACAGTCAGTAAAGATGGCCACCAGAGCTTGAATTAGAGAAACCTTCAGACGACTATCCCGCCTATACCTTTGGTCAAATTTCTTTCAATTGCAGAGCATAAAATGAAAAAAAAAATGAAATGACAATTTCGTCTACACCTTTGGTCTAATTCCATTCAAAGTTCACAGGAATGTTGCTTAGGTGAGCCTAGATCTGCACCAATCAACGAAATGTGCTGTTAGTGCTAAAAATATTTTTTATTTAAATGAGAACTCCTCCTATACGTTTTGTTCAGTCTTCACACGTAGGTTGCTTAGGCGACCTTCTAACAAAATATTTTGTCTTCAATGAGCAAAATGGCTTGCAGACTTTAAAGTAGAAAAATCTTTAAATGAAAAATTTCTCCTTAAACTCTTAAGCCAATTTCATTCAAACTTCGGCAGAATGTTACATAGATGTATATATCAATCTAAGTGCAACAGTTTTACTTCATGGAATAAAATGACTGTCGGTGATCCAAATCACAGGCACTCGTTTCACACAATAAAACACCACCCTGGTATCCTCTCAGAGCTACTCGTTTCATACAATATGAACCAAGAGGATACTAGGGTGACAGTTCATATTGTATGACCGGTTTGGCATTTTCATTTCAAATAGTTATCATGAAAAGTTCATAACTCGTCGCAATGTCTCAGATTGCTAAGCAAATCAGTGAAATGAACATCTCTTTAAACCCCACGTTATACAGAGAAAACTGCGGTTTATAGGGGTATACGTTGTTTCTTTATTTGTACAAAACAAATAAATTGTGGGTACTCTTTAGTAGTGCCTCAATGATGCGGTTTTACGGTTCATTTTTGCCATGGTTTGTCTTTGAGTGTGGTTATTATCATATTTTCGTTTTGGATAGCCGATTGGCCATTTTGTGGGAAAGTAACAGTCCTTTTGGCTTTCCGCTGTTGAATTTTCGATTTGAGTATACTTAGTTCTAGTTCATGTTTGTGTTTCTTTCTCTTTGGTGTCTCTGATGGGAGCTGTGGGTTTATTATATTGGTTCCTGGTCATTACCTTCAAATCTTTGTCTGAACTACAATAAGGAAAAGTATCATAATTTGTCATCTGAAAAATATAGTTCTAGAGATATGAGTGGCGCAATTTTAGCACGTGGATGCGTATGTTACTTGCCTATATAGTTTTGACCTACTTAAATCCACTTATATATAACTATGGCTTACAGGATATATATATATATATATATATATATAT